>CABFVX010000415.1:70999-91767 GCA_902151425.1 Timema shepardi
CCCCCAGTTCACCCGACCGAGATTCGAACCTTGATCTCCCCGTCCTCAGCAGCCGAGCTCAACACAACTAACGCGTTAGCCAACTACGCCACCGAGGCGGGTTAGTTTACTAACATTGAGATATTCTGTGCTCCGTATTTTAACCACCGTCCTGGCTAGCCGCTTATTATCTACGAACGAGATCGAGATGAGGAAGTTAGAACTTTATCGGAAGTATACCCGCATTTTTGTGAAAGGAGAGTAAATAATGTATACAGAAAAAAAAATCTCAGGAAACTCGGTTGGGATTTTAGCCTCGATTTATCCGCTTAGGTGGCGTAATTAGCTAACGCTCTTGTTTCCTGTTGAGCTAGACTGCCGAAGAAGAGGCTATAGAGGTTCGAATCTCACTAGGGTGAACTGGAGAGGGTTTCCTAAATGGTTTTACACTCCCCCTCCACGCAAATATGGGCCCACTTATTCTATGTTCAACATTTCCAATACCTAACCCATTAGCGTAACTAGTACTTAAGTGTACAACCCAAACTGGTAGTAAGACACGATGCTAAGTATTATTATTATTATTATTATTATTATTATTATTATTATTATTATAGCCTCAACATCCCAGTCACTGGCAAACCAAACAAGACTAGATTGACACCTTTTTCCGCGTGCTCATTGGTGTGGAGCATCTATATATCCGTTTAGCTTCACTTTACGAAAGGTGAACTGGCGGTCTAGGGGTAAGGTGTCAGACTTCTATGCTGGCGGCCGGGGTTCAATCTCCGATCCCGGCATAAATTTATCTGATTACCAAACCCTTCCTTCACCTCTGACAAGACATCTTGTGAATGTGGGGAATGCCAGGCCATCCACCGTGGTTCGGATTCCACGTTAAGCTGTAGTTCCTCAATTTCATCTCACAATCACCCTACCATTACACATTAGCGTAAGTGCGTATAACCCGAACGGGTAATAAGACGCGGTGGTAATAATAATAATAATAATAACACTTTACAAAATCCATACTTCACGTCCCTAGCCCGGCTGCTAAAGCCTTGTGATTGAAGTTAATAAGCTACCTTAGTCTAGTCCTTGACTCTTCAAAAAAATTATAAACTGTGCCTTTTTAAAATTTTGTTATTAGTATTTAAGGTATTTGACGTACATTTTCCGAACCGACTAATTATATCAGTACCACACGAGAATTTCTTTGAGTGAGAGCGAAAGTACCTAACAATATTACCGGGAAAGGTATTTTCACATACCTTTTAGGGTTATTTTACAAGCCACAGTCAACATGGGACTGCAGGCTATACTTCCCATTCTGAAGAAAGTTGTGCAACGGATTTTTATCTCTCAAGAATTTCCCGTCGACCCCGGGTGGGTTTGAACCTACGAACATCGGATCCAGAGGCGAGCACTTATCCTCAATACCCCCGAGATCTTTTTTTATGATCATTGTTTTACATATAATAAATATGAGCCGGGTTAATGATGTGTAAGAATCCTTTACTGTTTTGATATTCGTGTCTTACTAACGGTTCGGGTTATACTTACACGTATGTAGTAATTGTGCTAAGGTGTTAGGGATTAAGATGGTGGAATTTAGAGGACGTGTACCCGCATTTTCCTGGGGTGTGTTAAGCCCTTTGAGTAAAAACCATCCTCAGAACATCAAACCGGGATTTGAACCCTGATCTCCCAGTCATCGGCAATCCAGTTTATTGCGAGAGTGAGGCTACAACTTTTCAGCATGTGTGTGTGTATGCGTGTGTGTAACGTATTTCACTACCCGGTCGGTCTATTCAATTATATACAGTACTATGATACAGATGATTAAGGTATAATTTAGAGAAAATGTACCCACATTGGCGTAGAAAAAGAGTGGGAAACTATTTAAGAAAAAAACACAAATACATCTGATTTGGATTCGATCCACAATATGCGCGTCACTGACAACCAGTATAGTGTGAGAGAAATAAGACGCATTAGACCATGCGACCACCGATGAGGATATCCGCGCTCTTAGTTCTGGACGATTACCACGTTATGTTCGTGATCAGAGAGTCAATGACTTGCAGTGCATTTATTAAAAAAAATAGTACATTTAATACAATAATTAATACGGCTTCATCTAAAAGGTGAGGTTGGAAAAAGGTCGTTCACGTAAATACACTCACATCACCTTGGAGAGAAGATGGCAGATCCTCAGTTCCATGTGGGAAACCTGTTTCCAGCGCTTCCAGCTTGGACTCGAACCATGACCTCCCATCTATGTGGTGACCTTGTGCCAAATGAGATTCTAACACTGATGCGGGCTAGGGTTAATTTAAACTCGTGTCTTAGCATTTTCTCTAGAATTGTATCTACTCTTTGATTAGTTAAGAAACAATCGAATACTTCTCAGGGTTTTACATTTACATATTTAACTGAACCAGAGGAATAGAGCTTAGATGTCAGTACTCTTTCATCAAGTGGGTTGACGTGAATCACGTCCCGAAGATTTGTTATAATCCTTTTTTTTAACGAGTGCCACAGGATTTGTTGGTTAGACATTCCTGGTCTTCTTATGACAGTGGCGGATATGTAACCATCTACTGGGGTTGGGGCACCATGTAGACGCGGTTACTTCAGCCCGATGAGATGATGATGATTATGTGGCTCCAGTATATTATTATTATTATTAGCACCGCGTCTTACTACCCATTCGGGTTATACGCACTTACGCTAATGTGTAAAGGTATGGTGATTGTGAGAAGAAATGGAGGACCTACAGTTTTAACGTGGAATACGAACCACGGTGGAGGCCTGGCATTCCCCACATTCACAAAATGTCTTGTCAGAGGTGAAGGAAGGGTTTGGTAATCAGATAAATCTGTGCCGGGACCAAGGATTGAACCCTGGCCGCCAACATAGAAGTCTGACACCTTACTCCTAGACCACCAGGTCACCGACTGGCTCCAGTATAAACCTTAAAACTAACTTAAGCCCAAGTATGCAGGACAAAGCAGCTGTATAAATATTTCCTCTTCGGGAAATACCTATAGTGTCACCAGTAATCAAACTTGGTACCTCTAGATCAGTAGCCAGGAATGCTGACCACTATACCGACAATCCGGCCTTTGTATGGGCTAAAGTGCTCGCCTAAAGACCCGATGTTCGTGGCTTCAAACTCATCCGGGGTTTACGTATTTTTCTTGAAGGATAAAAATCCGTTACACAACTTCCTTCGGATGGTAAGCAAAGCCATCAGTCCGATGTTGATTAAAGCATATAAAATAACCTTTAGAGTAAAGGTATGTGAAAATACCTTTCCTGGATAAATTTGTAGGCCCTTTCGCTCTAGCTCATAGAAATTCTCTTATGCTGATATAATCAGCCGGTTCAGGAAATGCATGTTAAATATCTCAAATAAATAAAATATTAAATTGGTTTTTAAAACATTTACATTTAATTCCATCCTAATTCCATATCTCTAAAAATAGCGATAACTTCATATGTAAAATAAATATTCCGACATTTATTTAAAATATGGTCACAATATTACGAGTGGAATATCTCTTCCAGACATTTGAGAGACATTTTCATCGTCAAAAAACCGCACAACAAATTCCTGTGAATCGTTTTCCTAAAAACTTAATAAGCTCGTACATAAAGAGCAACTACCATACGTCACTAGGCTAACACCTTCTATAAGTCAACTTTTCAAGGTGGAAACTATTGTATTGTCAGGGTCCGGCATCCACTTGTCTGGGGCACAAATAACTCATAGAAGCTCCTCTGACCCATCATTGGTGTGCCCCTCGAGCGTAGCCACGCACATTACATGCGCAGCGAGAAAATTAAAGACCTACGACCTCGTGCCTGCCGTCAACCCTGTCATAAACGTACAACTGTAAACCCCCTCTCTCCCCCCTCCCGTTGTTGATAAACTTACACAGTGAAACGTACATTCGTCTACGAAACAATGTCCCACCAACGAAATTGAAGGCAACAGTGGAAAAAGTGAAGTTCTTGGCAGATAAAATGACTGAATATAATATTGTAAAGAAATATCTATAGACCCTATAAGATTTTTTTAAAGAGGTGTAAAATGTACCTGTGTAATTTTTTACGTGAGTATTGATGCATTTACTTTATATATATTTTTAAAAAAAGTCAACGAGTGATGTTCTAAGAGGACAATAAATTATGACAAGACAAAGAATCCTTTCCACACTACGTTATTGAAATGATTTTAATTTGAAGGTGTGACTTCTATACTCGAGTCGTAAAATGTGGTCATTTTGAGATAGATGTTTGATATACAGCTATGAGTGATAGAGCATTTTCGTGCTAAGCCAAAGATCTTGGGTTCAATTCCCTGTCCAAGTGTCATTTTTCAACTTATTTGAATTGATGTCTCCTCCATAATTCCTTTAGTTACAATGATTTGCAACTTGAGTATTGATATTTTTTTGTAATGAAATGGTTTTCATTGTTATATTTCACTTGCCATCATTTATTATACCCATTATTCTTTATATTAAGGATCATTATGGAGGGAAGCAATTTACAAGTAGTTCTAGTGCTATAGCCTAGTTCCTCCACGACAACTCAAGGAATCAATTATAAATAGTCCTAGCACAATATCTCAGTAAAAATCTAAGTTTCAAACCTTCTATAATGTATATGTATAATAAATTGTTCATATTCAACCTAACTTGACCTAACCTAGCCTGCTCTTCCAATTGCTAGTGAATTCTATTCTTATTTAATTGTGATTTCCTGCGCGAAGCTTCTCCAAGTAATAGAGGGGGTAGACCCTCGACTCCCCTCCCTCCAAGAAAGTGGAGGAATTAGGCTACTATATTCTGACTACAGTAGCCCCATGGCTTCTTTGGTGCTGAGTGACAACTCACAGCTGACAGATGACGGCTTTGAAAAGTTACCAGACCAAATGTTGTAGCCCTACGCCGAACCATATGATCTGCAAAAACATGTGTTTAGTAGCTGTCACTTCTGACAGTCAAATTTTAGGTATATACCTAAATGTTGACTGTCAGAAGTCGGCTGTAAACTGTCAGCCAGCACCAAAGAAGCTACGGGGCTACTGTACTTATATCCTTGAGGGGTTATGGAGGAACTAGACCATTTTTATCGGACTACTTATATCCCTGCAGGAACTAGACACCCCCTATTTTTAAAGCATCTTCAAACGACTAGATCTAATCTACATTAGAGCATATAATGAGTGGACGGAATATAAGTATCAATCTAAGGAATATAGTCACTGTATATTTTGACGAAAATCTAGTTTAGAGTATATTAATATCACTTCGACCTTGCACTTTTGTTAATTAATAATAATATTGCGTGTATTGGGCTATATCCATTGTAGACCAGTTTGTGGAAAGCTTAGCCAGTACTAATTTACCGTTACCCAGGAGACGCCCGAATGTACGAATCGTACAACACTTCTGTAGAGGCTCTTTTTATGTACCGATGAGACAAGAATATGGTGATAGTGAGTATGAGGGTTTGGAACCAGTAGAAACACTTAAACCTAGCTAACCAAAACCTGGTGACCGTTGGGTATTTTTCCCGAAAGGAGTATAATCACCCCAAGGTACCAGACGAGAATTGAACCCTGGACCTCTGTAATTGTAGTCAGGAACTCAGACCCTTAGTTTACCAAGGTAACCATAAATGTGTACTAGTTATATTAGTGTACCTGGTACCGAGCCAGAGTTATTCCCTGAACAGTCTTACTTCCTAAGCACGTATGTGGACTGTCACAAGCTGTCATGTCTAGTTTGTGTTTAATTGTTTTCCTATTGTCACGCGCATAGATTGAAGTAAAGCTTTTAAAGGTTGGGAAATGTCGGAAAAAACTCGGGACGAGGTGCTAGATACCCTAATTTTATGGTTAAATTTTTTTGTAACTATTCCGCGTTTAAGAGTAAAAATACCTATTTAAAAAGGTCAGTCGACATACATCTTCCTTCCAACCCAATTATTATTTCAAATATGTAGTCTGAATGTAATTTTATTTAAGGTGGGATGAAAGGAGATTTTATAATAATAAAGTCAGTGTTTTTTGTAGTTTTTATAGTAAAACTTTTTTTTTGACAAAATAAATAAAATATTCATCCAGTATAGACAAAGTTTAATTCTCTTCCCACGGTGACCTCAACAGTTTTTAAATATATTTGATCTTTCAAGAATGTCCTGGAATTTTACGGACAGTTTGTCACTTAATTTAAAAAGTTTGTCATATAATGGCACTATGCTCATTCAACAAATGTTGATATCACCATGTGAATAAAATTCAACTATGTTTGTACTGGAACAATATTTTGTTTATTTTAGCAAAAGAAAAAATGTCTTGCCATAAAAACTGCAAAAATACTGAACTTTTCTCGCATCTCTTTCCCCCTTCCTTTAACTAGAATATTTTGGATTTTTTTTAAGTAGTTATAAGGGCAACAATTTAATTTTAGGTTAGTAAATAATTTAAAAGAACAGTTAAAAAAACTAAATACACATTTTTTTCATTGGCCGTAATGTAATTATAAAATTATTTATCTAGTATAGGATTTTAATGAATATCTACATTTTAAATATGTTTTAATGACACGGTATTATTTAATTTAATATAATATTTAGCACCACGTCTTACTACCCATTCGGGTTATACGCTTTAAGTACTAATTACGCTAATGGATTAGGAATTGGGAAGGTTGAATTAGAGGAAGTGAACCCGCATTTGCGTAGAGGGAGAGTGGAAAAAAATTAGGAAAAAACCACCCCAGTTCACCCGACCGAGATTCGAACCTCGATCTCCCCGTCGTCAGCGGTCAAGCTCAACACGACAAGCGCGTTAGCTAACTACACCACCGAGGCGGGTTAGGTATTATTTAAATTGTTCATAGATATTATGGTTAACTAAACATTTATTTAAATACATTTTTAGTTTAGCTTAAAATGTAATAGTAAACATATTTAACTTAAAGATAATTTTAATAAATAACTAAATTATTTTTAAAGTGTATTAAACGATATTAGTAATTAAATTGTTCATATATAATATAGTTAAATTAACATTAGTATTTTTATATTCCTAATTCATCTTTGTTTAGTGATCAAATAACAATGATATACCAAAGAACCAAAACATTACAAGTAAAATACCCTTTTGTTGTCCCCATGTAAGATCTTTTTTTTAAATACCACGACTTATTATAAACCCATATTTTTACGAAAGCCATGCATAAAAATATTTATTTTAGCTGCCTGAAAAATTGTATTACCGATTATAATTTTGAGCGTTGTTTGTAACATCCGGTGCAATACACGGATGTTTTACGAGCCCGGAGTCAAGTCATAGTAGCGATTTGAACCTGTAGAAGATACCGGCGCAGACGTTAATATCTCCTCCGGGTTAGATCTACTCTTCAAAGAAACCAGCTGTGACATCACAAGAGTAATTGGTCATAAAAACTATGTAACATAACAAATAATCAACGAAGCTCCAGTGAAAATAAACTCTTTAATAAATATCATTATTATTGTTAGCACCGCGTATTACTTACTACCCGTTCGGATTATACGCACTTACGCTAATGTGTAATGGTAGGGTGATTGTGAGATGAAATGGAGGACCTACAGTTTAAACGTGGGATCCGAACCACGGTGGAGGCCTGGCATTCCCCACATTCACAAAATGTTTTGTCAGAGGTGAAAGGAAGGGTTTGGTAATCAGATAAATCTGTGCCGAGACAGAGGATTGAGCCCCAGACCCCCAGCACAGAAGTCCGACACCTTACTCTTAGACTACCAGGTCACCATTAAATAAATAAAAGAAACTAAGTATTGAATTATCTACAGACCAGTTTTTATAGGAAAGGCTTTATCCGACAGCTAGATTTTTTTTAACGTATAGTTTATTTGACCTTGAGATACCTAGTATCTAGCCAGTTCGTCATGTATGTAGACTTTTAGCCGTTCTGCGGGGACAAAACGTCGCCCAGGTTTTTCTTAAGAGGTTGTCAACACGTCGTAACCGCATTGAGATATCATAATGAGAGTGATTACGAATGTATGAAGCCAGTGAAAGTCTTAAACCTAACTTAAACCTAATTAACCAGACCATGGTGACTACAGGTACAGATCCCCTATTGGAAAAAAATAGATATTGTACCACTGGGAATCGAACCCTGTACCTAAATTTAGATCAGTAGTCAGGGGCACTGACCACCAAACCAATAGGCCGGTCGCTAGAAAAATTAATAGATCTACTTTCACATATTCTTGAATCAAGAAATGTTATATGCAGCTGTCACTTTGGATAGATGTTATAAATATATATAAAATAACAATAAAAATAGTACCTTCTCCAGTGGTCACATGGTCTAAGGCATCACTATAGTGATGAGACTACTCTACAGATGAGAGGGAGATCGGGGTTTGAGTCTCGGTCGGGTTAACTGCGGTGGTTTTTATTCCTAACTGTTTTTCCACTCTGCCGTCTGGCAAATTCGGGTACACTTCCTCTAAACGTAACCTTCCTCATTCATAACTCAGAGTAATCAGTACATAGGTGTATAATCTGAACAGGTAGTACAACTAAGTGATAAAAAAAAGTTAAATGTTTTCAATGTTGACAACAAAAAATATTGTTTTTTAATTATTTTCTAAAAGGCTCCTATTTTTTTTTTACTCTGGTCAGTGTTGAAGTTACAGGTCTATTCAAACAGAAGGGTAATCTTTTACTTGGGTAGAAATATCCAGTCATAACGTCACGTGTCCTTTCCCAGGCTCGTGAAACAACCGATATATTAGACTAACAACATTTATAACACACAGCCCATTTTGAATTAAACCTGTTAGTAATGCAAATAAAGCGTATTCGTCTTTATGAACACATTTAACATCCAAAACAATCGTGCAGACAATTTGTAGAATCTCAATAGTCCTACCGATTTAAGAAGTTGGCTGTGATGTGAATACCACGAATCAGTTTGAAGCAGTTCTCCCGGTTTAAATGTTTGGTGTTAAGCAGTAGGAGGTTTCCTACCCCACCCATGACTTATCATTACAACTTAAAGTAGCTCCTATAACGTAAGGAAGAAAAAAAAAGGGTCAAGCACTGTATGTAAAGAAAACAAGCTAAATCTATAAATAACATTCCTTTGAATAAGTTATTTAAAAATAATTTATTTGATTTAAAAAATCAACGGTTCCCAAACTTTTTTCGCTTACGTACTCCTTAGCAGCTCATTTCTATATATTGTGCCCTTAATATTAACAAAATGTTTAGTTTACAAATAAGTAGTTAATTCGGATTTATTTGGTGCAACTGAAATAAACTGGCTAGTAACGGGATTAAAAAATAATGTAATAATAAGGTGGATAACAGTGTATTATATTCTATATTCAATTAAATAATTTATTAATAATTATAAACCTGTTTTATGTTTGAAATTTATATCATTTTTTCAGGGTCAGTTATTAAAGAAGCCCCATACAACCCCTCGTCATAGTGTTGAGTTAATTTCACAACTTTTGACTGATTTTTGTCTTAAGCTGTTAACATATGTAGCTTTTCCCGCAATTATTCAAATATTTTCTCACACTTCCAAAAGTCCTTATGCGTACACTTGAGGATACACGTACCCTACACTGGGAACCGCTAGATTAGCTGATAGGATACATTAATCAATAAAATATGAAATATTACAGTAAATTATTAGTACATAAATTTATGATTTAGCTATTTCCAATCATAAATGAATGTTTAAGCCAACTGGTAGAGTTAGCTTAGCGTTGGCATGCTGGATTCACACCAAGGAAGCCGAAGTTCAAATACAGGCTGAGTGCAATTAAGGTGTAACCCTCCCCCCACCCTGCACTCCTCCTTTCTACAATTTTCTTTCAAAATATTTGATTGTGCGTTTATTTAAAATGTAACCTATTCACCCTTTCACCTTTGGTTGTGTTAAGTAATTAATTCAGAGCACATACTGAGATAAAAGCTTACTATGAATAATTAAAAAAGATAAACATAGGTCAACTAAGCTAGCTAATAAGAACCCGCCTATAGGGGGAAAATCTATACGTCCATGGTTCAAAGTACTGCTCTAAAAATAAAATAATAAAACCAAGGTTGAAAAAAATACAATAAATCATTCACATTCACACTCAAAAGCCAGCATATGGTCTATTAAAAACAAATAGTCCTTGATTATTAGGGAGAAATTCCTCTTTATGTAATGAAATGAAGTAGGACATAGATTGTAGATTGTTGTAGTCTGAAATAATTGTAAGCAGGGCCTACATTATGATTAAAAGGATAAAAGGAGAAAAAAAGGTTAACTGGGTGTTAAGAGTAGACAGAATAAAAAGGGTAGCCGGGATCGAAAAAAAGGGTGTGTGTGGTAAAAAGTGTAAGCATGGAATAAAGAATAAACGGAGTAAATACGGTAATAAAATGCTAAAATAGATTTGAATGGATCTAAGTACAACATATTTTACCCTTTTTTTTACACATTTTTACCATAAAATAATACCCTTTTTTTGCCCTTTTAATACCTTTCACACTTCATTACCCGTTTTAAAATGTTTTAAATTAGATTGACTTTTTTCACTTTTTACGCCTTTTACCTTATTTACTTTAAAATATCTCTCCTGGGAAACGCCGGGTACTTCACTGCGTACTGAGCTGAGGGTACCAGGTTCAATTCCAGACATAAATTAAAATGTATCATTGGTGAATGGATCAGTTAAGAATTAACGAATGGACGTCGAGTGTTGTGTTTGTTCTTCATTCAAGTTAGTTTATAGGTTAGCTTAAAAATTGAACGTTTAATGCATAAAAAAAAGCTACACAATTATAGCACAGAACTGAAAAAAAAAGTACGTTACTTTCTTTAAAGTACTGTGGTTTATTTTTAACACGAGTTAGAACCAATTATCTTATTTATTCGACAGGAGAAAAACTGAAAAAATAAACCTAGTAAACGAACAATGAATAGACAAAGTGAAAACTATGGTGCTTATGTAATAAAATAGGGAATTCATTTGTTGTTTCACCATAGTAACATAAAAATTAAAACATTGCAAAAAAAACTAGTATTTTAAACAATACAATAAAACTATTTTCTTCTATTATACATGTTTATTATGGTTCCAATGTTGACCTAAACATAAGGATTTTGGTTTTCCCATCAATTAGTTTATATTTAGTTTACGTACCACGCTCTATTAGTTTACCCTCAAAGTTAGCAAACTTACTTTACATGGATCCACTATGGCTCAGCATAAAAGATGAGTTCAAAGTGTAATCTACCAATGTAAGACTGCTACCGTTCAAGCAAAACGAAGTTTACTTTTGATTGATTTATGAGTGGAAGAATGCCAAAAACCTTTCTATTTAAAACAATATAATTCCTACGATTAGAAAAGGAAATTTTGTTATCCACTTTTTAGTTTGACACACCAATATCGTTTTATTTTCAAGGTAATTAGTCATAGACACATTAACAACTAGTGAAGTTTTATTATGCTTTTAAGCCTTTAAAAGGTAACTGGCTGTCTAGGGTTACGGTGACAGACTTCTGTGCTGTGGGTCAGAGGTTCAATCCTCGGTCCCGGCACAGATTTATCTGATTGCCAAACCCTTCCTTCACCACAAGACGTGTATTAATCACAACTTGTGAACGTGTGGAATGCCAGGACTCGACCGTGGTTTGGATCCCACGTTAAACTGTAAGTCCTCCATTTAATCTAACAATCACCCTACCATTACACATTAGCGTAAGTGCGTATAACCCGAACGGGTAGTAAGACGTGGTGCTAATAATAATAAGTTTTAAATTACAAAATACTGGTTTGTCATCAAATATGAGTCATTGTGCTAAGTTTCAGTTCTTTAGATGCAAAAGAAGTGGGTGAAAAAGACGGTTACAGATTTTAAGGCCCAATCTTACAATGCCACGTTAAAGTCCTCGTAACTTAACCGTTAGTAAAGTCTAACCGTTGGTTAAAATTAGCGTTGCGTTTTACAATACTATTTTTATGTGCTCGTCAAATTACGGATAGGTGCCTTCCATTAGTTCTTAGCGTTAACTTTCTCGGAGCGCTAGATTTGTGTCAAAGCTTTTGATTGGCCTAACTTGACCATAGAGAATATAACCAAGACATTACAACGTCTATGGAACAGTTATGAAAAAATAAATCAAAACGCGTTCAATTTATCAAGTTTGTTTAGGTTATCTGCTATATTTTATCGTATTTATTTTACTGCTAAAATGTCTGTTGAAAATCATAAACGCGAACGAAGTGTAAATTTTAGCTAAGAAGAGGAAATGTTGCTGATTGAATTAATTAGTCAAAGTCGTCATAATCATACAATAAATCAGCCATTTCATAATATATATAAAAGTAACCTCACTTTAATAATAACAACAATCGCCTTGAAAACAATATGGCGGAGTGTTTAACGTTGTTAATGTGGACGTTATGTTTGCTAACCGGAAGGTAGACCTCGCGTTAACTTTACGAGCACATTTACGGGAACATTAGCGCTAATCAAACATTGTAAAATCAAAAGAAGTGGTCGTTATCGCTTAACCTCATGTTAATCCCTAACGAATAGAATAACATGACATTGTAAAATTGGGCCTAAGTCAGGTTATTAGAAAAGTTTTAACAATCACTTTTGTTTTAGTAAACTATTCAAACCTCTATGGGCGATTATTGTTTATTTATAGTGCTTTTTCATATTGAAACATACGTACTTATTTAAAGTTTACAACAAGAGCAAATATATTTAATCAAAAGCTGTTATTACAAATTTTCTTTTTCCAATTTTCTATTATTATACAAATACAAATTATAATATTAATGACAACTCAAAGCTATACTGAGTATATCTACCTTAAAACAAAATATAAAATAAAATCTATTATTTTAACATTGGGTACCAAATATGAAAAATTCTTAAATATAGTCTAGTTTTTTTTAAATTATATAAATATTTTTTTAAATACCTATTTAAACGAATAATTAATTATGTTATTCTATTGTTGGTTACTTATCAGAATCAAAATGCTACAAATGGCGAATTAATAATGTAAAATAGGACCCAGGATGTGTAGAGGGACACGAAGAGAAATAGAAACCAAAGTTTCAAACCCACAAGGCAGTTCAAGGACCATCCCGTTCTCTGAACAGATTTAACTGAGGGTCGAGTGTGAAGAAGATTACTAGACACCTTCACACGAACCAATATTGGGGAAAAAAATACTCATAAATAGTTTAAAAAAACTACAATTTAAATTTTTGTGTAAACATTTCTCAAAATGAAATGGCTTAAAGTATTCCCTAAAGCTGTACATCAACTTGAGGTCAATTTATTTGTGTTGGGCTAAATAGTATTTATATAATTAATATGCGACTCTCGAATCCTCGATTACTCTAATTCTATGGTATTCCAGAAATTCGAGATTCATGAAAATCTAAAAAAACAGCTTTTATACAATAAATATGAAGAATTTTACTTAATATAACATTCTTAAGCAATTAATAAAAGTAGTTCTAAGAATAACAAGAGGACAAAATAATGTATTGATATGATCATTCTATTTAAAAAGATCTATTTGCGTTGTATGTGACGTATTTGAAACGACGAACAAAATACAATTTGTTAGTGGCTCTAAGCCTTAAACCACCATCTTTTTTTTAGTTAAATTTTAAATATTTTCACTTTGACTATAAATGTAAATTTTTAAAGAGATGAAGATTTAAATTTGGATTCGAGATTCTAAAGAAAACTTAAGATTCGGTTTTGAGTTACGTAGTCGAGCCATCTGTAGTACCTATATAAGAAAATAAACAAAATATTTCTAGGAAAACAAAAATTGAGATTTTCACAATGAATGAGTGAAAAGAGTATATTATATACAGTTTTCCCAGCCCATGGCATTGGCTGCATCTTAAGATCCCATCTCATTAACCGGGGTATTAAATACATGATTAACTCAAACGGAGAAGTATTTTTAAGTGCAGTTTCATACCTTATTCACTTTACAACAACACAGTTCGGGTCAATTTTTTTTTTACACAAATTTTACACAATTCATTAGGAAGCATAATTGAAAGTTTTTGATAACCTTTTCATTAATAAATAAAATATTCGACAGAGGTGGTCTTGGGGTAACACTTCGAAACCCAATATTCGTGGGTTCAAACCCAGCCAGGGTCGATGGATTATTCCTGAGCGATAAAAAAAACTAGGTACAGCTCCCTTCAGAGGGGAAGTAAAGCAGTCGGTCCCATGTCGATTGTGGCATGTAAAAGAATACTGGACGGTATTCAGGCGATTCAAAAATTGCTGGTTAAATAGGTACCTAAATAAATAATATTTAGCACCACGTCTTACTACCCATCCGGCTTATACGCTTTAAGTATTAATTACTCTAATGGATTAGGACTTGGACAGGTTGAATTAGATTAGGTGAACCCGCATTTGCGTGGAGGGAGAGTGGAAAACCATTTAGGAACCCCCCCCCCCCCNCCCCCCAGTTCACCCGACCGAGATTCGAACCTCAATCTCCCCGTCCTCGGCGGTCGAGCTTAAACACAACAAGCGCGCTAAATAAATAAAATAGATACAAATGATAATACATATTTCTAGAATGCTTAATTTTAGTAACTTTCGATCAACGTTGATGGTTGAAAGTAGGGTTCCGATCAAAATCAAGGTTAGGGTCAAGTGCTATCAGGCGAGTAAGACCGGTTCTTTAAGAATATAGACGTTTCCAACCATACTTTTAAAGGTTTCATTTTCGGTACTTTTCAAGAAGGAGTATTTGATGTGCAATGCAATTATTTAGTGTAAGATAACAAATTAACGTATGAAGCTATGCACCTTAAAAGAAAAAGGTCTTAATACTTTCATATCTCTACACTGATAGGCTAGGATAAGGAATGTCGAGTTGGAGGGAGTTTACCTGCAATTCTTACAGTAATAGTGATATAACTATATATGGGGAAAAAATAGTACACCCAACATTGATTCTAACCTCGATAACTAATTCATCGATAAACCAGACTATACGATATACACTTCAGTTTGCGTGATCACTACTACAAGACGTATAAGATCTATTGTTTCTATTTTAAATTCACCTAGGCTATTTAACAAATGTCTAAAAATAAAGTCAAAATTTAAAAGTTATTTTAATTTTTTTCAACAGTTCTTAATATTTCCATTATGTGATCTTAAACTATAATTTATTGTTTGTAATCGAAGTAAAACGTAATATTTTTTAAATAAATATGTACTTTAAATTAGAATACGTTAAATTTAGTTGAGAAATGACACCTGTGCCAAATTACATCTGTAATTTTAAAATTATATTTTAATTCAATAATTGAAAGAAGTAGGCCTATTCATACTGCTGGATCCGTAACCAAAGTCATAGCTTCATTAATGAGTGTTGTTAAAAAGTGTCTAAATTGAATAAAAACGACTAGCAAAGTAGTTTTTATAATGAAAACCAAGGTTAATTTTTTCAAACAATAAAGTGTTCGGTCTAGGGGTAAGGTGTCAGACTTCTGTGCTGGCGGCCGGGGTTCAATCCTCGGTCCTGGCACAGATTTTTCTGATTAAAAAAACCCTTCCTTCACCTCTGACAATACATATTGTGAATGTGGGGAATGCCAGGCCTCCACCGTGGTTCGGATTCCATATTAAACTGTAGGTCCTCCATTTCATCTCACAATCACCCATTAGCGTAAGTGCGTATAACCCGAACGGGTAGTAATACGCGGTGCTAATAATAATAATAATAATAATAATAATAATAATAATAAAATGTTATGAGAAATGCTCTTAATTTAAGAAATCATACCACTGTTTGTTTGTGACGCCATCACAAAAAAAGGATGATTATTTCTTTTAAAAAATAACATGTAATTGACTTATTAGAAAAAGAACCTAATTTAAGTGAATACGTGGGGAGGCGATTAGTAAAGCCATACCTAGTTTATAAGCTGTTTGTTTACAGTCCTATAGATTGGTTGTTTCGAGTAGAAGATACATTAAAGGAAAAGTACCATCGGAAGTGTACTTAGGTGTGACAGTGATTAACAACGTTGAGCCTATTCCATAGGAAAAACACTAATGGAATGGTTATTTATGACAGTCCACCTGTATCTTGGTATGTCACACATACATTTTAAAATATTGGACATATCTCGAAAACAGGAGTGGTGGTAACTGGTGATAGCTACCAAAACTACCATATCTACTACTCTTATGTGTCCATTTGCCAAACCATATTATCTACAAGACCATATGTTGAGTTTGTCACTTTTGACAGTCAAAACTTTAAAAACAAACCATTTGTGTTAAGCTTTTTTTTTACATTTATGAAAATAGCCATTTGAGTGTGTGTGTTTTTTTGTTTTGTTTTTTTGAAGTGGCGTTGTGTTGTTCACTCAAAACTGTTTTATTAAAGAGAACTTCTAAGGGCCAGTTTCATAGATTGAATACACTTCCTGTGCTGGTGGCCGGGGTTCAATCTTCGGTCCCGGCACAGATTTATCTGATTACCAAACCCTTCCTTCACCTCTGACAAGACATCTTGTGAATGTGGGGAATGCCAGGCCTCCACCGTGGTTCGGATTCCACGTTAAAACTGTAGGTCCTCCATTTCATCTCACAATCACCCTACCATTACACATTAGCGTAAGTGCGTATAATCCGAACGGGTAGTAAGACGCGGTGCTAATAATAATAATAATAATAATAATACACTTCAAGTACGCTACTACATTAGATACGAAACGACACTTATCTAAACCTTGAATGGAATGAGCCAGTTTCGTACATCAAACAGACCCATTCCATTCCGGTCTAGGTAGGTGTAGTGCAGCACTTGAGGTGTACTAAGTCTGACTATGAGACTGACCCTTAAAGGCTGATGTCTCTTAATAAATAAAGATGGCGATACAAACAAAATGGGGGTTGTTGATGACGTGATACTAAACGTATTCAAATGAGTTCATGCGCATGCGTTAGCAAAATAAAAATTAAACTTTTTAATTTTAAACTAATTTTTGTAATGCCTCTTTCTCTTAGTTATAAAAAACACATATAATTTATAGTGGCCAGTTATAAGAATATACCATTGTGAATATAATACCTACATGTTAATATTTATATTTCATGTACAGCACTATAATATATCTTATTTCCACAACCATAAAACAAACAAAAAATAGTTTTATTAATATGTTTTGAGATTGTTCTTTCAATAAGTTACGAAAAATTCAATTATACAGTCTTTAGGTAAGTGTGTTTAAAAGTAGTTCTCCCAAGCAAATAATTATTCAAAATAGGTTGATATTATCGACTTCCAGCCAATGTTTACAATAAAGAACCTTCTGATTTCACCTACACTCCTACCGTAGTTGAGGTATATTTAACTGGAATATCTAAGGCCCTTATGCAACAACCAGGCTGGGCGAAACAGTAGTAACGATCATTTTCAACAAAGCAGACAGCAAATCAACTCATGTTTGACTAGACTCGACCTTCTGTTTCACTCAGCCTCCTACATGCATACGGGCTTAATGTTTAGTTGAATTTGGATTGGCAGAATTTTTTTATGAATTTTAGAAACTTCGTTTTGAAGTCAATCTTGATAACATTTTCCCTTATTATTAGTATTATTTAATAAATATTGAAGTCCTACGCCTTATCTCAGTCGGTAGTATGTCTGTGTACTAATTTGAGGGTTCTGGTTCGATTCTCAATATGGCCTAAAAATGTATCATTGGTGAAATGTGAGCTTTCTTTTTACAGAGATGAGCGGATAGGGGGCTGGATGGTGTGTCTGTGCTAGGTTTAAGGTACTAGAAAAGTGGAGCGAAAATTCATAAACGTCAGTAACCAAGTGGGTCTATAACATTACTGGGTGGAGCCAACTGGGAGTAGAAGAACAAACAAGGGGAGAAAGAAAAAAACAAATGCCAATACAGTTTGTATTGTGACCACTAATAAATTAGTTCATTCGATTCACAAAGTTCCATCCCACGCTCTTAATACTAGTTAAATTTCCTTTGTTGGTCATTTATATGCTAATTATCCAGGACCGCTTCTGAGGGAGGAGTAAAGGGGGCAATTGCCCTGGAAATCACATTCCAATGTGCCACATTTCTTCC
This sequence comes from Timema shepardi, assembly GCA_902151425.1. NCBI lineage: Eukaryota > Metazoa > Arthropoda > Insecta > Phasmatodea > Timematidae > Timema > Timema shepardi. The sequence continues at coordinate 89,198 of CABFVX010000415.1, forward strand.
AAAAATTATTAAATTCAATTAAAGTTATTCTAAATTTCGCATCAAATAGTGTACAGATAATTAACAGCAATAATTATTCGCTTTGTGATAGGATTCCATCCCCGATTCTTGAAAACCCAAACTTTATGTAAATTAAGATTTACGTTATTCGAGTAATGTGCTTTAGTACAGTAGAATACGCCATAATTGTGCTAATGCTGTAGGTTCAAAGAGGAATTTACTTTTGTTAAGTTGATTTGTTTGCATTTAATAAAGTACAATCATTTAAAGGGTTGATCAATATTCAATAAAATATGATAAATTATTAAGTACTTGTCATAAGTACCGATTACGTATTAATATACTATATCAGCTTTATGCTAAAACTGAAAAACTGCCGTACAAAAGAGGCCCTCCGATTTGTTTTGCCCTGGGTCTCACATTTTCTTAAAATGGCCCTGTAATTATAAAACAAACTATAACGATTTTTGGACATTTCAGAGTTGAAAATTTCAACTTGCAAACAATGTTTAGAAAAATATATTTGTATAGGATCATAAAAGATAGGTTTGTGATCATTCTAGTAAATACAAAACTCGGATGGCGGTAAAAAAATTGTGTCAATATTTAACCTTAAACCAACGCCTGATTGGCACTATCTCTTCGACCTAGGCAGCCCCCTTAGGAGTAATTAGGCGGAAGATATTTAAAGCCGCACATGACCCTCGTAAGCGTTGCCCAGGGAATCTTGAGCAACAATAATAATACATTCTAACAAAGAGATGCTGTCACACAGCAACCAGCATATATCATACTTTACTACTTATATGTGTATCCAGGTCATGGTTGATGCACCAGAGACACACAGATTTCCAAACGAAATTTAAATTGTATCTCAGTTTGTAGGTAACCCAAAAGGTATAACAAGTAGGCCTACAGTAGCCCCATGGCTTCTTTGGTGCCGACTGACAGCTTTGAAAAGTTACCAGACCAAATTATGTATCCCTACGCCAAACCATATGATCTGCAAAGATATGTGTTTAGCAGCTGTCACTTCTAACAGTCAAAATTTGGGTATATACCTAAATGTTGACTGTCAGAATTCAGCTGTGAGCTGTCAGTCAGCACCAAAAAAGCTATGGGGATACTGTATTTATTGTTATCAGCATAAAATACAGGTGCTCAAAGTAAAAAAAATAAACATTCTTGGGCAGACATAAAATATTCTAAACCGAAAAGTTGTGCCTCGATTGATTAAAATATTAAAACTTGTATTTTTGAAATTTGGTGATAGTTTTTTCCTCTGCGTTTAGCGAGAATCGTGAGCTTAAGGGGAATTTAATTTTGGGTTTTTTCAAAATATTGTTTTATGACATGATATTATATGATTAAACTCTAACAGAATTGGTGATTATTTGCGTAAAGTGGATTAAGGGGGAAGACAAAAAAAAAAGCTTTTTAGGGACTTTCCACCCTCCTCTTCCGGTTAGTGTTATAAAATTGGATGCTTCTAGAAACTATTTATAGTGGTCCTCGTTTGAAGAGTTTTTGAAAATTATACTCCTTTAAAAGTTATTTTAAAATACTGCTTCACCCAAAATATTTTGAAATTTTGATATTTCTTGAAGCTATTTGGAGTAATCCTCCTTTAGCACATTTTTGAAAATAGGATACCTCTAAAAGCTATTTGAAGTGATCTCCCATCAACATATTTTAAAAAAATAGATGCCTTTTGAAGCTATTTGAAAATTGAATGCCATTAGAAGCTATTTGGAGTGGTTCTTCCCGGGTAAATATTTGAAAAGTTAATCCCTCTATAAGTTATTTGATGTTTGATAAAAGGCCATCTTTACGCTTCATATTAAAAACTTCGGAAAATTCCAAGTAGGTTTTAACCTCATAACTTATTCCCCTCCCCCCTCCCTGCGCCGATTACGAGAATGTAACATTATTAGTATGTTTAAGGTCAAAGTTTGACTCACAAAACTTATTGTGGTCGAAGGAATCAATCAGATTAATCAATATAATACTATCTATTACTAACAATTACAAAAGGGACAGTTTGAACTCGTCGAAGCTACTAATATAAGTTTATAAATAACAGCTTCTTTAATAAGTTGGTTTAGAAAAAGTTTTAACCCACTTGAATAGTTCGTTGTTCATTGGATGTATTCACGAAATTCATCCGAATATTCATGGAGATAGGAAGGGAACCAAACCGCTTAGAACAAACAGGCTTACAGATTATATTATCAATATTATCATCATCTACCCGTTAGGGTTATACGTTTTAAGTACTATTTACGCTAATGGATTAGGAATTGGGAAGGTTGAATTAGAGGAAGTGAACCCGCATTTGCGTAGAGGGAGAGTGGAAAACCATTTAAGAAAAACCAACCCCAGTTCACCCGACCGAGATTCGAACCTTTATCTCCCCGTCCTCAGAAGTCGAGCAGCTCAACATGACTAGCGCGTTAGCCAACTACGCCTTAACAGCTTATAGAATGAGCTGTAAGTACGCAAGTACGCTGACAAGTTCCGAAACATCGACGTCAGGAAAGGAACAAGGCGAAGAGGTGTGAGAGGGGGGG
>CABFVX010000415.1:91800-139300 GCA_902151425.1 Timema shepardi
AAGGGGGGGGGGGGGGGAACTGTTTGCTACATTTGGCGATGAAGGCTAGAACACTCGTATTACATCCTCCCACAATCTAGCTCACACTTAAAACTATTTTAATATTGGGCTGGACGGTGTCATTCTAATTAAGTTACAACGTACGTTCCAACAAGAGACGCCATCCTCAAATTCTACATTTTTTATATAACTACCTCATTAACATAATTAATATGTCGGTTTATTCTTATAGCCCAAAAAGGTAATGAATGATACGTAGAAAAAAAAAGTATCATAAAATAAAGTAAATTGGTAGTTTTGCTCTGACTGCTAGACGAGCTACGTACACAATTTAAAAAGCTGCCTAAAAATGTATAATGCTCAAACTGATTAACAAATTGTGTACATGTATTTAAAAATATATGTAAATTTAATTTTTATATAGTCAAATATATATATATATATATATTTAGTAATTACATAACAAACTTACCAAAAGGTTGAAATTGCAATATAGTTTTTAAAATTAGTTACAAATTAGGATAGTTTAAGAAAAGTTTATTTCAACCAATTTAGACCAAATTGTAAAAATGCATATGGCGTTACTAAACAATGACTATTTCATTACAGCAAATACGAACCCTTTAACTTAGATAGTGAATAAATTGTAAGCTTTAAGGCATATTTTAATTACGTGAGTTACAAAATGAAACTATTCCTTTAAAATCTAATTCTAATAAGTTATTTAAAATACTGCTCATACAATATTTATCAAACTTGTTTTTAAATGCATCGTAGGTATTGATTTTATTTTTACCAATTAAAAGTATTTTGCACGATTCATTTAAAGCTACCCTATGTATATACTGTATATCTGACTAAGCTGAAAATAAACAAAATAATCCTTTAAATTTTTAACTCTTTCATTGAAAACATGTATTTCAAATAATTCGCGCTCTATTGATTTATATAGTTTTTATTTTGATTTAAACAATAGGAACTAATACTAAAGATAGCATATTTATTATCCAATTTATTTATTAGATCTATGATTAAAATAGTTCTACCAATTAGTAGCCTAAAATCATAGACCTAAATGCTAATTAATACATTTTATTTTCAAAGAATGGATACAAATTATATTTAAGTCAATTTTACTTAATATTTAAATAATAATCAAAATACATTCACTGGGTTATTAATCCCTAAGAACATTGAATTTAACTAATATGGTTTAATCAATTTTAGATATTTTTTTAAAAACTAACCCAACTTAGATTTTATGCTTAGAATATAAAATTTTCGTTTCAAAAAATCACTTATGGGGGAAAAGTAAACATCATTAAAAGGATTAACACTAAACTAGTCTATTAATTTATTTTTTCAGATTTAATCATACATTTTGGATTATTATTATTATTATTATTATTATTATTATTATTATAGCTATAAATGGCAGGGACTATCGAGTTATTTTAATGGAATGAGTACAAATGATGTGTATAAAACTCCAAAATGATTGACTTGTTAAAATCTGTCAATAGTACTTTGGCACTTGACGCTGTTCTTACCTGTCGCAAGGCGGAGGTAGATCTTGTCCCGCGGCGATCGCCACGAGTACCGCCGCCAATAAAGGCCTCAAGTTAAACATTGTATTAACAGAAGTGGCTGTTGACTCGATGAAGACACAGTCACCAGTACTGTCAAACAACGCGATGCACTCCGCTGATATATAGCGCCGACAAACTCTTGTCGGGCCGACCGACCGCTCTTGACTCTGTCAACACAAAACACAAGAGGTGGGGGGCGGGTTAGGAGAGGGGATAAGCACACGCAACAGTGCTGCTGCGACACGGAGAGATCGCGCAGTACAGAGTGCTCGAAAACCACAATAAGGTTAGAGTCGTAAACCGGGTAGACAAGGGTGTCCTTTGAGGGTCAGAACAGGGCTGGTCGACAGGGGAATTAGGGAGACAGCTGTACCTAACCCTGAGCTAAGGGAGGCCCTTAAAATCACTCAAACATAAAAAAACCCACCGCATCTTAATAACTGTTCGGGTTATACGCTTATGTATTAAAGTGTGGCAGAATAGAAGACCAAATTCTTTTTTTTGGGTCTTTCTTCTCAAACTACCCGCCTCGGTGGCGTAGTTGGCTAACGCGCTTGTCGTGTTGAGCTCGACTGTTGAGGACGGGGAGATCGAAGTTCAAATCTCGGTCGGGTTAACTTTTTTTTCCTAAATGGTTTTCCACTCTCCCTCCACGCAAATGCGGGTTCACTTCCTCTAATTCAACCTTCCCAATTCCTAATCCATTAGAGTAATTAGTACTTAAAGCGTATAACCCGAATGGGTAGTAAGACGTGGTGCTAAATATATATATATATATATATATATATACTTCTCAAACTGAGTACCTGCTTGAGGAGAAGTAATACCCCCACCACTCTATTACTTTCCCTACCCTGGCTTGTGTCACTCTTTTGGTCGATTGGTTTTCTGTATTGTGAATGACAAACAAAGCAGAGACCGATCGGCCACCTCTACCTGAAGCTATAGGCTCACAAAGTGTTTTAATAAAGGCTACATTGAATAAGCTTTGTTCCTATTTATAATAATAAAAGGAAGTGATTGCCTGTGTGTGTTTGTTTGTGTGCGATTCCCATTTAAATCTACGGTACTCAGAATTATTATTATTATTATTATTATTACCACCGCGTCTTACTATCCGTTCGGGTTATAAGCACTTACGTTAATGTGTAATGGTAGGGTGATTGTGAGATGAAATGGAAGACCTACAGTTTAACGTGGAATCCGAACCACGGTGGAGACCTGGCATTCCTCACATTCACAAGATGTCTTGTCAGAGGTGAAGGAAGGGTTTGGTAAACAGATAAATCTTTGCCAGGACCGAGGATTGAATCCGGGACGCCAGCATAGAAGTCTGACACCTTACCCCTAGACCGCCAGGTCACCGTTAGCTTAGAAAGGGGACGGGCTAAATATTCAGTACATAGTATATTCAGGAGCTACTCTCAAAACGGTGTGAGCCAAGCACTTAGGTATGATTAAATTGTTTAATGTGGGAGGGTATTTTGTTGGAAAGATATTTTTTTAGTGGGTAGCTGCCTTCCACCCCCTGAACTACCAATGGAAATATATTTGTATAGGATCATAAAAAATAGTTGTGTGTTCAGAAAATAGAAATCTCAACGAATCACCATATCGTGGGCTTGCTGGAGAAACTCATAAATTCAAAATTCTTAATTTGTGAGAAATGCAATTTTTAGTTTATGAGTGAATGATACTTTTACTTGTTTTTTTTTCGAAAATCATAAATACAACTTAAACAATTTTTTTTCATAATATTAGGAACATACTTTAAAACATTAAGTGTCAACAATTTTTTTCATAATCTATTGTGTTGATTAAATTTAATCAATTAATTACTTTCACTTAACTTAGCGAGTTTTCACTTATGAGAAAACATACTATTAAAGCTCGACTTAGTAATCTGATTATGACTTAATGAGATTTTCTTTGTTAAAAATATGTGTTATAAAAGGCTGATTGAGTGACAGTCATTATTTTAGAATCATGATAACTACTGGTTAAACTATTTTATTTTAATAATCATTCAAATACATTTGTTTTTAAAGTTCTTGAATCATAACTCAAGATTTATTATTGAGTTGAACAAATTACATCCACTTAAAAATAAATTTTAATATTTTATAATTCAAATGTCAAATAAATGGCATTAAAATTGGAGTACAATTAGAAAACCAACAAAAGGAAAACAATTTTTCTCATTTTCATTACATAAAATCTGTTTGTTGAATTTCAAAAATAAAATGGCATTTTGAAAGTCATTCAATTAGAAAATAAATAATATTATATTAAAATTAATTACTTTTGAAAACACACTGTCATGGTACACGACATAATGCCTACTATTTTAAATGTCAAAATAGGAAAGAAAATTAATTTGACTTACAATTATAAGATTCATTATTGAATAGATTAAAAAAACACATTTAAAATCCATAAACAATAGAGTGAGGTTACAAAGTGTATGTTTAAAGTATAAACTTATTCAAACATCTTCTTAATTTTCAGAATCTATAATCTAGAATCCATGGTTCTTGGACCCTCTTATTCATTTTGCAATCTGAGATGGAACTATACCAAGCATGGTATATTTCTGGAATAACTTTCTTTCGACACAGAGAATAGGTCTGGTTTCTTCTCCTTGCTTATATTAAGTTGTTTTTTATAAATATTTTGCACAGTGCAGTCAGAATCTAGTTGATTTCTGCCACGTTTCCTTACATCAATTTCCTGATATTGTCCGAAGTAACCATACATATATTTTACTATATTTGGCCAGAATTTTGAGAAACAAAAGCCTTTTACCTTTAACCAACAAACTTTATTACCAGCACTATCAACAGTAGTATTTCTAAAATTCTTTGATGCCAGGTTCTTTAGATAAAAAAAATCAGTGAATTTCAATTCTTTGACTTGATAAGGTCCACGCTTTGTTTCTGTTCCTCATTGATCTCATTGTTCTAAAAATTGTCTTGACAATCAAGAGGAACTGGAACATACTTGTTGGCGTTTTCTATTGCGCTATGAAATGAGTCCACTTGACCACTTCCATGTATGAATGGCCACACTCAATACATTTATGCTCAATTATGTATGTATGTGTGTTCTGTACAATGTATAGCATAAAGGCACATATGTGTATATATATATGTTGCGATTTTGATCGCCACATGTATCAGAGAACAGTGATAATTATTTCACATTAGAGGGAAGTTGATTCATCCACTGTAGCAAGCATGAACCTATTTATGAGCTTCCTCTTTTTCCGTCTAGTTACACCCTTCTCTTATATTGAGCTAGTTCTATCCAGTCCATCTCATTACATAACCCTACTATTTATTTCAGGTCGATTCCAATATTATCCTCCCATCTGCATCTAGGTCTTCCCAGTGGTCTCTTCCCATTGTATTTGCTTTGCCAGTCAATACCCTGAACCGTGAACATGGTTCTAGATTCTTCCATTCGTGGTGCATGTACTGCCCACCGTAATCTACGAGGCTTGATTATCCTAACAATGACTTGTGATGAGTAGAGGCTGTGTAACTCATCATTATGTAGCCTCCTACACTCCCCAGTAACCTCATCCCCTACACATTTTTTTAATCGCCGTGCCTTAATACCTGTTTAGGTTAGTCTACACACATATATGATAATTACTCTAATGGAGTAAGGATGAGGAAGAAAACATTTTAGAGTAAATGTACCCGCATTTACGTGGAGGGAGAGTGGGAAACCGTTTAAGGAAACCCAGCCTCAGTATATTCGACCGGGATTCGAACCGTGATCTATTCACCATCAGCAGGTCAGTCTAACACGAGGGTGGCACCTTAGACCATTCTGCCACTGAAGTGGGTATCATATTAACTTAGAAAATTGTTTTACATAATAAATTTAGTCGTTTTTACATTCATTTGGCGGAGAACACCTTTCTCCGTTTGTGTTGCTCAACAATGGGGAACACTATGTTGTATTTGTCATAATGTTAAATATTTAAAAAAAATATTTTATATACGACAATCGTTATTTTAGGATGAAAAACCCAGCTATCTGCAGCGGTAGTCGAATGATCTAAAGAAGCGGTTACCAAACTGTGGTACGTACAATTATTCCCGGTGGTACGCCGTTGAGAATCCAAACAAATCAAGAAAATTAAAATCGGATAAAGATAAGAGCCTCATCAAATCTTATGAATATATTCGGACCAAGTCCAACCAAAGGCCAAAGTGATTTAAACAGTGAATGGAGGTTTGGCAACAATGATTCAAGCTCAGACAACCGGTTTAGCTGCACAGTGTGTTGTTATATCCCTGGGCACCATTAAAAATTCTACCTAAATATTAAATATTCAGTATTATCTTGGTTATACTCCAAATTTTGGAAATTTTTGGGGTGGTACGCTATTCAAAAAGTTTGGGAACCGCTGGTCTAAAGCCATAGCACGCAACTTATTTTTACCTAGTGCCCATTTATGAGAGTGGGATCCTGGATACCGACCCTTCCCCCTCACCCCTCATTCATAGTTAAATGTAATAAGCATGTTGAAATCATCTATAATAACCTTAAATTGTTATCAGATGGACAATACATCCTCATTTTAAACAAACACGCTTATCACAAAATAGCTGCACATTTTTTCGTGTCATAACTTATAATCCTTAAAAATAAAACACACGTTAAAACATAAGTAGTTAAACTTTCTATGGGTGTATCGGGGGTTCATATCTCAGTCAAGTTTACTAAGGTCTGTGTTCCTTAGATGGTTTCCGAATATTCTTCCCCGCAAACAGGGGTGAATTTCTTCTAAGCTCTACCTTCTTCATCCCAAGTACATTAGAGTAATTAGTGTGTGTGTGTGTGTGTGTGTGTGTGTGACCTGCTTCAGTTGTCGAATGGTCTGAGGTGTCACTTTCACAAAAGAGTATAATACCTATGACAGGAAGATCGGGATTCGAATCCCGCTTGGGTGTACAGAGAGTGGGTTTCTCTAAATAATTTTCCACTTTATCTCCAAGAAAATGCAGGTACACTTCCTCTGAATTCAACCTTCCTCATCCCTAACTCATTAACTTAGTTAGTAGTCTATATATTCGTATAACCTGAACAGGTAGTAAGACGCGGTGCTTAAAAAACAGAATGTGTGCGTTAACGCGAACGTCTAGTGAAATGCAAAAGGAAAAAATAAGTGCATACGTGTTTGGTTTATGATAATAAGTTATTGAACTCAAAGAGCTTTCTAAAAAAACCTGTTTTAAATTATCTTAATATTTGAATTTTTAAATAAAAATATGATTTAAACCTATCAGTATTTATTTTTTACAACTCCAGATAATCTATTTAACACGTAATTTTACTAATTATTTTATCGCATTTTAATTACCCATGTAGTCTATATGAGTGCATGACTGATAAATAAAAACCTGGGTTTCTCTTAAATTTTCCCTTTACCAGATAAAAATGTTAATAATCCACGACCCACTCCGGTGGGAACGCAGACGTAGGCGTTAGTGTAGCGGCCTAGCTTGTTTGTTTTGATGACGTGGGGGAGATTGAGATGTGCAAAAGTGGCTATCCCTAAATAGTTTCCCGCTCTCCCTTCACGCAAATGCTGGTACAATTCAAAATCCTACTTTCACTATCCCTACCCAATTAGTGTAAATATACGAATAGCCTTGACGGATTTCTAAACGTAGAACACATCATAGCATATACTCGTGAGAGTATGTGTGTGTGTGTATATATTACTGTAAAAGTCAGAAGACCGGTAAATCTAAGCATTTACCAGTATATATTGGTAAAAGTACGACATATCTTAGAATATGTTTAAATTTTGGGTTTTAGCCTTCTCTTGAGTCAGGTGGGAGAGAGGATCCCCAGCTCTATCTTTGACCATCACTAAAAAGTAAACCCATATCCTAAACTAACTTTTTGGATCAGGTTGGATTAGGTTTGGTTAGGTTAGGTTAGGTTATTGGTTTACTATTTAGTAATGGTCTCAGCTAGAACTGAGGATCCTCTCTGCCACCTTACTCTAGATATGATTAAAACTCAAAATGTAAACATATTATTTGATATTTCGGACTTTTACCATAAGATATTGGTAAATGCTTAGATTTACCGATCTTAAGACTTTTACAGTTATATATACATTACTAGGCGTATAAAAGAAGAGGATGAACGTTTAAAACTTTTTTTTTGCGAGATGTATTTAACGTGAACTTGCATTTATTAACTGATTACTTTGGCACACGACTTACAAAATAGCTACGTTATAAACCATACAGAGCACCCATTAACTCAAGCCTTGACTTATCACTGTTAAAGGATAAGCCCCAGATACATTAATGATGCTCTTTTCCAGCCTTAGCGGTAATCGAAACCGGGACCCTTAGTTCTATATACTGTACAACCACGCTTCATTGAGCAGTTAAGCTTAAGGTGAAGATGAAGATTTTGCTAGTTTTTGGCCATTTATAGAGACATCTATTCTGACACTTCAGTTTAAATGGTTTTTACTGTCCTACTCGCTGTATGTATTTTTTTATTTATAAAACCATATAAAAAAATTGTTGCGGTTGGAAAAAGTTTTTAGGTTTTGTTTTCTTAGAAAATTTCAAGAACTTATAAATTTATCCAATCAGTCGCCCTACTAACGAAGTAGGACTATTCTCGATGGTTCGAGTTGAACGAGACCGAGCCAGTCTCGAGCTACCGACATCTCTTAGTTACAAAAAATAGCCGGAAAAAAAATTAAATACTTACATTATTTTTAAGTATAAAAATTACTTAATAAATGTTTTTAAAATTAAACAATACAAAAAAATAATTTCATAAATAAATGTACACTCCGTTTAACCTGAAAAAGTAACTATCCTACCTTCACGGATTATACTAGGACTATTTTATAAGCTATACCATAGTGTAATAATGAAAGGTAAGCTGCTTTTTATCTTACAAGATAAATGACGGTTACGTAGTTTTAAATTTTGAATAAAAACATTGATTTTTTTACACCTGATTGTTTTGCCGCGTAGACACGCATCACTCTTCAATGTAAAATAAAGTGAACTGGACGTTTTATTAACTTGAGCAAATATAATAAAAAATTACTGCATTCATTTATTTTGCTTGTCAAAATATATTGTTACTATAGAATCGCTGCAGCTATCACTGCAGATTATTCCGCTAAAATGTATTGTAAACTTATTTCGTAACAATATAATATATAATATATAATAAACCTTCACTCGACTTTATAATTAAACTTTACTCCTCAAAGGCTATCAACTGGCATATTTATCTTTCAGTGTTTAATTTGAATCAAAACGTATATTTTCCCCCTTTACGCCACGATGAGAACTTTAAAACGACCCCTATCCCAGCTCTATTTATTTGTTGCGTCAAACCACTGAAGTAATAATAGAGCTGTTATTATTTTTAACAAAAGAGCAATATTTTATTCACTGATATTCAATTAAACACAACTCCAGATTTCCATGGAAATGTAAACAAAGCATGAAACGCTGAGAATTTGTTTGGAAAATAACGTTTAGAGACAAATAAGATGAAGGATAAAAATCAACAATACAATTTTTTGTACCTAATATCATCGGTTAACTTGATAAATATACATATTTATTGCCGTAACCTTTCTATTTGTTGTGCCACACCACTAAAGTAAAAGTTGAGTTGGTATTATTAACCAAAGAAAAATATTTTATATATTTTTATATATACATATAAATATATATATTTTTATATACATATAAATATATATATTTTTATATACATATAAATATATATATTTTTATATACATATAAATATATATTTTTATATACATATAAATATATATATTTTTATATACATATAAATATATATTTTTATATACATATAAATATATATTTTTATATACATATAAATAGATAATTTTATATACATATAAATAGATATTTTTATATACATATAAATATATATTTTTATATACATATAAATAGATATTTTTATATACATATAAATAGATATTTTTATATACATATAAATATATATGTGTGTGTATGTGTGTGTGTGTGTGTGTGTGTGTGTGTATACACTCGTGCACAAAATTAATCAGGGTTTTCATAGTGATGTCAACTAAGAATGAAAAGCTGAACATTCTCTGTAAAAATCATAATTTCGTTGGAAACTACAATTTTTTCCAACATCCTGGATCCCTAACAATTAAAATGAGACTCGTTTGTCAAACTCTTTTCAACCATTTCCTCATAATTTCTGTTAATGCAAACCGGCTCAAATTATATATAAAATATAATTATATTATTTTATTATATATTATATATATTAAATCATTTTATATATATATATACATATATATATATATATACATATTATACATATATATATATATATAATAGAGAGAGTATTAAAATGTGATAGTGAAAATGAGAGCGTGAGTGTTTGACTGTGTGGGTGAATGTTAAAATGAGAGTGTGAGTGTTAGAAAGTGAGTGTAGGAGACAAATAATGAAAAATCGAGATAAAAAGAATGAGTGTGAGCGAGGGATAGTGAGAGTGTGTGTATGTGTGTGAGAAAGAGAAACACTGGGAGAAAAAGGAAAGAAATAGAGAGAGTGTATGTGAAACAAGAGTGTGTGTGAGAAAAAATGATAGTGTATGGGAGAGAAAGGAGAGAGTGAGAGAGAGGGGAGAGAGGAGTGAGAGAGAGGGGAGAGTGAGAGAAAGGGGAGAGAGGAGTGAGAGAGAGGGGAGAGAGGAGTGAGAGAGAGGGGAGAGTGAGATAAAGGAGAAAGTGAGAGAGAGGGGAGAGTGAGAGAGAGAGGAGAGAGAGAGAGGAGAGAGAGTGTGTCATATAGAAAGAGAATGTGAAAATATAGATGTGGTACACAAAACATTACTTCTAAATGTAATATCCTACAAATTAATCGGTAAAATGAAAACATAGTAACACAATACAAATACGTAAATTAAGCTATTTGCTAAAAGGAACATAAAAACCCATTATTTGACTAAAATGAACATCAAAACCTATTTTTTGAAAGAAAAAAAAATGAACACCATAACTCATATTTAGATAGTTAAAATAGCTATTTTTAAACATTACTCAAGAACATTTTATCATTTTTGAGCTTATAATACATACTAGAACATATTTAAATAATTTTATCATGCTCGAAACAAAACGTAAACAATATTTTCACGAACTTAACAAATTAAACTTTTAATTTTCGAACTATGCTTAATCTTTTTGATTTAAATAAATGCGCATTAACGATAACATTCCAGCAAGAAATAAAGTTTTCCCCAGTTTAGGCATCTCAATTTAAATGTGCTATGACCAGCATTCAAAAAGAAATATTCATCCAAAGAAAAAATTGTAATTTGTTCGGACCAACAAATAAATATGGAGCTATTTTTTATATATATTTATATATTTTTTATTTAGATATGTACAGCCATACAGAAAAAACAGTTTCCATGGTGATCAAACAAAGAATGAAAAACTGAAAGTTCACTACGAAAATCTGGTTTTCATGGAAAACTACTATTTTTCCCGACATCCTGGACTCCTAACCGTTAAAATGAGTGATCGTTTGTCAAAATATGCTCGGCCATTTCCTCGTAATTTCTATTACCGGAAACGGGCTTATCAAATTATATATTATAAGATATTTGCATTCCTTGTAATTGACATATATATATTAGCCATAGTTATTACTAAGGGAGAACTTTATCATGAGTAGGGGGCCTTTACATATTGCATATCAATTTAAGTAGCGTAATTTGGTATAAAATAAAATAATGGATTTTGAATGAAGTTTAAGAGAATACCCTTCCTAAAAAGCAACTACGCATTATATTTAAAGGAATAAATCATTTATATAATTCATTCACGACCTTAGTTTACTTGGATGATATCTCTAAAAGTGTCTAGAAATAGTCCTTAACATCTGACATCTATCACTTTGGATAACTGTAATGAAAACAGATGATAATATATGAATGCGATAGTTAACCACAGTAATTTAGACTAATATTATATTTTTTATATTTATTTGAGGTCGGACACAAAGCTTATTTATCGTTTTATTCCACTTTAAAAAAATATTTTTCACAGCACTTCCACAAAAAGGGCTAACAGAAATAGCTTTAAAATGGCGACCGACGAATTTAAACCATGTGGGTGAACATGACAGAAACAAATTGTTTACAATGATACACCCACACAGTGGATACAAATATTTTTTTCAGTTAAATATTTCGAAATACAATAAAATAATCACAAAATAATTTATTATATATAAAAGAATGACGTGTATTTTCCCTTTTCCAAGTAAATACCATACCAGTATTAAAAGGTATTGATGTATGCAATATATATATAAACATACATACAATAACGTTCAAAATCGAAGAATAGGTATTTTTAATTGTGTTTATAATATTGTTTCGAGTTGGACAAAAAGAGATTATTAAAAGAAATTAAAGATATTAAAAGAAATCAAAGAGTATGAGAAAGCTTAAGCTTACGTTATTTTAAATGTAAAATATAAGTTACTTAAAAAACTTAACATCTATACTAAAACAGTGGTCTTTTACAAGTGTTGGCAACCCAAAACCTAAACATATGATTTTTGAACTGTCATCCAAGTAGGCTAAGAACCTATCATTAACAGACTCTAGCTTGATGTTCAAATAATAATATTTTAATCGATCCTTAATTTTGTTTTTTATCACTGCGTCTTACTGCCAGTTAAGGCTATACGCATATACTAATTACTCTAACGTGTTAGGGATGAGGAAGGTTGAATTTAAAGGAAGTATACCCTCATTTTTGTCGAGAGAGAGCGTAAGACCATTAAAGAAAAACCAGCCTCATTATACCCGACCAGCATTCGAACCACGATCGCCCCGTTATCAGTGGTCTAGTATATTGCAAGAGTGATGCATTATATCATGCGGCCATATAAGTTGGTGATCTTTGTTACTTTCCAACCCCATTTAAAAAACAGACACTGAAGTATCATTGAATCAATATATACATAATCTTTACTGAATTCATTACAAAAGAAACTTTAATTTAGAGGAAATTTTCAAATATAATTTGAACCCAGCAATGACTAGTAGTGTGATTAGTTTATGTATGCATAAAAGCTTTGATAAAAAAAAAATTGCGGATAAATGTAACAAAAAGTATTGAAACTGTATGATACAATCCCAATGTGTTACTATCACAATACGAAACTTCCCACATCCTTTTGAAATAATTAATCTGCTTTAGTAGTGGCCGAATAGTCTAAGGCAGTGCTTCCAAAAAGGTGGTTCGCGGACCCCCGTGGCCCGTAGGTCCACGCGCTGTTCCTAGGGGGTGCGCGACAATCAACAAAATTTAACAAAATAAAAAGTTAAAATAATAATTAAACAACAATAGGTCTAATCTAAATCAATAAAAAGCTTCCCTACCTCCTCATCAACCTGCGCAGTACTACATGGAAACCAAGAATAAAAATAAACTTGACATGCATTCGGATTTTCGAGTCAAAGTGTCCAGCCTTCAACATGATCTTCAAGGAGTGATGGGGAAAAAGAAGAGGTTTCACTTATCTCACTAATACTAGACCCAAATGAATAAATTTTAACTTTTTCATAGTTAGTAAATGTTCGTGTAGGCCTACCTAACCTTTTTATATTAATTATTACTATTATATTTATTATTATTACAACTAGAGTTAGTGTAGATATAAAAGTATGTAAAAAAACATTTGACTCGGATTTACTGTGCAAAATTCTCAGTTTTGTAAGTTTTCTAACATGAATTATTAATATGTAAGGGTGGGGGTGATATTTTCTATACATAGAATAGATAATATTCTAATGAGTAGGAAAAACGAGGGAGGGGTCCGTGGATCTCAAAGAGCCTCTTGGGGGGCCCTTGACAGGTAGGTAATTGGAAGCCACTGCTCTATGGCGTCACTATCATGTTTGACTGGCCAGATTATGGAGATATCAGGTTTAGAATACCAGTCGGGTCTACTGAGGTTTAAAAAAAATTGGTTTCCTACTCTTCTTTCATGCAAATTATAGTAGATTATCTATTAATGCTTCATTCCTCATTCCTACCCCATTAGAGTAATCGTTAATCTTTATATATGTGTTTAACCTGGACAGGTAGTAAGACGCGGGTGATTATATATATATTTGTATAAGGACGCGTCTGCATATCAATGATATAATCTTGAACATGTCTTCATTGGTGACCTGGCGGTCTAGGGATAAGGTGTCAGACTTCTGTGCTGGTGGTCCGGGGTTCAATCCTCGGTCCCGGAAAAGATTTATCTGATTACCAAACCCTTCCTTAACCTCTGACAAGACGTGTATTAGTCAGATCTTGTGAATGTGGGAATGTCAGGCCTCCACCGTGGTTCGGATCCCACGTTAAACTGTAGGTCCTCCATCTAATCTCACAATCACCCTACCATTGAACATTAGCGTAAGTGCGTGTAGCCCGAACGGGTAGTAAGACGCGGTGATGATAATAATAATAATAATAACAAGGTATTCATTCATTACTTTAAATACGTTTATGTTGTCGCGTCAATGAAGTCGCGGTGAATAACGGATGTATCAAACAACGGTGCCAATGAGAAATATTTAATTTTCCAAACATTTGTCATAATAATTAAGTGGCATTACTATGGTAACGTGCTTTTAGCATTTAACAAACCAGTAAAATCTTAACTGTTTCTGTCCCCGAAGATGATTAGTACAATTCAATCCCAAAATTTGTAATCTTCAAACCGAGGCGGGTAGCCTAGGTCCGAGAAAAATATTCATACCTCACTACATTACTATTGACGTTTCAATTAAATCGCAATTCCTCAACTCACGGCAGTTCTAATACTTGTTTACATCCCATTGTTATTATCAATATTATTATATTATTATTAGCACCACGTCTTACTACCCGTTCGGGTTGTACTCACTTATGCTAATATGAAATGGCGCGAGATGAAATGTAAGACCTACAGTTTAATGTGGAGTCCGGACCACGGTGGAGGCCTGGTATTCCAAACACTCACAAGTTGTGATTAAAACACGTCTTGTCGCAATCAGATATATCCGTGCCGGTACCGAGGATTGAACCCCAGACGCCCCAGAAAAGAAGTCCAACACCTTACCCCTAGACCTCCAGGTCACCCCATCCCACTGTTGATCTATCAACACGTCACGCGTCTACCGTACCCCATGGGCATGGCATGCGTGCTCGTCGTGTCAACACTAACTAAATATCCGGCCCCGTGGTGTTATGGCAGGTGCACCCGACTACAAAACTAGACGTCTCGGGCTCGATTCCCGGCTGGTACCTTGGTATAATACTTCTTAAGAAAAAAATACCCAACAGTCACCCAGGGGCTAGTAAATTAGTCTCAAGTTATGTTTAAGAATTCCAATTCTCCATAGCTTCATACTCACTATCATATCATCTAATTGTGGCTACGTGTAGACAACCCCCATAAGTGTAGACTTGTCAACGCTCTGTGCCGCCAAAGCAGCAAATAGTCTACATACAGGCGACATAACTGGATGTCACGTCCCTCCCGGTCAGTAATGACATACGATGGGAAAAAAACCTGACAATATACGAAAACCAGATTGAGCGATGAGTGTATAGGTCCAACCTTTCAACTTGACTCGCTCTGGAATATTATGCTTCTTTGGCGCTTTATTTAAATTCCAAATTCTGTTGTCAACTTATCAAAATATTGTATTCTCTGTTGCAAATATATGTGGTCCCCCACAGTTTCCAAAGATTTTTTTTCACTCCCTAAAGGAGATATTAAAGAATATTAGCACCGCGTCTTACTACCCGTTCGGTTTATACGCTTTAAGTACTAATTACGCTAATGGATTAGGAATTGGGAAGGTTGAATTAGAGGAAGTGAACCCTCATTTGCGTGGAGGAAGATTGGAAAACCATTTAGGGAAAACCACCCCCAGTTCACCCGACCGAGATTCAAACCTCGATCTCCCCGTCCTCAGCAGTCGAGCTCAACACGAATAGCGCGTTAGCCAACTTCGCCAGTGAGGCGGGTGATATTAAATAAAAATAACCATTTCAATGATCCATGGAAAATATTTTTGTCCCAACAAAGATGTTTCTAAAGTAAGAAAGAAGCTATTTATTTTATATAGATAATATTAAATTATTGCATTTTTTTTTTTTTTACATTTCAAAATATTTTAAATTACCTTTTTGTTTGCCTAAACGTAGAAGTACTAAATCTGAACCTGACTCGGCGGTGTAGTTAGCTAACGTGCTAGTTTCTTGTAGATCTAGACTACCAGGGATAGGGAGGTTGAGGTTCGAATCTTGGTCGGGTGAATTAGGGGGGGAGGGGTTTCCTCTCTCCCTCCACGCAAATGCGAGTTCACTTCCTCTATATTCAACATTTCTTATTCCTAACCTATTAGTGTATTTAGTACATAAGCGTACAACCCGGTGTGGTGCTAAATAAACTAACTGAACAATAAATTAAAAATAATTACATAAATCCTAAATTATTAGCTTAATATATTTGAATGTGCTACAAAAAGTACTATATATTTTGATATTTAAAATTTCTGGTACGTCTATGCTGGAACTTAGTTACAATTTGTTAACTGATGTCTGAAACAATTCCTGCTCCCCAAATAAAAATATATAAAATACTTTATAAAAACTCGCAGAAATGGGCTTAGGGCGACTAGGTTAAATTTCTACTAAAGGAATATATTTTAATTCAATTAATGGTGTATGGGATAAGATTACAAAATTTCAATGAGGCAAAAAACTGTTTAACAAGGTAATACTTGAAATTATGTTTTATTTGATTTGGATAATATGTATGAATGAAAACGATATGTTATCTAACTTTTACAATATAAATTGATATAACTAGCGTATGAAAGACAAATTTTGATATTATCAACTCATTAAAAATATTTTCTACCGTATTGAACTAAATATATTCACACACTTATAAGTTTTTAGGGAATAGTCATAATTTCATTCTACCTAATACAACAAAACTGCATAAAGTATGCAACAAAACTGCAAATCCCCCCTCCCCCTCCGAATCAATGAAAACCATGCTTTGGAGATACATCTTATCATGCTTTTGTTAAGTATGATTGTTTATATACTCTTATTATAATAATTTGGTTGTCAAAGTGCATATACAGCCGTATTTTGATTACAAAAGGGCCTCTATTTTAATGTTTATTTTTAGTACCACATCTTACTACCCATTCGGGCTGTACGCTTATTTACTCATTGCACTAATAGGTTAGGATTGATGAAGGTTCAATGTATATGAAGTGTACTAACATTTGCGGGAAGAGAGTGGGGAAACCATTTAGAAAAACCACCCTCACTACACCCAACCAGGATCGAACCACGATCTCCCCATCATCGGCATTATAGTCTATTGCGAAAGTCGTGTCACCTAAGCGGCTTTATTGATAAAGCTACATTTTAATCCTTCAATGCAGCAACCAGCTCCCAAGTTGAATGCAGTATTGCAACAGATGCTACAGATGCTCAATTATTCACATTTATAAAAGCTGACTGTCAAACTAGAACCGATAATTTTTAATAAAATGGGGAGAAAAGCCATAAGTTTGGTCCAAACCATAAAATTTCACATTATTCTGAAACAGGTAGGCTTATTTTTATTTCTATTAGCCGTGAATGTCGGGAAATCATTGATACAAAAACTCAAAAACCAAGAAATTACCTAATTTCATTTGATAATTTTTTTTATCGTGTAGAATAATAATAATTGTAAAACAATTAATTGTTAACCACTGCTTTTACAAATTAAATAAATGCACGAGGCTCTAGACAAAATGAGAAATGGTACGCTAGAACTGTCGTCAAAACTGAAATGAGGATTTAAATATGAACTACACTCCATTTACACTGAAATATAGCATCTTACCTTGACCAATCACACCATGGCCATAGCTTCAACCATAGTGGAATGAGATGAGATAAGTTTGATGTCTTTTACGACTCAGACATACGCTCTAGAAGCTAGATTTGGACAATATTATTAATATTTGAATTTTATCTTTCATAGAGAAATATTTCATAAAAATTTTACTATCAATTCTCTACCAGTTTTATATTGAGATAAGCTGATTTTTTTCGAAATAAGTTGAATTCATCATTGAGCAACGCGTACACATAATTAGATGAGGGTCAAGAAACCACTAGAACGACCATTCCGGGGTACATCGAACCTTTTTTTTAATGAATGTAGAGTTCACAACGCTTAGATAAAATATGTTTTATCAATAATTATAAATATAATCATGTCAGAGGCTTCATTATTAAGTAAACCCTTCGATAAGTGAGAAGTCATATATTGATATCCATAAACTAGTTTAAGAGAAAGTATAAATTATAATCCAACCTACTCATTTAAGAAAAAGAAAAATTCTGACACAAACTAATTCACCATTATTAAACAAAAAATTAACCATCATGCAAACTCGTTCATCAATTTCTAGCGTTCACAAAGAGATAATTTATAATGACCGTAATTATACTCTTAAAAGGTAAATTGCTTGTGTTACTGTGGATCCACACGTTCGCCGAAAAACTAGTATAGAACAGAAACGTGGCCACGTGACGAGCTCTAAGCCAAACACAAGAGTTCCGCCTCACCGGCACGAGCTGTTCCTCTAACGTCCAACTCATCCCTACTTCATCCGCTCTGCCTGAGATGTTCGTCAAAGGAAAAACAATCAAATCTCAGATCCAACCATTTCAAATCAGTGCGCATGCGCATTTGACAACGCATGCGATCTACAGCCAGAAGCAAGCAGACAAGTTTATTGGCCATTGTGAGGAGTTTTGAAATAACCTGTAAAAGTAAAGCGTGTTTATCGATCTATCTGAAAGATAAATTTAGCTAACCTATAGTAAATTATATTCCATTTGGTGAACTTTATTTCAATTCATTTCGATTAATTTAAGGCACCCAGAGACAAAGCATAAATCTCTGTCAGGCTACACGGCTTAAAATGTAATGGTCTGTATCTTTTCTGCGACTACTTCTATATTCGGTATAAGGTCGCATCACATGTAACGACTTTCCCATGGGCTTCCTCGTGGGGAAGTTGGTGCGTTTAACGCAGCAAAACCACGCGGGGAAGGCCATATATACTTCCCCATGAATATCCGAATGGTTGGATATTTTCAAGAAGA
This sequence comes from Timema shepardi, assembly GCA_902151425.1. Classification (NCBI taxonomy): domain Eukaryota; kingdom Metazoa; phylum Arthropoda; class Insecta; order Phasmatodea; family Timematidae; genus Timema; species Timema shepardi. The sequence goes on from CABFVX010000415.1 coordinate 110,657, forward strand.
CCACGGGGAAGTTTATAGTCTGATAGCAGTTTGGGCTTCTCCACGTCAGATTAATGTATTGCGCATGCGTCAGTCTCCAGTCTCACGTGTTTACCTGGAAGCTGTTATCAGTGTCTATTACTGCAGACATTGTTATCTTGTTGCTAAGAGGCAACTTGTAGGTTTGTGATTGTTTATTTTTCTTAAATATGACTGACTTGCATTGTTACACTAAGGAGTTTTTAAGTAATTGGTTTTTATAAAACTATCCCGTGTTTCCTTCCTTACTATCAGACCTATTGTCGCTAACTAGAAAGACACTACGAATCCACCCACCAATCTCTTGGAGAAAATGATGGGGAAGTTGCTACGTGTAATAGGTAACGGACATCCAGCAACTTACCCACGAGGAAAGAAAGTTCGTTGCTGGTTCTCAAATATATTACATTTTGTTGTGTGCCTATCCAAAAATTACTTTATTCGCAAAAGGAATAGTAAAGCTAGACCCTTTTTTCATCAAGCCTAATCTAATGTATCTGCAAATATGATTAAAAAGTCGTTGAGAACCAGATAATTTTAATTATTACACATTTTTTCTACTAATAAAACTGGTTGTTAAAGGGAAAGATCCCTGTTGGCATCTTTCGACTTTATTTTGAGGTAAGCTTTAAGTTATTTTGAAATAACTTATCGTAGAATTAATATTGCGTTAGAGCTGAACATCTATGAGGAAATTTCTCGTTTACTGAGTCGGCCCCTTTAATTAATTTAAATAAAGTTCACCGAATGGTATATAATTGTAAATGATCTAAATTTCTCTTTCAGATTTGAAAATAAATGCCCAGTTCTCTTAAAGATATTTTCAGCTTTTTCTCCTACTAGAATTTATGCCCGTGGAGGTTTAAGTCATTAAACTCGTATTGGACCTGCTCGGCATTGATGGAGAGGTCTGAATTAGGATCCCAGATGAATGGTCTCTCGAGTATTATTTTACGATCTCACTCTACGCTCAAGAAGGTGCAAATCCTTTACTACGTTCTTTTCCCCATTACTCATCGAGTTAATTTTTCAATCAACTTAGTGCTAAACGTACAGTTAAAATAAGCTTATTGTTCATAAGATTAGTGTAGTGTGGGAGGTAGGTTTGCTTATTTTTTTTAAAGTTTCCATAATCATGTTTCCTTTAACACCACGTCTTATTACCCGTTTGGATTATAAGCTTATGTACTAATTACGTTTTAGAGATTAGATAGGTTATATTTAGAGGAATTGTACCCGCATTTGCGTAAAGGAAGAGTGAGAAATAATTTTGGAAAAAAAACTCCATATACCCGACCAATATTAGAGCCTCGATCTTCCCGTCATAGCCACGCTAGTCTACTGCGAGAGTGGCGCGTTAGACCATGCGGCCGCCGAAGCGGGCATAGTCATGTTATTGAGAGTTTTAAAAAGGGGTTGTCATAGTAAACAAATTGACAGTATATAATCTTCCATTTCTCGCTCGATAAGTCTTTAGGTGTAACTTTGTGTTTTCTCATTCATAAATATGATACTGTACAGGTACTCGTTAGAAGAGTTGGAATTCGGGTTAAAAGAGGGATTAAAGGAAATGGCCCCTTCTGAGATTTTTATTGGTTACTTTTAAACACATTTGTAAAATAGTTTTAGTGGGAAAATGGCAACCATACTAAAGGTAAAACCATTAATTTTATAATTTTAATGTATTTTTTTAATGTTAACAGATCACCCGTTAAGGCTATTCGCATTTTTTACAGTAATGAGGTAGCGGGAGAGGAAGTTAGAATTAAGAGGAAACTTACTCGTATTTTTGAGGAAATAGTGAGAAGCTAAGTATAAGATACCAGCCTCATTCAGTCCAAACAAGATTTTAAACACAATTTCCCCGCCACTAGCAGCCCATTCCAAAGCGAGAGTAACTACTGACATCTTCGGTCAGTCGGTAGTGTGTCTGACTATTGAGCTAAGGGTCCCGGGTTTGATACCCAGTATGACCAAATAATGTATAGTTGGTGAAATGAAGGTTTCCCCCTTTCACAGTGATAAATTAACGGCTGGGGGCTGGATGTTGTGTCTGTTGTAGATTTAAGGTAATGCATAAGTCCTGTACTGACATAGTTCAGAAAGTGTACGCTAAACACTTTTTTTTTTCAAAGTGAATCATTTAGACAATTCGAACACTGATTAGTATATAGCTTACACACTGTCCTCTTACTTTATTTTAAGATGAGACTACATAGCTCATCTTTGTAGTCTTAGTTATGTGTTAAACTTTAAATTTTAATGAATTCTCCCTCCACCCACCCCACACACCTCTCTGAAGTAAATTTTTGACCAACCAATGTTCTATAGTGAGCATTGGTTCAAAGGTACACTAATGTATACGATCAAAAAGGTACCCCATATGATATATTCAAGGTCACACGCGGTCCACGTGACCAGTGTCTTGATAGGTGTTAAGGACGGATGTAGATTGACATTTTTAAATTTCACTGCCTCTTTCAGCCGTTGGTGGACCACTCCTCACAGTCTGTCCTGTACCATGACAACCTTGAGGGGGACTAGAAACTACCACCAACAACTCTTTAGTAGATTATTACAAGAAGTGAATAAGTTTTTACCTCTAGCGTGAGGGTAGAAATTTTAAGGGAAAGGACAGGGGGTGTTTGGTCAACTATTAGCAACCACTGTTAGTTTATTATAAAAAGTGAATAAGTTTTCCCTTCTCGAGCGAGGCTAGAAACTTGACGGGCTTAGGTCAACTATTAAAAAAAAGTTTCGTTTTGCATAAAATTAAAAATACATAGACCTAATATTACAAACAAAAGTGTTGGAATTTTATACAGTTTTAAAATAATATTATTTATATATACATGTAGGTCTATACCATTCAAATTGGTTTACAAGATCTTACAATGAGGATATTTTCCAAACCACGATAACGTGAAAATCAGTTAATAGGAATATTATGAAGATTTTAAAATCGTCTTAATTCCCCCATTGCCATTTATTGTAATGTAGTCATTAAATAAATGTGCGAACTTTACTTCTAAATTACAATTGTAGGACCATTCGATAGTAAAAGAGCATAGGCATGCAAAGAAAATAATTAAGTGCTCCTTTTTTTTTCCATCGACCAAATCAATTGGATTTGATTAGAAATTAATGGATTGGTTTGACCATATTTGAGAACGTTTTGTTTTCAGGGTGATGTTTAATAAACATCCCTGTTTAATTTACATTAAATAAAATAAATTAATTACTAACTTTACAAAACACGAAACAATACAAAAATATGAAATGTAATCATGTGATTTCTTAAAATTTGTTCACGTGAAATCTTAAAGATTAGATTAGCATTTTATTCCTAATTATAAACCAATTCTCATAACACGAACAGTTTATAAAATACAAACCTATTTTTGCTGTCAACATTAATTATTATTATTATTATTATTATTATTATTATTATTAGCACCGCGTCTTACTGCCCGTTCGGGCTATACGCACTTACGCTAATGTGTAAATGGTAGGGTGATTGTGAGATGAAATGGAGGACCTACAGCTTAACGTGGAATCCGAACCACGGTGGAGGCCTGGCATTCCTCACATTCACAAGATGTCTTGTCAGAGGTGAAGGAAGGGTTTGGTAATCAGATAAATCTTTGCCGGGACCGAGGATTGAACCCCGGCCGCCAGCGTAGAAGTCTGACACCTTACCCCTAGACCGCCAGGTCACCAATCAACATTAATAATATTTTATTATATTATAGATATTATTTCAAAGGTATTGATCATATTTATCCGAAGTGACAGTTGAAGATCACATGACTTGACGGATGAATAAATTAATTTTTATTGTTAATAAATTAATCTTATATTGTTAATAAATTAATCTTATATTGTTAATGAATTAATCTTATATTGTTAATAAATTAATCTTATATTGTTAATGAATTAATCTTATATTGTTAGTAAATTAATCTTATATTGTTAATAAATTAATCTTATATTGTTAATGAATTAAGCTTATATTGTTAATGAATTAATCTTATATTGTTAATAAATTAATCTTATATTGTTAATAAATTAATCTTATATTGTTAATAAATTAATCTTATATTGTTAATACATTAATCTTATATTGTTAATAAATTAATCTTATATTGTTAATGAATTAAGCTTATATTGTTAATAAATTAATCTTATATTGTTAATAAATTAATCTTATATTGTTAATGAATTTGGTGCGCAGGGTAAGTTTCCCACCTGCCTCATCCTATTTGCACAACTGTATAATTAAGTTTTTAAAATTTAAAGTAAGCCTACGGGGGAGAAATAGGTCTAAAGAAGAGTTTCTTAAATAGTTTTAATACAAGTAAACTGATATATGATTACCTAAGAATTATGTTCAGATACTCTAAAATTCCCTCCCAAAAGGATAAATTCCTGAAATTTGGGGAGGGGGAAGTGCCACACTCCCGGGATATGGGACTTTAAAAACCTACCCCCCATTTGGAAAATCCAGTGATAGGCATACATATATAGAATTTAACCTTTTGGGAGGGAATTTTAGAGTATTTGAACAAAACTCTAAGGTAATCTTACATCAGTTTAAAGAGTCAATTGTTGCAACAAAAAACATTTATGAAAAATGTACAAAAAATAAAATTTAATTCTAGCTGAACCCATTGGGAAGAAACGTTATATTTTTTTCACAAGTTTATTGAACAGAACAAAACGAAAGGAAAGCCGATGAAAAGGGAATGGTAGGAAATCTACATTTAATAATTTTTATCATTGTTAACGCGGATATTGATGATTCTAAGTTTTTCATAACAAATTGCAGCCAAATCCCAAACACACAATTTTATTATTTTCATCAAAATTAACGACACAAAAGTAAATATTGCAGCGTGATAAGGGGGCCCCCTTATTGCTCATTTATGGGCGCCCATGATGCCTATTGAAACTCGGCTGTGAAAACACGCTAGCTAGCAAAATTAAACACTATCAGACACGTTAAATACATTTACTACAATAAAACTTTCACAGGAAGGACCTTATCCGACAGATGGAAAATATACTAGATCTACTTTCATTTATTCATACGTTAGGCCGTGTGATATTCAGCTATCACTTGAGATTATAGTCTCAATAGCTATATATATCACCAATATTATACTAAAATAGTATCAATTTTGACAGAAAATGTTTTTTTCTAAAAGGTTATTTCTATGAAAGTGTTACCATACATTGTAATATATTGTAATATTTTGAATTTGTACCAATTCGTAAGGCTATTTAATTTCGATATATTTATAAAAATGTTTTCTTGGTAGGGATTCGAATCTTGGACCTTCAACTTAGTGCTCCACTGCTCTGCCAACTGAGATATTTAAAAAAAACGCGCCGTGCCTTAACTACCCGTTCGGCTTACACGCTTATTTAGTACCTATACCAATGCCTTTAGGGTTTAGGGAGGTTATATTAAGAGGAAGCGTACCCGCACTTGCTTGTAGAGAATGGAAACCCGTTTTTGAAAAACCACCATCGATAAACCCGACCGAGATTTGAACCTAGGTCTCACCGTTATCGGCAGTCTACTCTACTGCAAGTGTAACGTGTTAGAACACGCGTCCACCGAATCGGGTAATTCAAAGATTACTGTCTAAGATACTTTTCAAATATATTGAACTATCGTCTCCATTGTTAACTGGGTTTCATTTTAATTTCCTCATTCGAAAGAGGATATAAGACTTCTAAGAATCTTTTGTAATATTACCAAGGACATGATTTTCCTCCACACTCGCCGAGAAACAATTTAGTTCAGGTCAATTCTGTTATACTTTCCTCAACAGTATATTTATATCCAGTAGCTATTAATTTATCTCAAGCCCTCGGAGAGAGAAGTTTTGTGTCTGTCAACAAAAAATTGTATATTTTAATAAATGTTGAAGTTTCATGACCCACTGAAACCGAAGTAGTGGTTTTAGTGATGCTATCTGCATGTAATTTTTGTATCTCGACCTAAAGCCGAAACTTAGTATTTAGAGTTTTCATAAGATTCCACCGAGGATTATTAGGAATCATATATTCATTTCTAGAATTATGGCTACTTTACTGAATGTCAAAAAGATTATGATTAGATTTCTATATCCAGGCATTGTTAAAGATGCCAAATGGAAATGCTTGTATTCCCATTAAAATGACTGAGGGTTCTTTACATAAGCAACAATTTCCTATTTTTATTCTCCGAAACTGTTTGAGATACGAAATAACGATCATTTAAAGAATGTATTAACTATTAAAAATACAAACCTTTAATTTGAAATATTTTTATAAAACCAATAATTTCTTAGCTATAGCCTAAGCAAATAAGTATATATTTTATGAAGGTCTTTGAAAATGAAATTGATTGTTAAGCTCTTTGGTGGACAGAGATGCTCCTCTTTTTTCTGCGTTTCTTTAACAGTGTATTTTATTTAATCTATGTGGTGGTCTAGGGGTAAGAAGTCGGACTTCTGTACTGAGGGTCTGGGGTTCAATCCTTGGTCCCGGCCCATATTTATCTGATTGCCAAACCCTTCCTTCACCGCTGATAAGACGTGTATTAATCACAACTTGTGAATGTGGGGAATGCCAGGCCTCCACCGTGGTTCGAATCCCACGTTAAACTGTAGGTCCTCCTCCATTTCATCTCACAATCACCCTACCATTACACATTAGCGTAAGTGCGTATAACCCGAACGTGTAGTAAGACGCGGTGCTAATAATAATAATATTTCATCAATGCTCTTTGGTGGGATGTGATTCTATTCCCCCCTCCCTCCTTCCCCCAAAATCATGTTTCTGTAACAATTCATATTATGTTTCACAAATCTTACGAACTTGTAGTAAATGTCTCTATTTTAAGATAAAAGAGAAATTGTTGTGCGGTGCACCGTACCATTTATTTGTTTATTTTCTCCTTTAAAGAAGGTATTGTAGTCGTGAAAATGTTAAAGCTTAACGTTTGATAAATCTCGATGTTTTATGTGTTCCTGAACTATAAAAATTCTGTCTGTTTATCGATCCGTCTGTAACGGAAGCTCCAGTCAAAACGGTATAATGAATGTCGTTCAATTATAGTACCAAGATGTTAATTTTAGAAATATAATCAAAATATAACTTTAAGGGTGTATTACTGATGGTTGATATTTGAAAATTATACATTTTTCGAAAATGGGTTCAAAGTCTTTATTTAAAATGTATGTTTATATGTGGGTTGTTTGTTTTATATTATAACTAATACTATGTAATCGTTTTTAAAAGATTAAATTATCGAACAATGGTTTACAAAATGATTGATTTAATAAAAATTGTTATTATGACTTTGTTTGAATACTATTTTACATGAAAAATTATATATATATATATATACATATAAATTAAATAAGTATCTGAAGGTATTTTACGAGCGATTTGAGTCTTGATAATTTGATACATTTTTTTAAACTGCTATTCATAATTTTAATATAAATAAAGTTTTATAAAATTATCAAATTAACATGATTGGTTTTTTGAGCACTTATTGGTTAATAGCTTACTGACAAATATTTTATGAAAAATTGTGTTACAAACTATACATTACTAAAAAGTATGTATAATTTTGTTTGACCATTTACTTTATATGAACGTGTTTAATTATCTCCTGAAGCTTATATTTTCGCGATCCATTGTCTTACGAGCTGCCCCAGGCTAACCGCATATTTACACTAGTGAAATAGAGATTGGGGGGGGGATGCGAGGGGAGGATTATAGAGTAAGTTAGCCCGCATTTGTCCGGAGGGAGGGTGGGAAACTAGTTAATAAAAGAACACTCCCATTACATTGGGCTGGGAATTCGAATCCCAACCTCTCTGTCACTGGTAAAATGAACTAGATGAGTCTGGCATTTAGTCCACGTGTTCACTCATGTGGGTAAGCCGTCTACACCGCTACATTCTCGCTCTGACGTAATTTCCTGCTCAAATAACCCTGCATTTCTCCTAAGAAAGTAAATTTATTTATTAAAGTTACAATAACACTTATTTTATGGCATTAAGAACTCGAAAGTTCATTGCCGCACTTATTAAAGTAGGCCACCTATCCCTAGCTCGAGCTAGTTCTATCCAGTCCACCTTATTACACCAAATTATTAACTTGAGCTCATTATATCCAGTCCACCTCCCTACCCCCTATCCTTTTCCTGAGCTAGTTCTATCCAGTCCACCTCATTACACCCTATCCCTATCTTAAGCTAGTTCTATCCAGTCCACTTCATTATACCTTAGTCCTATCTTGAGCTTGTTCTATTCAGTCCACCTTATTACAGCCTATTCCTATTTTGAGCTAGTTCTATCCAGTCCACCTCACTACACCCCATCTCTTTCAGATGATCCATCTTAATGTTATCCTCACCCGCTTAGGTGGCCACATGGTCCAAGGCGTCACTCTCACAATAAACTAAACTGCCAATGATCGGGAGACTGGCCGGGTTCTTTGAGGAGAGAATTTTCCCCAATTGGTTTTCCACACAACTTCCACGCAAATGTGAATACACTTTATGTTTGGTTAACCTTTCACATTCCTAACCCATTATCGTAATTAGTACATATAACGTATAACGTGGGGCTAAAACAAAGTCATCTTCCCATCTGCGTCTAAATCGTCACCAATGGTATCTTCCCCTTTCATAGGAAAAACCTAATCTGACAAATCTAAAATATATGTCTAATTTCATGAAGTAATGCGTCAAGCTATGTGATCTTCATCCGTCCCTCTTGATTAATATTATCAATACCCATAAAACAACAAAAATAGTATAATAAAATATTGTTAATATTGATCGCAAAATAATATCTTTTCCAAAAGGTTTTTCCACTACTATACAATAGTACTAAAACTTCAACACTCAGCCTCGTTATTACGTAGTAGTGCTTCTAATAAAGGAAATTCCTAATGGTGTACTTACCTACCATATCACAAACTTACTTAAAAGTGGAGTGACGTAGTGTTTTTCCAGGAAAAAAAATAGCTTTTTTTTTTAGCACTACGTCTCCATACCTGTTTAAGATATGAATAAGTACTCATTAATATAGTGAGCTAGGGGTGAGTAAGGTATATTTTAAAGAAAGTAAACCTACATTTGAGTGGGAGTGAACCTACGTTTGATTGTAAGAAGAGTTGAAAACCATTTAGTAAAAAACCACCCTCAATATACATAACTTGGAATCAAACCCCCGATACCCCCCTCCCTCGTTATCTGACATTTAGTATATTACGAGAGTGACGCCTTTTAGACCATGCGACCACCGAAGTGGTTTAGAGTTTGTTAAAGTTGTAACTGTGACAAGTTGGTACTCATTCGACCAATCATTCATAGGCCGCTGATATACATACCTGAGATGGGAAATGTATTTTCGTCTGTATCTGGCCAATACGTGTTCGGTGACCTGGCGGTCTAGAGGTAAGGTGTCGGACTTATGTGCTGGGGGTCCACGGTTCAATCCTCGGTCTCGGCACAGATCTATCTGATTGCCAAACCCTTCCTTCACCTCTGACAAGACGTGTATTAATCACAACTTGTGAATTTGGGGAATGCCAGGCCTCCACCGTGGTTCGGATCCCACGTTAAACTGTAGGTCCTCCATTTAATCTCACAATCACCCTACCGTTACACATTAGCGTAAGTGCGTATAACCCAAACGGGTAGTAAGATGCGGTGCTAGTAAAAATAATAAGTGTTCCACAGCGTGAAGAAAGTATAAGTATAGTTAAAACAAACGATTCTTTCCCTTGAAACATTCTACAAGACGCCACTTGTACTGTGCACACTACACACCCACCCTGTATTTCCGAGCATGAAAATGAGACCACAAACCGGAGTAAATACGTACCTACGTTAAAAGAGCTCGGTCATCACCAAAACCAATCCACGTAACCTAATATACAGAGCCATTTTCTTAAGAATGACCTTATTTGACAGCTATAAAAGTTACTAGATCTAATTTCGCGTGTTCATACGTTAGCTCATGTTATCTACAGTTGTCACTTCTGATGGATATTGACAATATCTATATAATAATACCAATAAAATAATAAGATATCAATTTTGGCCGCAAAAAAAAAGTTGGATTTTCTAAAAGGCAGTTCCTATGAAAATTGGACCAAACTTGTCTATGACTCAGCGTAAATTAAATTGCTGCAGATTTTTGTGTAGCCACGCAATACTTTGAAGGAAAAAAAGACCCGACTCATTTACTTATGCAAGATGTAGACCTACTGAACTTAAATCTCGCACTAGTTTTTACGTGATCTTAGCAGTTAAACTCTAAAATATACTAGATTGCTGCTATCGGGAAGGTCGAGGTTCGAATTCTGGACAGATGCATTAAGGTTGATTTTCCACATATACTTTATCTTCTTTCTTTGTCCCTTTCTCTAAATTCCCTTTCAACCCTATTGTAATTTTTTTTTTCTTAAAATATTTTTAAACATTATTTACTAATTCAATTTGTTAAAATATTAAGTATCTAAATATTAGGGAAAAATTCAATTATATCTAATTTTCAAGCTCTGGAATTTAAGGTGGATAATCGCACTAAAAGTGGCGTATTTTACAACGACCCCAGGGAAAACATAGTTAATTTGAACTTCACTTGTAATAATACGTTCTCGCGCGTTTAGATGACCACGTGGTCTAACGCGCTAAGCTCGCAGTGGACTAGACTGCCGATGACGGGGATATCGAGGTTCGAACATAGGTCGGGCGTAATGAAGGTGCTGTTTTCCAAAATGATTTTCCACTCTTCCCTCCACGCAAATATGGGTATACTTCCTTTAAATATAAAACCTTTCTAATCCTTAAAACCATTAGAATTAGTACATAAGCGTATAACACAAATAAGTAGTAAGACGTGGTAATAAAACAAAAGAATTTAAAAAAAGTTCTCGTCACTCCGTGTGACAATGATTAGCTAGTTACCCGCCTCGGTGGCGTAGTTGGCTGACGCGCTTGTCGTGTTGAGCTCGACTGCTGAGGACGGGGAGATCGAGGTTCGAATTTCGGTCGGGTGAGCTGGGGGTGGTTTTTCCTAAATGGTTTTCCACTCTCCCTCCACGCAAATGCGGGTTCACCTCCTCTAATTCAACCTTCCCAATTCCTAATCCATTAGAGTAATTAGTACTTAAAGCGTATAACCCGAACGGATAGTAAGACGCGTTGCTAAATATTATTAACTAGTTATGGATGAAAATACATTTTCCATGTGAGGTATGTGAATCAGATGATATGTATGATTGGTCAAATAGGTGGGTAACTTATCAGTGTTATCACAGGTACCATTTTAACAAGCTCCATTTTTCTTGGCATTACTCCTCGTACAGTATGCACAATAAATATGTCCAGGAGTCAAACCTTGTCACGGGAAAACCAGACAATATATAATTGACATTTGTCTGCATGTTCTCAGATTAAAAAAATTGATGATTTTTGCAATTATTTTAATTGAACAAAATTATTTCTCGTTCTCTTTCATACGGGTGTATACCATTACATCGCAAGTCCATTACATCGCGTTTTAGGAACAAATACATTGCAGGTCCATCACGTCACATTTCCCCCACCTCTCTACACACAGCCAACCCTACTCTGACGTAAAACCAATAGGATTGAAGGGGCGTATATATATATATTTATACAAATACATCGCATGTCCATTACATCGCGTTTATGAACAAATACATTGCAGGTCCAACGCGTCGCATTTCTCCACCCCTTTACACACAGCTAACCATATTGGCCAACACGATTCCAACAAGTTTTGTTACAATATAAACGCACTCTCAACTTGTTGGGGATGTTGGCCAACATGTTGGTGTTGGGAGAGCCGGTCAGAGCCATCAAGTTGTGTTGGATCATTTGTTAGAGATAATAAACGACCGACCCAACATGTTGGCCGAGCTGGGAGGTTCTGTGCATGCGCTATTGAGTTGAATTAGTGGTTAACCTTGGTGAAGCATGTGTTTTAGTTTCAGATTAGTTTAACTTTTAAAATCGGGGCTTGCATAATTTTGTGATCATGGAATGAAACAAGGCTAATACAGTTAAACTAATTAATTTAAATTTTGAAAATGGAAAAATTACACTTGGACACGAGAATCAAACCCGGGACCCGTGTTCAGGTGTCCTTTTCCAATTTTCAGAGTATACTATCTAGATGGATAATGCCTCACTAAAAAGAATAAATAATAATAGCTTCGGCTACTAGATTCTTAATTGAGTTATATCAAAATTATTCTGTTCTTTGTGATGTACATGTGTACAAAGCTATCATCTCCACCTTCAATTCGACGTTTAGTAAAAGAAAAAAAACTTCGAATGCCCTACCGTTTCTGAAGTTTTGGTTCTTCTGCAAGAATACACTTCCTGTCAATACAGTAAATGAAGAAACGACAAGTAATACGTCGTTATCCATGGCTATAAATGTGTAGATTGATTTTAAAAAAGGTGTAGGAACCAGTATATTGGTCCAACAAGCTGGCTAGAATAAACACAGCTTAATTTTTCACGTGTCTTGTCTTCCAACATGCTGGATCCAACTTGTTACATAAAAAACGAGGCTTCACTCTCGCTATGAAGGTAGGCTTGGTTGAAAGGATTATGTGCCTAATTCCCCTTGTTTGCAAAGTTGATTACAAGGATAGTGTACCTAACTCTCATCTTGAAGTTATATAATTAGCTAGATTTAAAAATTATTCATCTGTTTCAGACAGGGAAAAGTTAGCATATCCACTCTCATGTATTTCACCCACCTTAAATTTTCCGTTTGTCAGGGGGAAAGTTTTTAACTTGCCAGAAATATAATATCCTTAAACAAACTTGGAGACTTGAATTTGTAAATTCCATTTGCCATGGTGCAAAAAAATCAAAGATGAAATAATAAAATAAGAATATAATCTTCAAATTAAAAATATACGCGAAGTAATGGACATGCGATGTAATGGACTTGCGATGTATTGTATATATACGCCCCTTCGATCCTATTGGTTGTACGTCAGAGTAGGGGTAGCTGTGTGTAGAGAGGTGGGGGAAATGTGACGTGATGGACCTGCAATGTATTTGTTCCCAAAACGCGATGTAATGGACTTGCGATGTAAGGGTGCCCACCCCTTTCATACATACACGTCACGTGCAAGTGAATATAAAATATAATAGCCATAAATTCAATAACAGTTAAATCTCTATCAAATTTACTTTTATATTAATGGAAGTATATGTAGGCTTATAAAAAAAAGTTCCAAACGATACAATACATACTGTAGCATGTGAGACCAATCTCAACGGCGGGCAGGAAACGAAACAAAAAAAAAAAGATTTAAGTTGGTATAAGCTTCTGTCCCATTTGATCTTGTTTCCGAGCTTCAGCCAAGTGATTCCATTAAATTGTTTGTGTACCATACTATACCTCTCGACCTGTTAACTAGGTATGTTATATGGGTTATTCCTGGCTATTACAATCACCTGATATTTTTGGAAGAGTGAGGCATTTTATGACACGACGACTGTAGGCTTGCATTCGGGTTGAAGGTAGCCATTTTGAGCACTTCCTATAATATTAATCAGCTCCACATTACTGTAACTCTGAAACAAGGTCAAATATAACATGTTTAAACGGACTTTTTCATTGTTTTTGATTCTCCTGTCCCCCACCGAAGTGGCTCACACATATTACGGTACACTCTATACCTTTCACAAATAAAATTTTCCCTCGTAGATATTAATTGTAGAACCCTCATGAGGGTACGCGGACAAAAGCATCAATTTAATCTGGTCTGATTTGCCTGCTGCCAGTAGTTAGGACTTCAAATTCCCAAACTGATGGAAGGTACTAGTTCCTAATTAATGGTTTCTCCCTCTTGTGACACTTAACGAAGGCCCACATCCTCTCGATTTTACCCTTAACATATCTACCCTTTTAGTGTAAACAAGGGGGATATTCCGGACAGATGTTGAGACTTGAAACTATTATCATGAGGGTGACCTCACATGACAGACAGTTGGTGTCGGCCAATTTGATCGGTCTTGATGTTCACTATAGATTAAAATGAAGCTCCGTACACGACCAACAAAAAATATGTGTGATCTGTTCCTTTTTTTTTAGCCGACTTCACACAGACCCGATCGCCGGTTGCCTTTCGGTGGTGAAATGAGAACGCCACATTCAAGCGCGGACGCGCACACGAACTACAAATAATACTGACCGAATCTTCTATGGCACGCGTCCAAACACAACCACAACCACCGACAAATTGACGGTGGTCAGTTGCGAGTGCGGTCGCTAGATGTCGGCTTCAAACATCTGACAAGATTGTCGGTCTGTAAGGTGTCCTGACATCGACTCTACTACGAAATTGTCTGCCACCGACTGTATGTCGCGCTTCTTATTGGATACAAACTTTTTATTTGCGGTCAACGTCAATAGAAGATTATTATTATTGGTAGTAGTAGTAGCATCATATTATTATTATTAGAAGTAGTGTATTATTATTAGTAATAGTAGTAGTAGTAGCATTTTATTATTATTAGTAGTAGTAGTAATAGTATCATTTAATATAAATATATGATAATTGTTTAAGTAACTTTATTATTATGTATGTATGTGTGTTACAATATACCGGTTCCATACTCACCAAAACAGAGATATATATATAAAAGTCTTTGCCAAAAGATGATTTTTTTTTCCGGCAGAAGTCTTGTCCTTAGAACAACTTTAATCCGACTAGTTAAACACGAAGCCAGACAGATATTTATACTGACACTTAGTATTGAATAGATAAGATTAACTTTGATATCATTCGCCATTTTTTAGCTAGTTATTTTTTATTTGTAGTTTACAACACAGTATTTATTTGCTACCATTTTAAGCTAATTTATTTTTTTGTTGCTGGACCATCTATTTATAACCACAGTAAGGACATACAAGCTGTCTACACTTTAATGTAATTATACTCTAAACAATTTTCCACTAAGGAATGTTTTTTTATATACCAATACCAAGATTTGCTTGGTTATTTTTCAGGCATTTAGATAATTTAAATAAATAATAAATAGGAATTAATCACTTTCAAGGCCAAAGCAGAAAGCATTTTATCTTTTCAACCATACATTTAAACTAGCTCTGGGAAAACCTCGGTTCGACCTTATTTTTATGTTGCCCGCCATATATATATACACACACACACACATATATATATATGTGTGTGTGTGTGAAAATAATGTTTTAAATACCAGAATTAAATATATATATATATATATATATATATATTCTTAAGAAAGTGTATAGATAAAATATATGTTAAACAAAAATCAACAATTCTAGATGATAGACCTGCGGTGTAATCGAGATCTAAGAGAACTACGGTGCCACGATGAAATAAGTACATTTTACAATTCTTTAATTCTGACGAATTTGCAAACATGGAAGATGTTGCTAGAAAAATACGGGTTACTCTTTTTTTAATAAACCTATGTCTGTGAAAAAGAATTTTCTATAATCTCAATAAAGAGTCGATAATAATAATAATAAGCATTACCGATGAACAGTTATAAATAGTTTAAAAAAAATCCCAACTACTAAATTTGAACCTGACATTAAATAAATGATTAAATATATTAATAAATTACATTCATCTAATTAAGTTGTCTTTTAATGAAAAGTTACAGAGTTAGTTTTTTTAAAATAATATTGTCAATAAATTTTTTATATGAATAAATTGTGTCCACAAAAAAAAAATTCAAAGAAATGGTGCAGGTCAGGTCTGTTCTGTTCTAAGCGGTGGTGTTATATTATAACAATAATGCTTTATATTGTACAAGTTCATCAAGGCTTACATTTTAGAAGCATAAGCTCCTAACTCGTTTTATTATTGAGTTATGTTCTAACTGAAATAATATTAGATCGCACACCCCTAATAGCCGTTCAGTCAGCATAGTTCAAGAGTAACGTGCGCTTTTATACTTAAGTCAATTTTCCACCGTGTGCGTCAATAAAAGGAGTTAAACTGAGGACCCGCTTCGATGGCCCTGTGGTCTAACGCGCTAATCTTGCGTTGGACTAGACTGCCGAAGATGGGTATATCGGGGTTCGATCTCGGTCGGGTGCACTGAGAGTGATTTTCCTAAATGGCTTTCCACTCTCCCTCCATGCGAATGCAGGTACGTTTTCTTTAACTTAAGCCTTCTTAATCTCCAACTCATTAGTGTAATTAGTAAATAGGCGTATAACCTTAAATAAAAGTAAGACGCTGTTCTAAAAGAAAAGTTAACCTGAGGAAATTTCTGTTGATGCCTAAATAAATTTTATATTTCATAAAAAAGAAAACTAAGATCTAAACATTTACAAAATTTTGCATAGATTTTAATTCATCTTAAAGTCTAAAGGCGTAAAAGAAATCTGCTCTGTGCAGTGTTATGTTGTCTAACAGTTTATTTATTTTATTAGGAAAGAATTTATATTCGATCGACTAACAACTTTTATTCCAGAAAAAGTAATTTTGAGGACGTTCCAAAACATTTTCATTACCATAAACATATTTTTAACATACCTTTTTATTTAAGTTTATTGAAGATTTTAATAATAAACTCCGCCGAGGACGGGAAGATCGAGGTTCGAATCTCGGTCGGGTGAACTGAGGGTGGTTTTTCCTAAATGGTTTTCCACTCTACCTCCACGCAAATGCGGGTTCACTTCCTCTAATTCAACCTTCCCAATTCCTATTACATTAGCGTAATTAGTACTTAAAGCGTATAACCCGAACGGGTAGTAAGACGCGGTGCTAAATATATTATTATTAATAATAATAAACTATTTAAATTTTAATAAATCTGAAGTTTATTTTATATCTCAACGAAAATATTATAGAATATCCATGTTTATTTTAGAAGAAAAGTTTTTTAATCAAAATAATCTAAATGGCTTCCCAATAAAAGTAAAATTTAATAAAATATCTCAAACCTCCCTTGAACAACCTTAAATAGGAAACATAGGATCCGGAACAGCAATCAAAACATTCGTTATAGATAATATTTTTGAATTAAATCCATACATTCAGGCGATTGGCCCTTTTCATTTGAAGTGACAATGCAAAGCTTTGGAACAAACGGTTATCTTCAAGAACTTTAATTGTCTTGCAATTTTATTTTCGTAAACGGTTTGTTCAAGAATAGAAGCGTGTTGACTAAGTTATACTTTTTACTAGCTGACCCGGCAAACGTTGTTTTGCCATATAAATAATTTTTAAGTAATTTCTAGTGTAGACAAAAAATAGCTTACCTATTGTAAGTGTGTAAGAATGTGGCATATGCGTGAAATAGGCATGGAGCGCTGTGAACGATGAGGGAATATAAAAATAACAAAAGGCAAACATTATTTTAAAGTGAAGAAGTGACACCTGTAGACAACTGGCGGGGGTAACTAATTAAATGACGATTGATCAGTTATCGACCGGGGATGAAAAATGATTAAATTACTAAAATGGCTATTAAAAAATAGGGGTTGGTGATAAAAGGGTAAAAATTTAGGGTTGTATGTATTTTTTAATGTGACATAATAAAAAAAAGATATTAAAAAAATGTCTAAAAATTATAGAAAAATGTTAAGGGTGGACAACCCTTATCACTAAGGGGTATGAAAAATAGATGTTGGCCGATTCTCAGACCTACTCAATATGCTCACAAAATTTCATGAGAATCGGTCAAGCCGTTTCGGAGGAGTACGGGAACGAACATTGTGACACGAGAATTTTATATATAAGATATACACACCTCCACTATAATTTTAATAATGATCAAACATCAATAATGTTGACATTTTTCAATAAAAAACTGCTGGCTTCAAACAAAAAAATAAGAAAATGTGACAAGTAATAAACATCGATACATTATTTTAGAAGGGGCGTTGAATATACCAACATAAACATTTCACTCGTTCTCGATAAAACTGATATTTCCAAACGTATGATTTATCCGCAAGACCTGTCCGGTAGCTAGCGCCATATACGGTTTCCGTGATCCATCTGTTCTTGTTGACGCGGAACGATACTTTGGTCGGATGTGAAGCCATGCCACGCCTTTCACCCTCCCGCCCACCAACCCCAAAAAAATAGGTTTTAGGCTTGCACTCGACAGGGCCAAACGCCTTAAAAACGATCTTTAAAAGTCCCACTAAGGTAGGCCTCCGAAAAATCATCAGGTTACAAGATAGCCGTGGCTAGACCTGTTTATTTATTTAAAGTAGATAACGTGTTTTATCAAGACATACACTTGTCTTACTTAGGTACAAGACAAAATAAAATCTGAGACTAAAAAAATTATCTTGGATAACTTATTTAAAAAGCTTCGGCAACGTATTCATAAAAAATATGTTTATTTTACTTTAATCAATTATGTTTATGTGAAAGTCTCCCACGTCAATAATTCAAGGTCGTTTTGTTGTCAAAAGTTACTGGTTCTCAACTTGTTTGGATTGCTGATTGACCTTTCTAAAACAACCTAACAATAATTAGATACAGTAAACCGAGTAGTGCATTGATATAAGAAAACTACTTGATTTGTAAATTATCTACTGAAGAATCAAACGTATAGTTCGTAAACAGTATATTAAACCTTTTTCTAAAATGTCTCTGGGCGAAAATAGCCCTTGTGTTTATTTGACTTTAATTTTAAGATACCAAACCCCTCCTTCACCTCTGACAAGACATCTTGTGAATGTGGGGAATGCCGGGCCCCCACCGTGGTTCGGATTCCACGTTAAACTGTAGGTCCTCCATTTCAACATATTAGCGTAAGTGCGTATAACCCGAACGGGTAGTAAGACGCGGTGCTAATAATAATAATAATAATAATAATAATAATAATTACTATTATTATTATTATTATTATTATTATTATTATTTTAAGATCCAATAACATCGTATTTATTAATATTTTTTAAGAAACAAAGTAAATAACAGAACGTTTTAAGAAATTATTATTTGAGTTTATTTAAAAAAAATGTTGTACATTTTATAAAAACATGTTAATTTTACAAAAGTAATTTTTTTAAATTCCTGAGTGACAAGTGTCAAACTTCTAGTTTTTCCCAAAAATTTAAAATTTTTGATCGGGGAAAATTGAACTGCAGGAACTAAATATAAATAAAAATAAATAAAATACTAGCCTGTAATAATTGGTAAATTCATTGAAAATACTAGCTATAGTTTTGTTCCGAGAGGTTTGTACGGTCGCCTTGTGGGTATTAAATTACCATAAACAATTTGTAAATTAGTGTGGTTTTTTTTGTAGTATTCTGAATGCCAACTTTTGAGAGTGTGTAACCAAACATATATATTTGTTTAATGGGTACAACCCATGTAGGGATATTTCTAACGCTTCCCCCCATTGATTTATGTATACAATCACCTAAGATACTATTTCTTTGCATATAACCCGAATGGGTAGTAAGACGCGGTGCTAATAATAATAATACTATTTCTTATAAGTTGCACCCATTACCTACATCGATGGGCACGTCGAATAAAATTCGTATTCGATTAGTTTGGTTTGTTGGTGACGGGTAAGTAGGGGAATTAAATCACGGCTGGTGTACTTTCGGTTGGTTTTTCCTAAATAAATTCCCAATACACTTTCATGCAAAAGCGGTTACATGAATATGAGCTCTAAATTCTACTTTTCTTATCCCTAATTCAATTAGGATTTTTATTTTATTTAATAAAGAAAGGTATTTAACGTGTACTTTCTGAACCGACTGATTATATCAGCACACGACTTATAAACTAACTTAAATCTAGAACGACACAGCGCCATACTCCCTGGTCGTTAATTCATCACTATGAGAGGGTAAACCCACATTTCACACATGGCACATTTTTATCCCATGTCAAGTATCGAACTCCAGACCCTTACCTCAGTAAACAGACACGCTGCCGACTGAGCTAAGATGTCTGCCATTAGGTCCTTTTTTTTAGCACTGCGTCTTACTACCCACTCGAGTGATACGACTATGTATTAAGTTTACTAGTGTGTGTTAGAGATTAGGAAGATTCAATATAAAGAAAATGTACCCACGTTTGCGTGGAGGAAGAGTGGAAAAACCTTTAGGAAAAATACACCCCCAGTCCGCACGAACTGGATTAAACCTCGATCTCCCCACCTTCAGCGGTATAGTCCATTCCGAGAACAGCACCTTAAGTTAAGATAGTTAAAATGAGTACAAACCGGACGGGTAGTAAGGTATGGCGGAGAGAGAGAAAAAAAATGACTGCAGCCTTCCTACCCGGAAACGGGAAATAGAAAGAGAAAGGGTTGACGAGTCGGAGGAAGAAGGTGCAATATTTGAAGCCGAAGTCTCAGCCTCGTTCGACGTCGTGGTTCATCTCCGCTTCATCAACCGGAACCTTGATTCAAGCCTCGACCCACTGAACACATCCATTACTGTGCATAACTTTCCCCGCCCCCTCCTCCCCTACCTAACAAGCCAGCAAGTTGCTTCTTGCGCTATCACATATTAACCTTCACCTTCAACAATTTGCTCAAGGACGTTTGATTTGGTCGGCCGCGGCGTTCAGAACTCCGCGGGCCGGTTTACAGTGGCAGACATAAAACCAAAAGAGAAAACAGAAAAGTATAGTTTATATTTACCGCTGTTAAGACTACTACGTAGTGGGATGATTTACAACCCACAACATGCCAGGCCTCCACCGTGGTTCGGATTCCACGTTAAACTGTAGGTCCTCCATTTCATCTCACAATCACCCTACCATTACACATTAGCGTAAGTGCGTATAACCCGAACGGGTAGTAAGACGCGGTGCTAGTGAAAAAAATACAACCCACAACGAATCTTAATATATACTGGAATAATTACACAGGCTAGACGTCAAGATACTTCTTTTTTTTTAATAATAAAAGACGAGAACAAAGAATTAAACTGGATTTCAATCGTTTAATTGAGGTATTTAATGTTTACTCTCTGAACCGACTGATTATCTCCAGCACATGAGAATTTCTATCAACGAGAGTGAAAGGGCCTACCAATTTTGTCAGGGAAGATATTTTCACATACCTTCAAGACATGTTTTTTTTAAATGCCACAATGCCCCTCCGAAGGAAGTTGTGGTATGGATGTTTATCGCTAAAAAAAATACCCATTGGCCCAGGTTGTGTTTGAACCCATGAGCATCGGGTCCTTAGACGAGCACTTTACCCCAAGACCACCGAGGTCGAATTCGGTCCAGTGGTTACGATATGAAAAACAAAAGCTTTGTACAAGAAGGTCCTTAACAAAGATGACTTTTCATAGCTTAATATCAGACCAACTGAACCAGGGCGAAAAGTTATTTTCCAACAAGGGTGGATCCATAAGGGGGAGTAAAGGGGGCGCGTGCGCTTGGCCCCCCTTTTAAGAATTTATTTAGCTGGTATTAATAATAATAACTATGAAAACTAAACCAATTAAATCTATGTTATAGTCACTGCTAGTTGTATTGTCACGTAATCTCTCATTAACCAGTTGCTTCGCGTGTCAATCACCGTCAATAATTGATTTACATTTTTAGCACATAATTTAATTTTTTTTAAATAGTAACTAATATATGCGGTTTTTTTTTTTGGACTTTATAATTCATTTCCAAATTACTTTCAAATTTTAAAGGATTTTCCGTTAGAATTTCTCGAGGAGAAGCCTCCCCCAGCCCGGTTCCACGAGATAACTCCCCCCCTCCCCCCCACCTCATGAAAATCCTGGATCAACCCCTGATTTCCAAAATATTAACTTTCAACGACACTATAACAATAAAAGGCCATTAAGAGATCTAAAATTACTAGGTATATTTTACCTTTTGAAATATATACCATTAGTTCATCACCCTTTCTTTACATAAAAAAAAAGTGACAGACTATAAGAAAATGGGATACTCTCTAATGATAGAGAAGATTTTGACTAAGAATTCCACTATCAAAAGCAGGACTAAATATTGTTCTTTCTAATATTTAATGTTATTTGTTGAGTGATGTTTGTACATGGTAGCCCGTGAAAATAGAAGTAGATATTTTTAATAAATTATTAAATTAAGTAGTGTATGTAATTTTGGATGCAATTCTTAGGAACAAAGCAAACTGGACTGGACACATCCTTAGTAGGGACTGTCTTCTGCACGAAGTTATAGAAGGAAAGGTTGGAAGGAAGAGCTTAGTAAGAGGAGGATTTAAATCTTGGATGATTTGATGGGAAGAAGACAATTCTGGGAGCTGAAGGTGACAGAGGACATGACACATTGACTGGTAAAAGAAATTGACCTGTTGTAAGACAGGACACCTAATAATATTAAGTAAATATTTAATTCAAATGATATTAATGTTTTGTTGTGTTTCAAAGTGGTATAAACACTGCTATTGGTTAATCTAAGAATATTATTTAAAGTATTATTATTATTATTATTATTTAGCACCGCGTCTTACTACCCGTTCGGGTTATGCTTTAGGCACTAATTACGCTAATGGAATTGGGGAGGTTGAATTAGAGGAAGTGAACCCGCATTTACGTGGAGGGAGAGTGTAAAACCATTTAGGAAAAACCACCCCCAGTTCACCTGACCGAGATTCGAACCTCGATCTCCCCATCCTCGGCAGTCGAGCTCAACACGACTGGCGCGTCAGCCAACTACGCCACCGAGGCGGGTTATTTGAAGTAATTTTTCATTCAAGTTGTAACTTTTAAAGGTCTTAAAGCGGTTGAATTTATCAGAATATTTTCAATTTAATAGTAAAAGTGGTAGCAAATAGAAATGTTTAGTCCTTTGTCTTTAAAAAATGTATCCAAACTAACTTAACCACTTACATTTTCAATATCTCAAATATATACACATCATAATATGTTCATATGCATTGGCTTCTCAATAAACTGAATGGCCGTTGACGGTAGTTCGAGGTTCAAATATCGACCGGATGCACTGAGGATATTTTTCAACACGTGACTTATTGAATTATTACTCTGGTTTACCCCCATCCCATCTACATGCTAATGTAGGTGCATTTTTAAAAAAACCTTCTTTATCCTTACCGCTTAGATTAAGCGATTAATAATCATGTTTTATTTGTTTGTTTTGTGCATCACGTTTTCTTACTAGCTCATTCGGGATGTACGCATTCCATTACATTCCGGGATTAGGGATTATGAAGGTAGAATTAAGAGGAAATTCACACCCATTCTTGAGAAGAAAGAGAGGGAAATAATTTAAGGAAAAAATCTCTCAGTATACCCCACCCACATAGAGATCCTGACCTCCCAGTTATCGGAAAAATTAAACTAGGAGAGCTTGACGTTTAGACTGCGTACCCACCAATGCAAGTGTTTTGTTGTTAAACGTATTAGTATTTAAAACATATATTCATGCGTCAAATCATTTGATCTACACCAATCACTTTTGATAAATAGTATCAATGAAGGAAAAAAAAAGAGAAGCTAATAGTTAACATCGGTGGTCTTGGGGTAAAGTTTTCGCCTCAGAACCCGATGATCGTGGGTTCAAACTTAGCTGAAGTCAGCGGATTTTTTCTTGTACGATACAAATCCATAGCACATCTTTCTTCTTTCTTTCTTGTTAGAGGTGAAGGAAGGGTTTGGTAATCAGATAAATCTGTGCCGGGACCAAAGATTGAACCCCGGACCCCAGCACAGGAGCCCGACACCTTACCCCTAGACCACCAGGTCACCAAAAAGTGCATGTTAAATACATCAAATAAAAGAACTAATAATTTACAATTTAACTTTTTCAATACTCAATTTTTTTTTATTACATGCTCTTAACCTTTCTTCCTACTTACATACTCTTGAAAAAATTATGTTTTATTTGACAAATAATTGTTTTTACAATCCCTTAAATGGTCGTTAAGATGCAGACAGGTTATTTCACCTCGTAGAGTTAAGACTGATTTTCACAATAAGTTAAAGGGTTTCTTACAGTACGCAAGATCGTTAACTGGTTATACCTTATTTACCCAACACCGACTTCCCCCTCTAACTAACATAGTTTGTGGTTAGAACCCCGGTGGTGCCAAGTGTTTCTACTCTTCTCGCTGTATGAGTTGGTCCAAACACCCTTGAAGTGTGGTCTCAGAGGGTAGCTCTCTTATTATTATTATTATTATTATTATTATTATTATTATTAGCACCGTGTCTTACTACCCGTTCGGGTTATACGCACTTACGCTAATGTGTAATGGTAGGGTGATTGTGAGATGAAATGAAGGACCTACAGTTTAACGTGGAATCCGAACCACGGTGGAGGCCTGTCATTCCCCACATTCACAAGATGTTTTGTCAGAGGTGAAGGAAGGGTTTGGTAATCAGATAAATCTTTGCCGCGACCGAGGATTGAACCCCGGTCGCCAGCACAGAAGTCCGACACCTTACCCCTAGATCGCCAGGTCACCGACAACACTCTTATTAAGAGCATAAAAAACCAATAATAAATTATCGTGTTAACAATTTCAAATTATAATATTTACAAGCCTCTAACACGAGTCTTAACAATGATTAATTATTAAAAGAAAACCAAAACTGGATGTGTGATTGAGGGGGAATGAATCAATATTAAATCTTGAAAGAGAAAAGAAAACCACATCATGGAAACCAATCCCAAATTCCCCTCTTTGGGATTCGAGCTCGAGAGCGTTTCGAATTAGAGAATTAGGAAGGTGGTGCGGAATCTAAATTGCTGTAATTTAGTCCAAGACTATAAAAAAAATGGTACGATGCATAAAACAAAATTTGTTAAACTAAAACACTGTTGCAGAAACAAGTAACCAAATAGCATAGGTGGGTATTGCCATTTAATTTGTAATATTAAACAGTGCCTAGATACAAAATTTCATAAAAATCGTTAGAGCGTATTTTGATAAAATTGATTTTCTCTCTTTTTGACGATCAAAAACTACCCTGGGAAACCTTATGAAAAACCTAATATTCAAATTTTAAGTTTTAGCCCAATCGGTAAAATGATGTCGGCTCTAGTTGTAAATATAAAGAGACAGATAGACGGCAGCACAAAAACAATTATTTTAGTTTCAAGGGGTCATAAACGTAGACATTTATCAAAATCTTGACATAGATTTTTTTTCTTATGGTTAAAATACTTCTCTCTGTGAGGGGACGAGAAAAAAAATAAAAAGAGCAAGCGGAACAGTTTCATATAAAGAGAAATCTTAAATAAGTTATTAAGACTTTATCATTAACTCTGTTTAATTTGTATTTCAATTTAAAAGGTGAATAAGTTTCATGTTCATTTAACACACTAGTTTTTAGGATTGCTTGTTAGGCTGGTTTATGAAAACTGTTTGAAATTTAGTTGAAATTACAATAAATTCACCTAAAAGGGGAGACATTTTCTTTCCGCTAGAGGGCCACCCCAAATATATCCGGAATACATGTAATTAAAATAATAAAGGTGACGACGACAACTCCAAATATCTTTTAAAGGCATAAAATTTACAAAAATATCCAGGCGAGAATCATTTCAAATAGCAACTAAAGACATACTTTTTTTTATTACTTGAGAAAACCATTTCCAATAGATTTTATAGGAACCTAAATGTTGGAAAAAATATATATCTATAAATAGCTTCAAGGGGCATCCAACTTTCAAAAATTTCTAGGAGAAGTTCACTTTAAATGGTAGCTTAAGAGATGCATCTGATTTATTTTTAAATTCAATGTGAGGACTTTTCAAAATAGCTTGTATAGGCAATCAATTTTGTAAACATTTGCTAAAGGGGGACCACTACAAATAGCTTTTAGAAGCATCCAATTTTTTTTTTATCTGGGGAGCTCCAAATAGCTTACAAAAATAATCCAATTTCCAGAAATGAGAGGGGGGCACTCAAATTAGCTTTTAGAAACATCCAATTTCCAAACATTTATCGAGGATGGAGGGGTTGGGTGGAGGTGAGGAAGTTGGGAGGCAAGTCTCTGTACTAATAAGGTTCCATCGTAACTAAGCAGGAATATTTTTTTTCCCACCATATAAGCAACGATGTTAAAAAGTTAATTGCCTATAATATAATCTTTTTACGGCAGCTATGTGATTAAAAATTTACAATTGAGTATAAATACATTTATAAAATTTAGATACCATTTAAATATATAATTATTCAACTTATTCTTAAACTTACACAAAAACAAAAATATCTTAAAATCTAAAATAACAAAAAAAACATCAAAAAATTACTTATAAGAAACATTTCCAAAACTAGGGGACCATGAAAAAAATGTATGTACACATGTCAAGTTTGCTATTTTTCTCATAAAGATGGCCTCTGTCCCATAACATATATACCAATATAACTATTTCCAATACTATTATTATTATTATTATTATTATTAGCAGCAGCAGCACCACGTCTTACCACATGTTCAGGTTATACGCCTATGTACTAATTACACTAATTGGTTAGGGATTAGAAAGACTTAATTTAGAGGAAATGCACCCGTATTTTCGTGGAAAGAGTGGAAAACCATTTAGAGAAAAAAACTTCAGTACACCTGACCGGGAGCAAACCCTGATCTCCCCGTCTTCGGCAGTCTATTTCAACATGATATTAGAGCGTTAGATCACGTGACCACCAAAGCGAATATTTACTATACTGAATTTGTATGTTTCATCCACTATTTTGGATCCGCCATATTGGGTATTTCAAGTTTCAGATTTTTTCATAAATACGACCTGCTTGATAGCAACCATACCAAATTTCAGATCTCTGATACTCAATTTGTATGTTTCATCCATCATCTTAAATTCCACATCTCAGATTTTCCTAAGGTCTCAGATTTTTTCATTAAGATGGCATGCTTTATAACATATATTAAATTTCCGTTCTTTAAGACTCAAATGTTATGTTTCGTCCACCATTTTGCACTTCTAAAATTTTTTTCCCCTCATAAAGATTGTATACCCCTTAAAGTCCATATACAAATTTAACTCTCTAGTTGGTGTATCGGGAAGTGGGATGAATACCCCTAGAAGGACATATTGACACCGCATACATTTTATTTTAATACGTTGGCGTCAATAGGGGGGTGTGGTCTGCACTGTGTGACAGCATCAGAGAGGGTGACACCAAAGTGACTATCTATTAAAATTTTGTGTAGTGTATCGGCCGATATTTATTATTTAAAAAAAAAAGTATTCTTGTAGATAGCTATAGCTACTTTTTGAATCTTCTAATGCGCATGCGCTCGGGTAGAAGTTTTCTTTAACATCCCATTATTATTATTATTATCATCATCATCACCGCGTCTTACTACCCGTTTGGGCTACACGCACTTACGCTAATGTGTAATGGTAGGGTGATTGTGAGATGAAATGGAAGACCTACAGTTTAACGTGGAATTCGAACCACGGTGTAGACCAGGCATTCTACACATTCACAAGTTGTGATTAATACACTTCTTGTCAGAGGTGAAGGAAGGGTTTGGCAATCAAATAAATCTGTACCGGGATCAAGGGTTGAACCCCAGACCCCAGCACAGAAGTCCGACCCGACACCTTACCTCTAGACCGCAAGGTCACCAATGCCCAACTACAATGACACCCCGAATTTCGTCTGCACGCGATGTTGTTTTCATTGCTGCTGGTGTTTTAATATCCACTGATTTTGTCAAATTTTCTGGCATTCTAAATACAATAGTAGCGTTCCTTATTCCCTGACATAAAACCATCGTAAATCGTGGAGAGGCCAAACAGGCAGTAAGGTGCATGGATTCGAAAACAAAGAGTCCAACACCACCCTATTCATCTCTTCTTCTTCTACCTCCTCCAACTGAAGTAATATTAAAGGCACCGCCTTCCTGAAGGTGAATTTTCGCACACTGCGGTATTTATTATAGCAATCACCGTTGTGAGGCATCGAAACCACTAAAACAATCCCCAATAATTATCCTATAAGCTTATGTTGTGGCCTTAATAGGAATTACTATTTGTTTTAGTAAATTTAAATCGTTGTTTAAGACCATTTACTATGATATTGGAATTTCACGCGAAAACGTCGAATGTGTATGTTACACATTATAAACTAATTTTAACTTTTAAAATTTAAAAAAAGATTAAGAATAAAATTACTGATGTCGATCTTAAAGTTTATTTTATAGTATGGCCAGTAGGGACATGACATCCATATTCAGTCGCCTTATGTGTAGACAATTAGCAGCTCTGTTGGCACAGGGCGTTGTCCAGGATACACCATAGGAAGTTGTCTACACGTCGTACCCGTAGTGAGATGATGTGAGGATAGTTATTATGAAGTTTTGGAGCCGGTGTGAGTCTTAACTTAATTTTATCTTAATTATTCAAACTTAAATGACCATTGGGATCATTCCTCTTAAGGAGAAAATACCCATTGTACCAGCTGGGAATCGAGTCCGGGACCCCTAGCCTCGTAGCCAGGTGCACTGACCACCACACCACGGGGCCGATTAATCCAATGGTGACACAGTTATTAAACCAATGACCTCCATTTTGGCGTGAACCATATTGTAGTATAACAAACCACTTAACAACCAAAGTGGTATT
>CABFVX010000415.1:144300-229849 GCA_902151425.1 Timema shepardi
ATTCATCAAAGCTTTATGCGTCAAAACCCCCACCAAACTGTACTAATAATATTTTTTTTAATGATCCTCAATGCCTAGACTACCAATTTTTTGGGGTATTGTAATATTCAAAGCATCTCCAACACCAATCATGTTTTGAAAAATATTAAATTATTTCTAGAGGGATTAAATTCAAGAAAAATATTCCTCGTCATCTCTTGTTGGATAACTTCACAACAATCCAAAGTGGGTAAAACCTTCACTAAACAGGCTCTGCTTCAAACAATTTTGTTTTATCAATTCGTCAAAGAAATGAAGCTTTTTATAAAGTATGTTTTTGTGTGCGAGCAAATAAGTCAATTTGGTTTGAGAGTTTCTTTCATATTTAATTTTCCCCTTGTTATGTTTTGTTTCTTGTCGCTTCCCTTAAAAATGTGCGTTGACCGGTTCACTATTCTTAACTGTTGAGGGTATTTTTTGCCCTAAATGGTTTCTAAAATTCATTCTTCTTCTACGTGAATGCTTCCTTCCTCATCCCTATCACATAAGAGTAAGTATCTTAAATACGTATAACCTGAACAGGTAGTAAGACGCGGTGAAAAGAAAAGTAGTTTCTAATCATCTTCTCAATTAATAACTTTTTGATTTACTATCTATCGGAAGGTATATAAACCTAGTTACTTGCTAAAATGATCCTTTTAGAAGATGGTTTCGACTTCATGACCCCTAATATAGGTTGACCACAAAGGTTTTTGGTTCTGTATCTTGTATTAGTAGATTTTCCGAAAAAATGTCCCGGATTTTAAAAACTATTCCGTTTTCAAGATGTAAGTTTTTTTATTAATTTCCGTGTGGACATCGATATTGGTTACACCTCCAGTTCGGGGACCCCACGGGAATTTTCAGTCACCAAGTATTCCTATACCCTTTTTTTTGGTTGGGTCAAATTGTGTGAGATATTTAAGCCTCTGGGAGTAAATTTTTTTTTTTGAGACCCGCCATTATGGGATCCCCCAATATAAATTTTATGTCATCATTAAATCAGAAAAAAAAATCAAATTATGTTAAGTTTCTGTCGCGAGGTCTATATAAGTATTCTAAGTTTGAGCAATAAAGAAAATGGAAAAATATAATATCGCATTCCACCATAGAGTATAAATAAAATAATAATGTACACTTTTAAAGAAACTATTAGACAATAACATATATGTCCAGCAGAGAGTATAACAATTCACACTTTTCAAAGAACCTAAATTAAATTATTTTGTTCTCGTATCTTGGAAACTAATAGTTTGATAAAAATATTTTTCAAAATACAAGATTTTTTATTAATAGTATAATAATTTTATAATATTAAGTTATTTAGTATCTCAAATGGTTTCAGTAATATGATCAAAATTGGAAACTTACGCTGATGTAAAGTACACTCAAAAGTTTATTTTCATGGGAAAATGATAATTGGCATCTTGTTATTTATGTTTAAAAATGCCGAAATACAATGTATAATCAAAATCGCTAAAGCTTAATTTGAGATTATCGATTATATATATTTTTGTCTTTCAGTAAACTACCCTCAAACAAAATAAAAAATATATATTGAAAATCCTGCTCCACTAGGTTCTGTTCCGTGGTCTAGACTAAATGTGCAAAGTTTTGGCTTTCTAGGTCATATCGAGGCTTCTGGAGGGCGTGGAAAAAAACACCCACACAACATATACAAACATTAGGAAATTATATATAAAAATAATTTTTCCGTTCCTATGTAGATTTGTATCTTAAACTTAATACCTTGTCAAAAATATAAAAACATCTCATCGTTATTTAGTCATTAAAATAAATTATTAAATTAAACTTACGAAAATAAATCACGTTAGAATTAAACCTAAGCCTGCCTCGGTGGTTGCATGGACGATGACTGGGAGATCTGGGTTTTCCACTCTTCCTCGACGCAAATGTGGGTACGCTTCTTTTAAAGTCAACCTTAATCGTCCCTTATTCATTAGCGTTATTAGTACATACGCGTGTAACCTGAACAGGCAATAAGATGCGATTCTAATTTTTTTAAATCACACTTCGATTGACTTTTTCTTCCATCCCAAAAAGTTGAGTCAGCCTTTATATTATTATTATTATTATTATTATTAGCACCTCGTCTTACTACCCGTTTGGGTTGTACGCACTTACGCTCATGTGTAATGGTAGGGTGATTGTGAGATGAAATGGAGGACCTACAGTTTAACGTGGGATCCGAACCACGGTGGAGGCCTGGCATTCCCGACATTCACAAGATGTCTTGTCAGAGGTGAAGGAAGGGTTTGGTAATCAGATAAATCTGTGCCGGGACCTGGGATTGAACCCCGGCCGCCAGCACAGAAGTCTGACACCTTGCCCCTAGACCGCCAGGTCACCCTTTATATTAAAAGTTTCTGTCCATTTTGGTTTTCATGTGTGTTTTATTATATTCTCTAAAAGGTTCTTGAGGGTTGACACCATTCATTATCTTAGTAAAGAATTAACTGTATTTCCAGGTTAAAAAAAAAAGCAACCGCCATTAATTTTCCCACATATTTTATATACCAAGATAGAATGACGTTATATTATTCATAAAAATGTGACTTTTTAGCAGTCAAGCCATTGGTGTATAAAACAGGATAATTTGACCTTGAAGAAGGAAATGTTTGAAGTCTATTCGCTGCAACCATCAATTCAAAGAGTGAAAAAAAGAATGCCTTATAAAAGTGGAGTTTAGGAGGAGAGAGAAGGGACGTGGTTATTAACCGGCGTGCTTATTTATAGAGTTTGATTGTTCTTCTAAGTAAAGACTTACTATTCAAAGTTTGCATTTTAATGTCACAAACTCACAACAATCAAGAGTATTCCTTTTTACCGCGTTTACCATCAGGGTTTGTTGACAAGACATTCTTGGTCTTCTACTGACAATGGCGGATATGTATATTCCATTCACGGTAGGAATTACTCACTGAAAGGTCTTTTTTACTACCAATATCCTACTATATAGTAGATTTATGGTAGGGAAAAAGGCCTTTCAGAAGTAAATTCCTACGGTGAATGGAAGCCGTCTTCTGAGGTTGGGGCACCATGTAGGTGCAGTTACTTCACCCCGATGAGATGATGGTGATGACGATGATGATGATGAGGATTATGTGGTTCCAGTAGAAGTATTAAACATAGCTTAAGCCTAATTATCCAGATCATGGTATTCATAGGAATACCCCTTAGGAGCAAAATAACTTTTAGGTTTGATACCGCCAGAAATCAAAAATAAAACCTTACCTATACCAAGATACCGGCCAATTATTCTAGTTTTTTATTTTTTATTCCTTGTATTTTTCCGGTTTTCAAGGTGAGTGGCAGCCCTGGTTCTTTCAATGGCTATCCGACATTACTTATTTTACATTCGCCACTTCCATCTTTTCCCCTCCTCTCATACTCTTGAAGACCACTAGCTGCCCGAGGCGATACTGTTTGTTTTATATTATTATCTTTCAGAACCAGTGGGATTCGTTATCGCTTGATGTGGGGAGTTATATTATTAACTTCAAATCAGTTTGTGAAACGAAATCTTGGTATTAACGGGTGCAATAAAAGGTCAGTGGTTTGCAGTTTTTTTATAAAAAAAAATTTTTTTTTGTCAAAATAATAAAAATTATGCTTCAGTACAAATATAGAGTTCAATTTTCTTTAATCCGCTTCGGTAGCCTCATGGTCTAACGCGCTACTCTCGCAGTAGATGAGTAGACTGCTGATGACGAGAAGATTTAGGTTTAAATCTCGGTCGGGTGTACTGAGAGTGGTTTTTACCAAAATGGATTTTCCATTCTTCCTCGGCGCAAATGTGGATACACTCCCTATAAATATAGCCTTCCTCACCCCTAAAATTATTAGTGTAATTAATACATTGGCGGTCTAGGGGTAACGTGTCAGACTTATGTGTTGGCGGCCGGGGTTCAATCCTCGGTCCCGGCACAGATTTATCTGATTACCAAACCCTTCCTTCACCTCTGACAAGACATCTTGTGAATGTGGGGAATGCCAGGCCTCCACCGTGGTTCGGATTCCACGTTAAACTGTAGGTCCTTCATTTCATCTCACAATCACCCTACCACTACATATTAGCGTAAGTGCGTATAACCAGAATGGGTAGTAAGACGCGGCACTAAAATAAATTCTTCACGTGATTATTTCAAGGGTGTCCTGTTAATAACGTTTCTTCTTCATTTAAAAATCTTCACGTCTGATGCTGCTATGCTTATGACGAATATTAAAAAATGTTGATGTGAAGAAAATTTAAATATGCTTCTAATAGAGCAATATCTTATTTATTTTGGACAAAAAATAGTTTTGCTATAAGAACAAAAATAAACCTTTTAAATTCGCGTTCCTTACAATCCCACCTTAATATTTCGACCACGAACCAAGTCCTATGAATTTTATAATTCAAATATTCCGTCACTCACTAACTGGAGCCCCACGCAGATGACCTACATACGTATCTGCAGACTTTGAGCCAATATCCACATCCACAATAAAAATATTGTAATACTTCAACATAAAAATAATAACCATAGCACTGATTCATTAAAAAACTTAGCAATCTAAATATAATCCAGATGATTCATAATGGTTTGTCTAATTTCTGTTGGTTTTGTTAAAACTATTTTTTTTAGCTAATAGACTAGAACCTATTAAAATACAAGTATTTTAAAATTAATGGTTGATTGAAATTTTTATTAAAATATAGAGAGTTTTTAAAAAATAATTTCAGAAGTAGTTATTTTATTGTTTTCAAAAAGTTAGAAGATTTTGGATACATTTTAAATTACCTGGAATTAAACTACCTAGACTTTTAGATTATATGATCCAATATCTAAATAATTAGTCCAACTAGGGGGGAGGAGGGAGAGGGAGGAGATATTTTAGTGGACAGGGATGAATGTAGGGAGAAAGTGAAGTCGACCAATCTACGGATTGAGGAATACAATAAGTTTGTATTAGATTATTTAATTTTTTGCGGGGAATATTGGAGATAATATTATTAGAAGCCATACAGATGGGTTTTTTCATTGTGTTTTAATACCCGTTTGGGCTATACGTTTAGATTAATTACGCTAATAGAATAGGAATAATAAACTTAAACAGTGCTAGACGGAATATACCCACATTTTTATGGTTATTAAAGTGGACAATCCTTTAAGGAAATAAACCTCAGAACACCCGAAAAGGATTTAAACCCCGATATCCCCGTCACTGGCAATCCAGTCTGACGTGAGTGTCCCCGGCCGTGGAGTTACGCGTTAAATCATGCACGTTTAAACAAATGTTTTAATTTATGTATTTTGTTTAAGAGGTATAACACAATTCTTCTAGTTATTTGTAGCCACAATTTTTTTTTACTTCATTTTTTTTTTCTCTTAGCACCGCATCATACTAGCTTTTAAGGTTTTTAGCATATGTAATAATTACGCTAGTGAGCAGACAATATTTAATTTGTTAAATGAATACATAGAGGAAATCTAAACAAACATATATGAGGTTGAAAATTTTAGTAATTTTTAATACTTTTGCTATAACTTAGGCTACCTATATATAATCATTTATGAAACACATATTAAATTTAAATTTACATCTAGACTAGGTTGACATACATATTTATATTAAAATAATAAAGAAAACATGAAAATAAAGTTTAAAAGTAAATTTAGGATAAAAACCACTCCTAAAATTTTCCAGAAATTTTCGGGATTACAGAACAATATGATTCCCGACAATCGAGTTGGGAACGAGAAATATTTTTTCCCCAGGAAGCCCGAAATTTGGGAATCACACACACACCTTCCTAGACAGTCCACAGGGCAACGAATATGTTTCAGAGTGGGGCATTCTTAGAAATGAGAAATTGTCTTAGTTGAGCATGCATTCAAATTTAAATAACAATAAATTAATTTAAATATATTGTTCCTAAAATTTAAAACTGTTAATGTGGTTGTTGAATGGTTAGTTTACAGTGAAAGGTAGGCAGGGAAGAATAGGTGTTGATTTAAAGTTACTAGTACTATTTTTTTTTAAATTGTTGTAGGGCTCTTACATTTCGTAAGACACCCGAATTCCTTTGTAGGCCCTGATAGTAAAAAGGTAAATTTACTTGATACGGAAACCAGTAAGGCCTATTTCATAATATATTAATTAAGTAGCGAGAAAATGGCCAATTTGTAAGTAAAAACCATCATTTACTTAGTTTTAGATTTTGTGTGCTCGACGCTTTTACTAGTGTGACGATAGACTTCACTTCTTTATCTTATCAAAAATAGCGTGCCTGACCTTGAGTACCTAGCTACAATCATTTGTCGATATAAATTAAGGACTTTGAAACTAAGGTCGATTTTTATCATGCCATTGGTTCATCGTCATGATTACGCATGAGGAACAATAGCTCAAGCCTACTTGGGGGTTATAAATAAATAGACCTAACAATCTGTTTCTGAGTTCATGCTACCAGCAAATCAATTTTGTATCCTTAGTGCTAAATGGAAAGTCCCCTTTCGGGTTATCTGAAAATGAGAGTTTCTTATTAAAAGTCAGTTTCACGGTCGATTAACCGGGAAATTTGATAAAGACTACGCTTTTACTATACAACGTATTATAGTACTTTCCGCATTATTTACGTGAAATATTTTTTTATATGGCATTGAGTCTTACTACCCGTTCGGGCTATACGCTTATATACTAATTACACAGGTTTTTAGGGATTAGGGAGGTTATATTTATAGGGAGTATAGCAAAATTTGCGTGAAAGAAGAGTATAAAACTATTTTGGAAAAATGGTCCTCAGTACATCTGACAGATTCAAGCTTCTATATTCCCGCCTCCAGCAATTTAATCTACTACGAGAGTAGCGCGCTAGCCCACGTAGCCACCGGAGTGGGTGAAAATAAATTTTGTCGCTACCCGTCCCACCAAGTGGGCAAATCTGTCAGGATGGCTTAGTGGATTGGGTTTGGTAACGTCAAGAAATGGTGTGGGTTCACTAATAGTTGTTTGTTGAGTAGGACCTAGCTAGAATATACAGGGTGGGGTGTAGCTGATCAAGTTTAGTTGTTAATAAAGGTCAGTGGCATCAAAATCACATAATTTTTATGGGGGGGTCATGATTAACAGGCGACTGGCACAGTTTTCAGAATGTGGTATCTCATTCCACCCCCTTAATCTTACTTCTAATCACAAATTTACCCATTGTTTCGGAAATTTGCAAATTATAAAACGACTTAACTTAAAACTGACTAACACTGCACGACATAAGACAATAGAAGGTGGAATAAATCGGAAACTCTGATATTGGGAGTTTGAACAGCGACTTCGGTGCTCGGAGTGGTTGTTAAACTAATACTATCTAGTATCGACTGCCGAATCGATACCGCGATAGTTCTCGATAGCAGCGTTCAATTTCTGGCACTACGAGAGTGTGTGCTGCTCGCGAACGTACAGTAGCCCCATGGCTTCTTTGGTGCCGACTGACAGCTCACAACTGGCTTCTGACAGTCAACATTTAGGTATATACCTAAATTTTGACTGTCAGAAGGGACAGCTGCTAAACACATGTTTTTGCAGATCATTTGGTTCGGTGTAGGGATACATAATTTGGTCTGGTAACTTTTCAAATCCATCAGCTGTCAGCTGTGAGCTGTCAGTCACTACCAAAGAAACCATGGGGCTACTGTATGTGTGAACCAGGCAATTCACAAGTGTTAGGTTACTTATAAGGAAGAGTCTATATTATAAGGATAAACTATTCAAAATTCACATTTTTATTATAAACCAAAAAAAAACAATTTATTTTGTAATAGATTTGTCAACAAATTGTTGCACAGATGAATAAAATACAGACGTGGAGAATTTGGGTACGGGCGGGGGAAGGATGACACTATGCCCTTCTTAGACAGTTTTTGGGTGTGCAAAAATCACCTCGCCCCTCCGAAGTCAGCTTCACTCCTTCCGCTATTGTCAGTGTCTTAACATTCAGAAATCCACTCATTGATCTAGCCTGGATATCACGTCTCTAATTCTTAGCGATGGCTCACAATGCTCTGACTATAACGTGACTAAAGGATCACTAGATTTTTTAGAAATGGTGGGGATCCGATATCTTCCGTTTAGTTCTGGGTCTTTGCACCCAGAATATTTTTCAAAATCAGCCATCGACCAGGCAGTGACAATATACAAAATACTAGAAAACTGACCCCTTACTTGGACTATCCAATCCTTCCTCTCGATATGGCCAAAAACTCAGGGTTTATATATAAAAAAATCGTATATTTCCCCCTCATTATTAATAGCTGCTTTAAAAGTAGACACAACACTCATTATAAACAATAGCAAATGTTATGTTTGTTCGTGACTTCTGATGTACTGTATTAGCCTCTTGCGATACACCCAATATCATTGCTGAGGTAACTGCAGGCCTTAAGGAGAAAAGCTTTATCTTCTCTCGCTCAGTTAACTGTTGTCAAATCTCCTCTCTTTCAGTTATGTCTGAAGGTGGTGTGCTGGGGTAAGTAGAAGCTAATGGCAACCTCGACTAACCAGCGTTCTGAAACCTGTCTTATATTTGAGGGAACATTGACCCCATGAAAACGAGAAAATTACAACGCTGTTTTTCAATTGGGACCATTCAGTTTCTTCAGCAATGATATCTAGTGTTTGGATAACGTCAGACTTTTACACTTTTTGTAAGAAAAAAGAAGTCAAATTATGACAGTTCAATGCTTTTTTTTTTTTTAATAATTTCTTTTCAATATGTGTTTTCTTTAATATAGTAGAACTGACTCCCTGGTCTTAATTACACTGTTTTTCTAATGTGGAATACAGAAGACTGCAAAATGATACGATACCTGATAAGGGGTTTATTACTTAACTTAAATAAGGTGCTATCTGAGTGGGAGACAGGCTCTTAAATAACTTATTTTGTCTCAGGAACAATACCTTCTTGAAGGCATATTGATCTGTCAATGAAAATGTGTCCCTTAAATTTTCTGTGAAGCAGCAGTTCTGAAATGGCGTCAACTCAGCTTTGTGAGGAGGAATGAGGAACAACTTGAATGAAAGTAGCAGCTCCGGTATGGAAAACTGACCACATGACACCCTCTATCTGAAGAAGTTGACACTATCTTCGCTTATAAATAGCGGCCACTCAGTCAATATGAATATATTGTGAGCTGGAGTTTTTTTTTAACCATTTAACACATTTTTCTACTTATTTGTTTAAATCAGCCTAGTAATTTTAAGGAAATTTGCGAAGCGCGCTAAAATGGAAACGATTTCAAAAGTGAGGAAATAGTGATTACATTTGTTTAGCAAGTCAGGACGTTGGACAAGAAGCGTAGAAAAAGAGCTAGTGTCATAAGAAGTGGTTATATTCAAGGTCAGTGGCCGGGGGCCCGGATAACCTTGACGAATTTGCAAGAAGACATGCGAGGGCTGAAAATAATGTATACTTCTAATGCATACGTGTGATATAATAATTAAATTTCATATTAGCATCGAGTTCCAAGGATTAAAATGTTGGTTTATTTTTATATATATTTTAGAACGAAATGGAATAAGGTTGATAGCGTTAGAATTTTTTATTATTATTTAGCACCGCGTCTTACTACCCGTTCGGGTTATACGCTTTAAGTACTAATTACGCTAATGGATTAGGAACTGGGAAGGTTGAATTAGAGGAAGTGAACCCGCATTTGCGTTGAGAAAGAGAGTGGAAAACCATTTAGGAAAAACCACACCCAGTTCACCCAACCGAGATTCGAACCTCGATGTCTCCGTCCTCAGCAGTCAAGCTCAACACGAAAAGCGCTATAACCAACTACGCCACCAAGGCGAGTGATAGCGTTAGAAGCATCGCGCACGGCAACATATTAAAACATCCCAATGAAAATATTAAAATATCCCAATGAAAATATTTAGTGCTGAATTTATGGCACAAAATAGCGTTGAAACAGTGTTCGTGAAAGAAACGTGATTAATCTTACATTTCATATAATTATTATGAAAATCAAACCAAAATATATGTTATAATTAAATTTAAACTTATTACCACTTTAGTTTACAGTGATTTAAATTATCCAGTGTATGTATAGAACATGAGAAAAGGTAAATATCACTGCAGTTTTAATATCAACACTTTTTTTGTCAAAATAAATCAAATATTTCTTCGGTAGAAACATAAGAGTTTAATTTTCTACACATGGTGACGTCAATAATTCTTGAATATCTTTCAAACATGTCCTGGAATTTAATGACAAATTTTTCTATTAATTTAAAAAAATTCTCGTCTATTGCCACTATGCTTATGCCAAACATTAAAGAAATGTTGATATAATTGAAATAAAATCAAATTGGAGCAATATTCGATTTATTTTAGCCAAAAAAAAATTTTTTTGCCTTAAAAACTGCAAAAAAAACTAACTTTTCTCGAGTTCCATACATCACTATGTTAATCTATTTTGGTTTAACCTGCTTCGATGGTCACATGGTCTAATGCACTTTTCCTCCATATTTTTTTTTGTACAGTGTTTTATTTTAGGTATTCGCCAGGGTAGCAGAAAATGGATTACTCACCCGGTACAACGGTTGTACGTTAAATCAAAATAATAATAAAGTATACACTTTTTCCCCCCTGAAGTAACTTCAAATATTCCAGGATTAAATGTTGGTGTTCTTTTTCTGTAACTGCTCTTAAATATTTGGAAAAATCTCTTTTAAAAACCATCATTAACTTGGGTTAGACAATAAACTAGAACTTCGCATAAAAGCTTTTGACTTTGTCAGATGTATTTAAAATACTAGTAAGTAAGAAATGCGGACGATGCATGTCCCTCGGTGTGACTCGCGTCTCGCGTCTGTGACCGCAGACGTGGGGTTCAATGATGCATCTAGTTGGTCGCCAGTCTTGGGTAAATTTATGTGTAGAACAGATCATTTATCAATTATCAATTATCAAAGGGTGACCTGGTGGTCTAGGGGTAAGGTGTCAGACCTCTATGCTGGCGGCTGGGGTTCAATCCTCGGTCCCGGCACAGATTTATCTGATTACCAAACCCTTCCTTCACCTCTGACAAGACATCTTGTGAATGTGGGGAATGCCAGGCCTCCACCGTGGTTCGGATTCCACGTTAAACTGTAGGTCCTCCATTTCATCTCACAATCACCCTACCATTACACATTAGCGTAAGTGCGTACAACCCGAACGGGTAGTAAGACGCGGTGCTAATAATAATAATAATACTAATTGACCATTTTAAAGACCAGTCCAATCAAACACAAAACCTAATACAACTCTACTAAAACACAAGTTTGCTCGGTGGATGCAGACGCTATGTAGAGACGCTGGACGCGTACTCTGATCGCCAGTCGCCGTCGCCTCTAAGGAACTGGCCGCATGACAAACTATGGAAACCAGTCCGGTCGCTGGTAGCAGACGCGAGACAAGCCAAGGGAACCCTTCCTTTACCACCTTCATTCCTGTTATTAAACAGCGATGTGTGGCGCTCTGGTCTGTGGCGGCATGGCACACTATTGGCGGAGCACTGGTCACTCTTGCACAGATGACTGGGAGGTTCGTGTTAAGATTGTCTGTTGGGTGTGCTGGGGGGTGTTTTTCCCTAAATGGCTTCCCACCTTCCCTCCATGCAAACGTGGATACATCTCCCATGAATTCAGCCTAATCTCATTCCTAATACATTAGTCCATATACGTATAGCCAGAATGAGTAGTAAGAAGAGCTGTTAAGAATTGTCTTAGATAATATATGATCAAATATTTTTAAATACATATATTTTATATTCTAAATAATGTCCTGTTTCTCATGGGTACTCAAATAGGCCTACATCTTCACTCGTCTGGTCACTAAGATTGGAACTCTAGGTCACGGTCACAATCCTGGTCCTCTATGACTGGACTTGGTGGGTCTAAACAATCATCAAACTAAAAACTTCATCAAAAATCACTTTACAAATATAAGATGGAATTAACAGTTCACATTTGTGTCTAATCAATTCAAAAGACTAAGCCTACATAAACTCCTTTAGTAATAATTCAATTTATTTTGACATTTAATAAGTACGTAATGATGTCCTGAAACGAATGTCTATAAGAACAAACAACTGACTAAATTCTTAAAATCCTTATTATTATTATTATTATTATTATTAGCACCGCGTCTTACTACCCGTTCGGGTTATACGCACTTACGCTAATGTGTAATGGTAGAGTGATTGTGAGATGAAATGGAGGCCTACAGTTTAACGTGGAATCCGAACCACGGTGGAGGCCTGGCATTCCCCACATTCACAAGATGTCTTGTCAGAGGTGAAAAATCCTTTTTAAACCCTTATTAAATATACATCTTCTAACTTGCCTCACTTTGCCCAAGGAAGTATTATTATCAACCCCAAGAATGACGAGAGGGTAAATATGGATCAGGATAGTAATATCTGGTCTAATGAGTATATAAACCCCTCAATATTATTCTCTAAATCATCCATGGAAACCAGTCAAGGTTTTTCGACCCAAGAAACCCCTATCATATTAATAAATAAAAATGAAATATTGTCCGTCTGTTTATCTGTTTGTTGCTCGATCACGTCCAGACCACTAAACCGGTTGTGCTGAAATTTCTTAAGGATACAACTTGGACGTTAGGTTAACACATAGGCTATAATTTTTTCTAATAAAACTTTTTTTTTTAAATATTCTCTCTTAAAACACGTGATTAATGGTTGGATTTTTCCCTAATGAATATAGAATTCACTTTTTTTTCTGTCTTACTTGATTATAGAATAGTTTCAAACGAAAATCCAAATAGGCCATTTTCAGTGGCCGCATGGTCTGACGCGCTCCTCTCGTGTTGGACTAGACTCCCGAAGACTGGGAGATCGAGCACAATGAAGGGGGTCTTTTTAAATGTTTTTCCACCCTCTCTATGCAAATTTGGATGCACTTCCTCTAAATTAATCCTTACACATTAGTGTAATTAGTAGCTACATAAGAGTATAGCCCAAACAGGATGAGGTGCTAAAAAAATCCAAAGACAAACTATATATTGTGAATTCATATTAGTATGCGTGTTCTTAGACAATTAAATTTACACATAGATAACGTTCAATATCTTTATTTGGTTTAATTTTACATTCACCTAAATAAATATCCAGACTAAAAGATGTATTCCTGCATTAAAAGGCAGCTTAAACACCAGATTAGACAAGGAAATAATAAAATTAATCTTATGTACATTTGTTACATAATAATGACACTCTAAAACCCAAGAAATTTAGCAAAGAAACTTTAGTATGCTTAAAGAAGTAAATATCAAGCGTATTTTTTAAATATACTCTTACCTCCTATATTGAGACCTACGCCTTGGGCCGCTTAGTTGTTGGTACGGGTTACTTCTTAAGATAAAAGGCCAAAACAGGCCACTGAAGTAAATTGACTAGACCCTGCTCTCATTGGCCAGCTGGTCCAATCAAATCACTGAATAATAATAATAATTATTATTATTATTATTAGCACCGCGTCTTACTACCCGTTCTGGTTATACGCACTTGCGCTAATGTGTAATGGATGGGTGATTGCGAGATGAAATGAATTACCTACAGTTTAACGTGGAATCCGAACCACGGTGGAGGCCTGGTATTCCTCACATTCACAAGTTGTGATTAATACACTTGTCAGCACGAAATAATGATGGGGGGAGGGGGTGGATTTTTAATTCGCGTTCTGGCCAATCTAAGCGTGAATTGACCACTACATCCTGACCATTGCCTGAAGTGCTGGATAGTATGATACATCACAATCCCATCCTAGCCTAACCTAACCTAGCATCTGGGGATAGGGAGTCACCCCCTGGGTGGGGGTTACTCACGGGGCCCGTATGTGGATCGCACAGCCCTCCTAACACCTACCCTCCCACTTAGACAGGAAGTAACTTAAACAAATTGTAAACGTGGCTATATATAAAATAGAATGTACTAGACAGGAAATAAGCGAAACCTTTAACTTGAAGTTAATTCCGGATAAAGATATATAATTAAGAGTAGTATCATTGAGTCTGGAGGTCAAGGATTTTCAAGATGCTTCTGCACAAGAAAATGTTCAACAAACCGATTCAAGAGTAAACGGGAAAATATAATATATTACGTAACTTCATATGGCGTAACAGCTCAGACTGAACAAACAATTATAAGTAAAAAGGCTTCCCAGTGATAATTATATATTATAATAAAATACGGTGCCTATAGAATACATTTTATTTTGTCAAGTGCTCTAACTCATAAGCTACAGGAAGCCTGGAAATGGAATACAATAATTAATCATTATCTACGTAATAATAGACTTTTATCTCTGTGTGTATGTGTGTGTGTGTGTGTGTGTGTGTAGGAGCTATATCTCCAAAACCAAGAGACCTAGATACCCGCCTCGGTTGCGTAGTTGGCTGACGCGCTAGTTTCATGTTGAACTAGTCTGCCCAGGACGGGGAGATCGAGGTTCAAAAGTAGGTCGGTTGAGCTGGGGGTGGTTTTTTCTAAATAGTTTTCAATTTTCCCTCTCCGCAAATGCGGGTTCACTTCCTCTAAATTCAACCTTCCGAATTCCTAACCCATTAGCGTAATTAGTACTTAAGCGTATAACCCGAAGGGGTAGTAAGACGCGGTGATAAGCAAAGTGACCTAGAAATCTTAAATAATAATAATATATAAATATGAAATGTTGTCTGTTTGTTGCTCAATCACATCTAAACCACTGTATACTTTTAGGAGACATGGAAAATTTTAAAAATACCAGGAATTTAGTGGTATTACTCCAAACTTCCAAATATTTCTTAAACAGTTTATATGTCTAAGCGTAGGTTGGTGAAATGGGGATTTCAAAATTTCCAAAACTTATGTACAAAAAACTACTTCTCGCCCTTCAGCGTTATTCGGTCGAATGAATGAATAATTCCCTCAGAGTTATTTGGTCTATCGACGATAGGAACTATTCCATGTTGTTCAGGCTATCAAGTAGAGAAACCCCTCCTATTTCTCTTTACTCTGATCTTTGTTATAAATTATACCATCTTCAACGTCACGCCTATCTTAATGAGCCGTGGTGAGTTAGACGCCTCTTACGCCTTATAATTGGAAATTCTA
Source organism: Timema shepardi (assembly GCA_902151425.1). Classification (NCBI taxonomy): domain Eukaryota; kingdom Metazoa; phylum Arthropoda; class Insecta; order Phasmatodea; family Timematidae; genus Timema; species Timema shepardi. The sequence continues at coordinate 159,483 of CABFVX010000415.1, forward strand.
GCACAGTTTCTGTTAAAACTAATGGCTGGCTTTTTCCACTGCTATTCGAACACTATTTGTGACTTAAACTGTACATATAAATAGCGGTGACCTGGCGGTCTAGGGGTAAGGTGTCAGACTTCTGTGCTGGCGGCCGGGTTTTAATCCTCGGTCGCGGCAAAGATTTATCTGGTTACCAAACCCTTCCTTCACCTATGACAAGATATCTTGTGAATGTGGGGAATGCCAGGCCTCCACCGTGGTTCGGATTCCACGTTAAACTGTAGGTCCTCCATTTCATCATCATCTCACAATCGCCCTACAATTACACATTAGCGTAAGTGCGTATAGCCCGAACGGGTAGTAAGACGTGGTGGTAATAATAATCATATAAATAGTGAGAAATTTTTAAAAAAAACTATTAAGTTGAAGGCAAATTAAAGGGAGGAGGGAATCCACAATCGAAAAAACGCAGTTATAGGGAGAAGGATAGAGATATAATTAGTGATATGAAATAAACGAAAGAAAAAAAATACAAAGAGAAGTCAAGCATGAGGAGAAGAGGAATCTAATTACCTTAGTGACAAGAAATAAATTAAAATTAAATAGAGCTGAAAATAGCATTTGTTAAAAAAGGAAAATTTCCATTATGTAAGGTCGTAGATACAAACGATATTACGGGGTAAAGTACTAGAGAAGCTATACAGTAATTTACAATAATATTGTCAAATAGATTCAAAATAATTCATGTTCAAAAACTTATGCAAACAATTTTCGTAGAATAAATTTTTAATCTATGATTTTTCTGAACACCTTGGTCCTATTTAATATCCTTATATATAATTTTATAGGCCCGTTTTTCCTGTAATAAAAATTACAAGAAAATTACTGAACAGATTTTGACAAACAAACACTCGTTTTAACGGTTAGTAGACCAGGATGTCGGGAAAAATAGTAGTTTTCAACGAAAACCCGGTTCCCACAGATAATTTTTAGTTTTTCATTCTTTGTTTAGTCACCATGGAAACCGTTATTTGCTGCATGGCTGTAAATCTCTAAATAAAATAAATCTCTTTGATTAAAAAAATTATAACTCAATCTTTATTTGTTGGTCCAAACAGATCACAATTTTCTCTTTGGATGCATATTTCTCTTTGGATGAATATTTCTCTTTGGATGCAGGTAATAACACTTTTAAATTGAGATTCCTAAACTGGGGAAACATTTTTTTTTTTTAGAATATTGTCATTAATTCGCATTTAAATCAATAATATTGAGCATAATTCGAAAATTATAATCTGATTAACTTTTTAAGTTCGTTAAAATATTGTCTACGATATGTTTTTCACATGATAAACTGATGTTTAGATATATTTTCGTATGTATTATAAGCTTTAAACGATAAAACGATGTTAAATAATGTTTAAAAAATATCCATTTAACTATTTAATTATGAATTTTGGTGTTCATTTTTTTCAAATAATGGGTTTTGATGTTCATTTTTGCTAATAGTAACAATACAAATGCACAAGTTCAGCTAATTTTTTTTCATTTTACCGTTTAATTTTGAGGATACGATATTTAATAGAGTAATGTTTTGTGTTCCACATCTATATTTTCCCACTCTCTCTTTCTATCTGACTCTCTCTCTCTCTCTCACTCTCTTCCCTCACACACACTCATATAATATTCTTGCATTCTCTCTCACACTTTATCCCTCTTTCTCATACACTTTCTACCCTCAAATACACTCTATGCCACAATTTCTCTCACATTAACTCTATTATACTCTCTTAAGTTCTCTCTCAAACGCTCTCTCTCACTTACTAATATTTCAAACCATATCAAAATCACTCTCACACTCAATCTCGCATTCTCTCAAACATTCTTTTTCTCAATTTCTCTCTCTAATTGCCTCTCTCAAACTCACTCTCTTAAACTCTCTTTTTAACTCTCTCTCTCTCTCTCACTCTAATTTGTTAAGTCCGTTTGCGGTAATAGAAATTACTAGGAAATGGCTGAACAAATTTTGGCAATTGACCTCTCATTTTAAAGGTTAGGGATCTAGGATGTTGGGAAAAATAGTATCTTAAAACAAAAACCCAAATTTCATAGCGAGTTTTACATTTTCTCATTCTGTGTACGCAAGGGACCATCTGTACAATCATTATTTGTGTACATCACCATGGAAACCATGATTTGTGTATAGCTGTATATGGATTGATAAAATATTCGTCTTTGGTTAAAAGTGATAACTAATTTTTAACTTAAGTGTTTTGGTGCCACAAATAGATAGATAGCTGGAAGAGGGGTCATTTTAAAGCTCTCATCATGTTTCGAAGGGAGAAAATAAACGTTTTGATTCAAATAAGACACCAAAAGATCTATGTAAATTTATAGCATCTGAAGAGTCAACTAGTAAAAATACATAATACCATGACTTTTTTTATTTTATTTATAGAGGCTTAGGTGCACCGCGTCTTACGTTCCGGAATATTCGCACATTTGCACTAATGTGAAGGGGATGAGGAAGGTAAAACATGAGGAAATTTAAACACCTTTTCAAAGAGGTAGAGCCGAAAATAATTTCATTTTTCAATTAATTGGGGTATTTAATGTTTACTTTCTGAACTGACTGATTATATCAGGGCACGACTTATAAGCTAACTTAAATCTAGAACAGACACAACACCCAGCCCTCCCACCCCCCAACCTGCCCCAGAATGATAATTCTCAACACTGTGAAAGAGGAAAGCCCCATTTCACCAAAGATAAATTTTTCGGCCAAGCTGGTAATAGAACCCGAAACCTTTAGCTCAGCAGACAGACACGCTATCAAGTGAACTAAGGTGTCTGACAGTGAAAAAGCTATTTATAGAAAACAATCCTTGGTACAACCGATCGAGACGAACCCTATCTCTGTGTCACCGGCGATCCAGTCTGTCAATCGGTGTGCCGCTAAAGGTAAGATGGTGTATCGCAGGAGTTTGAGGGAAGGTCATAAAAAAAAAGTGAGAAAATTTGAAGAATAAAAATAAGCCTTTATAAATTCATGATCAACAACTTTTTTTAACACAACTAATCGAATTTTAATTATAAAGAAAGTGTAAGCTCATTTTTATATTCAAGTTTTTAATGATAAAATTTTTTAAAATCAACAACAAATGGTGTGCATTAAAGTTTTAGCACCTTGGTTGGTGTGCCGTTAGTAGAAAAAAAGGTGCATTGGACCATGCGACCACTTAAAGAAGCTATTTTTGCAATCTTATTCATATTTAAAATCACCGAAATTATTATGTTTGTAACAGTTATCAATAAAAAATATTTTAAAATAATTTGTTGATTTGTCTAGAAGGTATTTAAATAGTGTATCATAGTATATTTTATGTAATTTTATTATTCTAGCTTAAGGTAAATGGTTTTCTTCCCTATAATTTATTAAACATAAAAGAAAGAAGTAAGCATTCGAAATTAAAGATATTTCTGAAAAGATCTTGAAATTCATATATAATAAAACAATTAATTATAAGCATTGTTAATTTTGTAAACATATTTTCTTAATTATGATGAAAATATGTTAAATATGGCGTACGCTAGGCAACACATTTTCATTGTTTTACCTTGAATGATCCTTATTGTTAGAATACAAAACTTTCCAAACATAAATTTCAGATTGCGTATCACCATTTTTAAATAATTGTGGATATCGGTGGCGCACCCATAATACTACTTTGGAGTTCGGTGATGAAAGAGGGGGGAGTGTAGGGGGTGGTGATGGTGGGGGGGAAGTCACGATACTTGGAACAACTGTTGATATTACTACAGGTATAAAATTAAATTAAGATTATCTATTGAAGCAATATTTTATTTACTTTGACCAAAATAGGGGGTTCAATAAATATGTAAAAATACGTGTCATAAGTCGCGTTCCCTTAATTCCCACCCAAAGTGCAGAAGTGAAAAGAAAAAGTGTTATAACAGAGCAAATATATAATTTTTTGTGTATCGCCAAAGAACAAATAAAGATAGAAATAATATTAACTTCCTTCAACCTTCGAGATGACGGATTTTTATTTGATAAAAAAAGTTTAGAACCAAGGTTATTTAGGAGGCTGCCCAGGCAAGTGATATTTTACATATCAGATGTTGCCCTTATCGACAAAACCCTTAAAAGTACAGGAGCTTGGTGTTACTCGAATGACCACAAAACTTTTTTTTTACCCTATACAGACCTAAAGCTATAAACTTGGTTTAAAAGCTGTAATTTTCCAATCTGAAAAGTAAAAAATCTACATATTTTGGTAAATCATTAAGAGCTCAGTGGCCTGGAAAAGAAAGGTTACTGTTATAGAAGTATACAGTTCCATTTGCCACAGGAGTGGTGGTAACTGATGCCTAGAAAAAGCTACCAGACTTACTCTCATGTATCCACTCACAAAACATATGATCTGCGACACCATATTTTGAGCTGCTCACACTTTCGGCTGTCAAAACTTTCACAACAAACCATTTGTTTTTAATTTTTTCTTTTCTTTTGATAATTTTTATATTATTGAAGTAATACATTGCGAGGATACCATTTGAATCTTTTTTTTGAAGCGGCGTCTTTAGTTCATTTAAAAATGCTTTACAAAGGAGATATTCTAGAAAGGCTGCGTTATTTTCATGAATTAAGATGGCGTACCAGCTGAAAGATTCCTGTTGATGAAGTCATAAAATCATGTTCGGCTGTGTTCATGTGCATGTGTTTACAAAATGAAAACTTTTATTTTGAAACCATTACATTTATTGATGTTGAGTGGCCAGTTACAACAAGATACAAGTATGAATATAATAATTTTTAATTGATTATTTCATGTAGGCCTATGTAATATTTCTTGTTGCCATAACCCTGCAAAAATCATAATAGTTTGATTAAAATTATTTCGTTCTTTCACTAGCCTACGAAAACAATTATTCCCAAGGGAAGTATTATTATTAGCGTTTTATAACACTTTTAAGTGAAAATCATTTCCACATGAGTGACGTTCAACCAGTATTTGCAATAAAAATCTTCTGCTGTCAGTTATCACCACTCCTATAGCGAATGGACTGTAGAATGTATCTTTGTGAATTGATTAATCTAATTTAAAAGGGAGGTCACAACACAAATTGTATTGACATTTTTATTTTCCTGGTGACCTGGCGGTCTAGGGGTAAGGTGTCAGACTTCTGTGCTGGCGGCCGGGGTTCAATCCTCGGTCCCGGCAAAGATTTATCTGATTACCAAACCCTTCCTTCACCTCTGACAAGACATCTAGTGAATGAGAGGAATGCCAGGTCTCCGCCGTGGTTCGGATTCCACGTTAAACTGTAGGTCCTCCATTTCATCTCACAATCACCCTACCATTACACATTAGCGTAAGTGCGTACAACCCGAACGGGTAGTAAGACGCGGTGCTAATAATAATAATAATAATAATTTTATTTTCTTCTTTTCCTGTTTGTTCTTTCACTGCCGGACAGCTCCTAACTTTATAAACGCCATGGGCTTCTGGCACTTACGAGTTTATTCTCGACAGTTCTAGTACCTTAACGAATTAATCTATAGGATAAGGATAAAGAAGTTAATTTAGAGTCAGTGCAACAGCACTAGTGTCAACATAATCTTTCGAAGACATATCTGCCAATTTCACAGTCAGACCCCCAGCACACCTCAAGTGTGGTGCAAAACTAAAATATAAGGAGACACCTACCCAGGCTCGAATGAGATGGGCCAGTTTCGCACGATCTAGATGGGTGTCGTTCTGCATTTAGTGTAGTGTGTATTCAATCTTGACTATGAAACTGGCCCATAGTCTGAAAACTTGAATAGGTCCTTACTGGAGGTTAGGTTAGGCTTGTTTAGGTTAGTTAGTTCCATAATAATCGTGGTAGATCCTTGCGATGACATGATACGCGCGAATGCCACGACCATGGGGTATGTGAGGCGCTTGGCGAGTCTATCAATATATTCATTAGTGGAATTTGAAGACTAGACCTGCGTTGAGTTGATGGAAGCCCAACGAACAAGGATACCTTCTCAAACAAGGCATATGTGCTGTCGACTAAGTTAATAATTCGGATCATAGGTTAATTGCCACGTTCTATAATGTCCCGCACACACACTGATGATGTTTACGTACTTTATTCAGCACGTAATTCAGTATAAGTGAACTATTATCTTATGAACGAATAACTGCCTTACAAAACAAGCAACTATCATGGGAACTCGCATCGGTAGACGCGTGATCTAACGCGTTAAATCTCGCAGTTCTTTTTAAAGCACCGCGTTTTACTAATCTTTCGAGCTATACGCCTATGTACTAATTACGTTAGTGGGTTAGGGATTATGAAGTCTTAATTTATAAGAAATGCACTCCGCATTTGCATGGAAAGAGAGTGGAAAACCATTGAGGCAAGCCATCCTCAGTGCACCCGAGCGGGATCGAGCCCTGATCTTCCCGTCTTCAGCAGTTTAGTCCAACGCGATAGTAGCGCGTCAGACCGCGCGGCCACCGAAGCTGGTCTCTCTCAGTAGACTAGACTGAGGATGATGGGAAGATTGAGGCATGAATCTCAGTCTGGTTTACCGATACTTTTTACTTCCAAAATTGCTTTCCACTCTCCCTCCACGCTAATGTGGGAAAACTTCTTCTATATCCTTACTAATCTATAAAACCTCTAGCGTAATTAGTAGACCCTACATAAGCGTATAACTCGAATAGGTAATAAGACGTGGTGCTAAAAAAAAAAATATGTTTGCATACGATGCTCAGAGTCTCGGGTTCACTTCTTGGCATGAGAGAAAAAAATATCATAGTGACATTGGGGCTTCCCCTTTCATAGTCATTAATATTGATGGCCCCGAGGACTGTGCGTTGGGTCTGTTCTATATATAAGTTAGTGTATAAGTCGTGTACTGATATTATCAGTACATTCAGAAAGTGCACGTTGTCAAATATCTCTAATAATAACTATCATGGAAAGCTGTGTCTAATTTGGTTGTAGCACAGGCTATAGCTGTAGTCACCCGCCTCGGTGGCGTAGTTGGCTAACGCGCTTGTCGTGTTGAGCTCGACTGCTGAGGATGAGGAGATCGAGGTTCGAATATCGGTCGGGGGAACTGGGGGTGGTTTTTCTTAAATGGTTTTCCACTCTCCCTCCATGCAAATGCGGGTTCACTTCCTCTAATTCAACCTTCCCAATTCCTAATCCATTAGCGTAATTAGTACTTAAGCGTATAAACCGAACAGGTAGCAAGACGCGGTGCTAAATAATAATAATAAAAATAATATAGCTGTAGTCAGCGACCTCTAAAAAGAGACGCATTCGCAGTAGAGATTCAAGTCTTGGAGGAAAAATAAGTTTTAAGGGAGGTGTTATTATTATTATTATTATTATTATTATTATTAGCACCACTTCTTACTACCCGTCCGGGTTATACGAACTTAACGCTAATGTGTAACGGTAGGGTGATTGTGAGTTGAAAAGACTTACAGTTTAACGTGGAACCCGAACCACCGTGGAGGCCTGGCATTCCACACATTTACAAGTTGTGATAGTATTTTAAATAAAATGTATTTTATAGATAGGGTCTATATATTCATAGCGTTAAAAATATTCTGAATTATTTTAAATTTACATGAAACATATACACTAGTGCACACTAAACATTTTTTGAAAATAATTTTATTTTAATTAGTTCCATCAAATATTCACAAAAATAAGATCAAAACAATGGTCGTATGGATGTGAGTTTGTATATTTTGTAGGAGCTACCGCATTTTTTATTTCATGATTGCTGACAAAGTTATTTCATTACATGTTTCTCTAATGAATTAAGTGTGAAAAACACGTTTCTTGGATCAAATAGTCTCAGGAGTCAATCCTTCAATAAACTCGAATGCTTAAGGAAAAAGAGATTGGAATTCGAATCCCGCGGAAAAGTGATCGCCTCAGAACCCAATGTTGGTGGGTTCAATCCCAGCTTGTGTCTACTTTTTTTGTATGATAAAAATCTGTAGCACAACTTCCTTCGAAGGGGAAGTAATGCTGTTGATTCCTTATCAATAATTGTGGCATGTAAAAAAAAAGAAGATGGAAGTTATATTTCCCGGCAAAATTGACAGGCTCTTTCGCTCTCGCTCATAGATTTCTCCTGCTTTGATAATCATTTGATTCAGAAAGTGCATGTTAAATACCGCAAATAAATGAAAATAAAATAATATTTCCTGAATATTTTCCCACTATTCCTCCACAGAAATATGGATATCCACTTTTCATGTATATTCTAACTTTTTTATTAGTCATGCTCGATTTGCGTTATATGTATGTATATAATATTTATTATTATTATTATTATTATGTTGAAACTACTATAGGCCTAGCGAGCCTGTAATAGAAAAAATATGGCTTGAATAAAAAACTGAGCCAGGAAACAGTAATGGCTGTAAAAAAATAAATGAATATATCATGTGTGTATAGCCCGAACGGGTAATGAGGCGTGGTGAAAATGTAAAACGTACGAAAACATAGTCCATTTGTATGACGCATAAAGGTATGTATAACTCTCTTCTGAACGTCTGATCCGACCACTCCCTCTGGTTGCGGTAGAACAAATGATTGTCCCGTATCCCAATGACCTTTGTGGCTGGATGACCTTGTCCCTCAGGCAATGTCACCTCCAGGTTCGCAAATGTTTCGAGGTCACGATTATCGCAACCCTTCAAGGAGATTGTTTCATTAACAAACTCAATGTCTTCACAAATTATTAGCTAACAACTTAACCTAACTCACTTTTAAGATAAACACAAAAACACACGCCCCCAGAACGTTAGTTTAACATTCGGTAGAAAAGGTGTGAAACCAATTTCACGCCGATTTTATTAAAGGTGGGAGGGTTTAAGGGATGCAAGAAAAGGTTAGTGTTTTTGTAGTTTTTATATCAAAACAGTGTTTTGGTCCAAATAAATCAAACAGTGCTCCAATAGAAGCCAGTTTCATAGTCAGAATTAGTACACCTAAAGTACAGAGCTATAATAAATACAAGACGACATCTACCTAAACTCAAATGGAATGGGCCACTTTCACATATGAAACTGGCCCGTTCTATTCTTGTCTAGTTAGGTGTCGTCATGTATTTAGTATAGCACCACACTTAAGGCGTACTTAATCCGACTATGAAACTGGCCCATAGAGTTTAATTTTCTTAACATTCTGACCTCAACAGTTCTTTAAAACCTGCCAAGGGTGCCCTGTAATTTAATGACAACTTTTTCTCTTCATTTAAAAAGTTCGTCATCTAGTGCCGTTATGCTCACGACGGATATTCAACAAATGTTGATAAGACCATTTAGCAAAAATTAAACTCTTTGTTTATACTGGATAATTGTTTTATTTATTTTGGCAAAAAAAAAAAGTTTTGATATAAAAACTGTAAAAAACAATTACCTTTTCTCGAACACTAGCACATTAAGCCCTTTCCAGGTAATGAACCTTGGACCTTTATATCGGAAGAAAGTTTTTACTTCCTGACATGAGGAAACTAAAGAATTATTTGAATAGCTCACCCAAGTTTGCAGGTTAAGTAAACTCTCCAACACCGATAAAAAACTAAATACTACCAGCTTTTACCTCAAAGAATCTCACCGTGAAGCCTCGCCTAAATTTTATTGCCAGCATTTTATGTTTAGTCTAAAATATTAAATTTTACACAAAAGGAAAAACCATTCTTGTTTGATTGCAAACTATGAAACCTTAACATATTTAAAAGTATTCTATTGTTTATTTTAATATTTCTGTACATCAAAACATTTAACAGTCTCTTTTATTGAGAAAATATAATTACTTTCTTTGTTAGGTAAGAATAAGATAGTTAAAAGGTTATAGTAAGGTCGCATTGGAAGAGTTGTTTTCAGTGTGAAAGTACCAAATTTGGTCAAAATTGATTGAAATATAATTTTACATAACATTTTATCCACACTAGACCTAATATTACTATCCTTGATTTAAAAGTGTAACACTTTTACAATTTTAGTAGTATTTTGGTAGATAATTTTTTTCGTTTACTCTCTAAGGTAGCAAGCTTACCTTGAATAGTTCATTTATGGTTTAGTTTATAAGAGAGGACCATATTGTAATCAGTAATGGTAAGCCTGCCACCTGGTGCCTTTCAAAATAAATTAAGTGTACTCATGGAGGGTTGTAATGTCCTCATTGTGGGGGTTCACAGTATCTAAGCCAGTGACGATCTCATTAATGCGCTCTTGAAGTAGTGTTGGAATGAATGGATCTGGAGTCTAGGAAAAGTTGTAAAGAGGATTTTATATATATATATACACAACACACACACACACACACACACACACTGCTGCAGCCAAGGGTTGAACACCCCTTACCTCCCCTCTACACACACACACACACACACACACACAAACGAATCCTAGCTGCGCCAGTGTATATGTGTATGTGTATATCCTCTAACTACAACTTATTAATGTTAGGGCTGTTATATACGGACGCTAAATCGCGGAAGTCTTGACGCCTCTTAAACATCAGTTGAATAGGTAAATGTGCATATACGCATATATGATAACTACTCTAGTGGGATAAGGATGAGAAAGGAATAATTTTAGATGTCATCTGACTGCATTTGCATAGAAAGAGTGGGAAACCATTTTGGAAGATAGGAGCAGATAAAGTGTGCGAGCGAGAGGAAAAGAATGGAAGCAATTAAAGGAGAAAGCCTGTTGGAATGATAAAAGGAATATGGAGGCATTTTACTAATCTGATCCAGCCGCAGGCTGGAAACAGTTGTTGATAATGATGATGATGATGACCCTCAGTACACCCGATCTGGATTTGAACCGTAATCTGCCAGTCCAACACTAGAGTGACATCTTAAACCAAGAATGGCAAATCTATGGCACGCGAACATGATTTGCGTTGCACATCAACATGGTAAAAAAATAAACATAAAATAAAACTTTATACAACGTCATATTTTTCTGGAGACAGTAATATTTCTACCCACGTCGATAGCGTAGTTGGCTAACGCACTGGTCGTGTTGAGCTAAACTGCAGAGGACGGGGATATCGAGGTTCGAATCTCGGTCGGGTGAACTGGAGGTGATTTTCCCTATATGGCTTTCCACTCTCCCTCCACGAAAATGTCGGTTCACTTCTTCTAAATTTAACCCTCTCGCTTTCTAATCCACTAGCATATCTAGTACTTAAGCGCATAACCCGAACGGTTAGTAAGACGCGGTGCTAAATAAATAAAATAATATTTCTAAGTCTTCAAGGTGTTACTTTTAATGTTTTTATTTAAGTTATTAAAATTAATATTGTCTAAAACACTCATTTTAACAATTTTCCTTCTTTAATATGCAGGTGTTATTAAAATATCTACAATTTGATATTAGATACTCATTACATTTCATAATAGACCTGGTCAACAAGTTTTGATTTTTAGATAGGCCTCACTATAAAAAAAATCTAAAGTATAAGTGACACACTAATTTAGTTCAAAATTTACAAAGTCTTTAAGTGGTACACTGGCCCGAAAAGTTTATCCAATCCTGCCTTAAAACCATTCGGCCACCGAATCTGGTAAGAGGATTGTGTCTCTTGGACTTCACCATATCCCTGTAGCCTATATCTTAGCTGGTAGAGCGATACCACACGTTAAACCAAAGGTCCGGAGTTCGAATCCGTGTCCAGAGACATTTTGTCTAAATAGAAACTCACCAATAGATCCGCTTCAACCCCCTAGTATGGTGAACATCTTGAGCTACTTGCTGCTCAGAAACACTTGTCCTTCACTCGACGTTGTTTGAGCGGCACTGATAAACTGTGTCATCACCCCCCAATACTTGCAGACGATCCGCTTCTCTCCCGATCAATGGTCAATCTTATCAACGACCCAGACACACTAGTGAGTTGGTTGTTTGTGGGGTGAGGGACGGACAGCTGACATCGATCTCTCTTCCTTGAGCATGCGCATTAACACAATCTTTGGGGGAGTAAGGGGGAATAACAGCTGGCAGAGGAAAACACACAACACATTACTCTTAAGGTGGCTCTAGATGCTCCCAACCTATTTACACTTAGTGTGGCACTAGAGAAATATTTATTTTGAACAAAAAAAGTGTATTGATAAAAAATAAATACTTAGCACCACGTCTTACTACCCGTTCGGTTTATTTATGTATTATTTACGCCAATGGGTTAGGATTTAAGAAGGGTTAATATAGAGGAGGTGAACCCGCATTTGCGTGGAGGGAGAGTGGGAAAATATTTAATCAAAACCGTAATAATATTTTTTTTAATGCGGAAACACTGTTCATTTCACGCGTTACCTACACTCTCACCTTAATTAAATGAGTATAGCGTCTGTTTATTTAGTAATGGGTCCAAAGTTCAATTCTAGGTGTGGGCGAAAAAATTGTTTATTGATTAAATCGGGTGAAGTCATGCATGTTAATAGCTATTAATTGATGGGAGGGGACAGGCATCTATCCAGGATTAAATTTCAGAGGAGTCACTAATTCCTTTAACGATGTGGCATAATAACTTCATATCATATATATTCCATTTAATATTAGTAATTCAATTTTGTTGTATTTTTTTTAAACATAGTAAGACGGTTTAACTGCTTTAAATTCTAATTTTATTTCAAAATCAGAAAACCGCACTAAGATGCGACACCTGCTTTCAACTGTATTACTTAAATAAGCTACGCTATATCTATGTGATGATTTGGACAATACAAAATAATACTAAACCTGTTATGTTGATGACAGGGATATCGGGGTTCGATTCTCGGTTGGGTCTGCTGAGGGTGGATTCAACTGGATGGTTTCCCACTTTCCTTCAACGCAAATGTTGGTACATTACATCTCAACACCATTAGAGTAGTTAACTTATATAATAATTGTATAACCTGAACAGGTTGTAAGACACGGTGAAATAAAAACACGCTAAATTACAACATCTGTTCACTTTACAGCTCAACAACTTTGCAAACATTGTTTGTAGCTGACATTAAAAATTGGTTCACAGTCATCAAACTAATACGCAAGTGTTACAGACCAACAAGTAAACAAGTTTGCTTTTTTTCCATCCGCATCACGTCTTACTACCCGTAAGGCTATCCGCCTATGCACTAATTACGTTAATATTTTAGGGATGAGGAAGGTTGAATTTAGAGGAAATGTACCTCCAGTTACATAGAAGGAGAGGTATAACACTCTCAATACACCCAACTGGGATTCAAACCCTAATCTCCCCGTCATGTTAAGTTTAGTCAATTGCGAGAATGAGACGCCTTAAACCATGCGGACACCAAATCGAAGTTTTTTTTTTTTTTCATTTTCTTGGTGCGTCTGATGACAGATATAAGATTGCTAGGTTCGATCAACGGTGAGGTCAAAAGTATTAAGATATGATATTTTGGGTTTGTTTAACTTTCACTTAGTGGTGGATCAACTTCCTGGGCGAAGCGGTATTGTTGTGCACGAGGGCTAAATGTTAAGCTCATCTAGTGTGGTTTCCGGTGACATGAAGGTCAGTGTTCAAATTCTGGCTGGGTTTTTCAATCGCCCTTCACGTGAATGCCGGTACATTTACGATTAACGAATACGTTTCCCATCCTTTGTTCATTAGCGTATTTATTTATTTTATCAATTTAATGTAAATCTTCTGAATCAAGTCAATATATCCGTACATGGCTTATGAACTAACTTAAATCTAGAACAGACACAACATCCAGCCCCCAGCCGTTAATTCATCACTATGAAAAAGTAAACCCACATTTCACCAATGATCAATTTTTCAGCCATACGGGGGATAAATCCCTTCGCTGTGGTTCACCCATCTTCTCTTCATGCTAGTGCGAGTGCAATTCCTCTAAACTACCCTACCAATCCCAACCCCCTTTAAATAAGTAATTATGATGAGCCACATCGGTGGGCACGGGGACTAAAATGTAAGGGTCATCTAGTATGGTTTGTTAGTGATGCGAAGGTTGGGTTGAGTTTTTGAATCTTGGTGGGGTGGACTGAAGATGGATATTCCTGAAATAATTTACAACTCTTTCTCCACGCAAATACGGGTACATTTTTAACTCTAAATTACTCATTCATACTAAATTGATGTAATTAAATGCGGATGTCCCATGACTTGAAGTGAGACGTGGAGAAAAATACAAAAAGGTTGTGAAACCTTGTATTGATAATAACTGTAATAACATAAGCTAAACGGGGAGATCGGAGCTCGATCCCAGTTGGGTGCACTAAGGATGGGTTTCCTAAATGGTTTTACACCCTCCATGCAAATGCGGGTGCACTTCCTCTCAATTCAACCTTCCTAATCCCTAACCCATTATTAGTAAACAGGCGTATAACCCGAATGTTTAGTAAGATGCGGTAATAAAAAAAAACAATATATAATAGCATTTTCTTTTAAAGATTGCCTACCGTTCGTATTAAGCATCCTTGCCAAATCTATTTCGTATTACAAAAGAAACCCTTAGATTTCGGCACTTCGTCTTGAAAAGTTTGCAATCAATAGCGGTTTGTAATGGGGTAGCGAGAAACAGCTGTGACGTCAAATAACGGCGCGCATGCGCAGTCCACAGACAAGAGTGGCCGTAGTGACCCATCTCTCTGTGTGCAAGGCTGGAACCAGCTGTAAACAACAAATTATAAAAACCACAATTAGGTGAGTGCAATAGTTAAAGTACGTCAGGTGTATGGTAAACAATGGCTGTTTGGCTAAGTTACAATAATATACAGTCCAATTTTCATAGGAAGGAGATTTTAGAAAAAAAAATAACATATATTCCGAGGGGTCATCATTGAAAACATTTTACTCTTTTATTAGTGTTAATTTATATGTATTGATAACATATATCAAAAGTGACAGTGACATGACTTGACTTATGAATACGTGAAAGTATATCAAGTACCTTTCATCTCTGTATGAAAAGCCTTTCTCATGAAAATTGGATTGTACATGGTCAACAGAAACATACTAAATGCATGATAAATGTGTTTTTTTATCTCTTAAATAATTTGTATTTATATTAAAATAAGTAAATGAATGAATAGATTCTGTTCTAGTCTAAAACATTTTGTAACAAATAAATTATAATAAGTTATATATTTTTTAATTCATCAAAATGAGGTCATAACAAAAGTAGGTCATCATTCTCAAACTACTAAGCACTTTTCTATGTACTGATTAAATATAACCGTAGCTTAGTACTTAATAGTACAATTCTGGTTACAAAAACATGTTATTTAGTAACAAATTATTGCCCTTAAAAACAAAATAATTAGGTTATACTTAGAGGATAAATATACCGACAACACACTTATAGACATTATAATATTACAGTAATTATTATTATTATTATTAGCACCACGTCTTACTACCCGTTCGGGTTATACGCACTTACACTAATGTGTAGTGGTAGGGTGATTGTGAGATGACATGAAGGACCTACAGTTTAACGTGGAATCCGAACCACAGTGGAGGCCTGGCATTCCTCACATTCACAAGAGGTCTTGTCAGAGGTGAAGGAAGGGTTTGGTAATCGGATAAATCTTTTCCGGGACCGAGGATTGAACCTCGGCCGTCAGCATAGAAGTCTGACACCTTACCCCTAGACCGCCAGGTACAGTAATTGACCAAATGTAATGTATTGATTTTTTTTTGTAGAAAATAAAAGGTAAAGCTAAGTTGGGGTAGAGTATGTTAATCTTAATTTAGTAAAGTGAAGTTAAACTAGGTTGTGTCATGTTTAGTTAAAAAAAAATTATCAGGTTAATATATATTATTCAAATAAGAAGAGGTAGACCATGTAAGACATGGTTAAATGTTGTAGACGAATGCGTGAAAAGGAGAAACATTAAAGTGTTTAATAATAAAAGAACGTGTATGACTCAGTGTATGGATGTTGTTGGAGCGAAGGGAGTATGCAAGGATAGAGAAGTGTGGAGAGTTAGTGAGGATGGAGTTGTTTTATTGAGATACGCGGGTGACCTGGTGGACTAGGGGTAAGGTGTCGGACCTCTGTGCTGGGGGTCCGGGGTTCAATCCTCGGTTCCGGCACAGATTTATCTGATTACCAAACCCTTCCTTCACCTCTGACAAGACATCTTGTTAATGTGAGGAATGCCAGGCCTCCACCGTGGTTCGGATTCCACGTTAAACTGTATGTCCTTCATTTCATCTCATAATCACCCTACCATTACACATTAGCGTAAGTGCGTATAACCCGAATGGGTAGTTAGACACGGTGCTAATAATAATAATAATAATAATAATAATAATAATAACAACAAGAGTGATCATAGCTTATTGGCACATGATGTACGCTATTAGGAAAATATAGAAATATATAAACTGGATATGTTTCGTCATAGGCCTATGTGTATAAATGTATGCCAAGTTTGACCCAAGCGCCTAAATTATTTATAAGATGGACACATGTATAACCCTGATTTTGATTGGAAGAACAATAGAGAAAATTCAAACATATTTCTTTGCGACCAACATTTTACTAAAATATTTATGTTATTTTATAAGTAATGATAATAGCTATCAAAAGAGACCGCTGCAGATAACATGACTTGATGTATGAAAGCGTTAAAATTGTTTTAGTAAATTTATTAACTAACATCTACTGTTCTTCCTAACAAAATCATACTATTTAAGCTAAAACACAGCGACAGTAGTCACATTGTTATCATACTTAGGAATTATATCTATACTTATTCTATGGCATTAGGCATTTGAAAGTTCATTGTCGCACTTATAAAAGTACGCCACCTATCCCTCTCTGGAGAAAGTTTTATCCGGTCCACCTCATTACACCCTATCTCTTCCATGTCCATTCTAATATAATCCATCTGTGTTTAGGTCTTCCCAATGGTCTCTTCCCATTGGGATTGCCAGTCATTACCTTTAACAAGGTTCTAGAATCTCCCATTCACGCTACATATCCTACTTACCGTAATTTACTAGACTTGATTACTCTTACAATATATTGTGATGAATACAACTTATGTAACTCATAATTGAAGGGTTTCTTGTAAAAATCTCCCTTATGTCACTTTTGAGTAATTTTCAGGAGGAACAAAAAACTGTCCATCTTTGATACTCTTAGAGAAAATAATTTGATTATTTTTTGGGGTATTCTTCATCATTCTGGATATAGTTTGAATATATAATTTCAACATAAGTTTAGCTTTATGGTTCTTTAAATAAATAATCTCTGTTTGATACATAGGTTTTTTGCGGAAATATTTTTGACAGAAGGTGTGTTTGGGATGATATTTATACTAAAAGAAATCCTTATAATATTTTATTCAAAATATAATTATTCATTAAAAAGCTCATTTCGTTTCAATGGAATATTTACATTTTCAGCAGGAAGCTGACGTTCATAAGAGAACTGATCAGCCATGTTTATACTAGGTCTACTGCTCAAATGAATTTTTCTGGTAAAAACACCTTACGTAATTGACAAGTGAGATTTAAAAAATATATATATTATTTAGCACCACGTCTTACTACCCGTTCGGGTTATACGCTTTAAGTACTAATTACGTTAATGGATTAGGAATTGGGAAGGTTGAATTAGAGGAAGTGAACCCGCATTTGCCTGGAGGGAGAGTGTAAAACCATTTAGGAAACCCCCCTCCCAGTTCACCCGACCGAGATTCGAGCCTCGATCTCCCCGTACTCAGCAGTCGAGCTCAACACGACTAGCGCGTTAGCCAACTACGCCACCGAGGCGGGTAGGTTTTTAAAAGAAACCCATACTGACATGTGGGCTTTTTGCAGAATCGAGGTTATTTCAACCGTATGTATAATGGACAAATGGTGTTTTAGTGAGAAACTTAATAATCTAAAAGATACAGAACATGATGGATGATCGATGGACCAGTGTAGGCAACTTAATTTTTCAAATTATTGACATAAGGGAGTTTTTACTAGAAACCCTTCAATTGCGTAATCTCCTCCACTTCCCAGTAGCCTCATCCTATTTTGGACTAAATCTCTTCCCAAGAGCCTTGTTTTCGAAACCTCCCCCCCTAAATTTGTTTTCAACATGTAAAGTAAGAGACCACCTCATAGAGAACTACCGGTAAAAATATTGTTTGGTATATTCTGAGTTTTACTTTCCTCGGTATCAGGAGAGATCTTAACAGCCTACTTACTGAGTAATAGCATTCATTTACCGACTGTATTATTTCCCTAATTTCCAATTTAACATTGTTATAGCTAGCTAAAATTGTTTCTAAATATTTAAACGCATCAACAATGTCAAAAGACAATTGTGTTGTTTGCAGTAATCTCTATAAAATTGCCCCCAATCTGTGTTCCCTGTGTGATAATATACTTATTCTTTTCAGTGTTCACTTCCAGACCTATTTCTTTACTAATCTATAGTAAAATGTTTGCATTTCTTGCTAGATGACTAGATTAAAAAGTAATGAGGAAAGGGAATCTCCTTGTTTCCACCCAGTATGTATTTAGAAATTATCTGATAAGTGGCATACAACCACTGACCTGCCGCGCATATCAGTCAAACATACTAAAAGTATAAATAAATGAGTACAAATTTGTATTTCTTTTAAATAAAAAAATGCCCGTCTAGAATTTGTTAATAATTTAGTTTCTCTGAATTACGTTAATTAAAAAGATAAAGTGGTTAAAAAAAGACAAGTAACTTATGAGAAATTTTAGTTAGTGGGGCAATTGCTGAGTTATATAATTGTTTTGGGTTTGAGCGCTAGGGATGGCGGTGAGGGGATTGAGATTTTAAAGTATGTCTTTATTGGTGTTCCCTTATGTTATGTGTAGAATAACTGACTCTCTAGGAATTGTGTGTGTGTGTTTTGCTTAGTGATAAAGTTAGAATAGATCTTTAAAAGTTAGACAGAAATCACACAAGTATATAAACCAAAAATAGAGATAGACGAGTTGTGCGAAATAATCAAACGCCTTGGTTATAGCAATAGGTCACCAGTCATGCATTTATGCTGTGCGGGTTGTATATACGTATTCGGGGGTTTAGTTAATTAAGTTATTCAGTGCCTCGAAAAAAGTGTACTTTTTTTTACATCATTTACTGATATCAGATAAATTTTTGACGGATTAAATCGCTTTTGAGACAGTGCATATAAATATACCCTTACAAGTTATTTGACATTATATGTCATTTTTTTTATTATTATTTAGCTTCTTTTTTTATAAATTTAAAATAAATTTCTTTATTCATTCCTTAAGTGATTGTAAGGAAAACATTGTATCTTATCCTACATGATGATAGGGATTTCATAGTTTTTGAAAACAAAGTATTTATGAAAATATTTGGTTCAAAAAGGTAACTTGCCTAAATGCAAAGATTTCACATATATGTTTGGCATGAAATGTCGTGTCTATCCTTGTTTTAACAATTATAAAAAGTTTTCATTAATGAAATTGTTTAGAAAGTGAAAATGACAATATGTTCCTGGTGGAATGATATATAAAATTATATTGGCTAACATATTTTGTTTTTTTTATGGTAAAACATATCTGCGTTTCAAAAACATAATAATATTTTAATTTTGTACACTAACACTTTCTTTTAATGCTTAAGGTTTAACAGATGTATCATAATAAGAGTCGTTTTTGTGTAGTTTATTTGTAAAAAAAAATTGCAAGAAATAAACCATCTCCATTTATTAATAGATTTTTTAAGCCGTGTCAAGTAAATTATTGTAATGGTATTTTTTTAAATGTCCCACTCACTGTGAATTAATTACTTATAAAAATAATTAAGGCTGTTATGAGTTGAATGATTTGTAAATATACTCTGTTTCAAACGAAAGAAGTAAAATTTATTTTGTGGTCACCAAAAATAGTGAATGGCTGAACATATCTCAAATATACAGGGAAAACAACACATATGAGAAGGGGTTGGGGGGTGAGGTGGAAGGGGGGTTCCATTTATTCCCATTAATACTGTAGTTTTTGTATTAATCCCCAATACCTAAAGTAGAAGATTGGTGGGAATCTCATAAAGTTAATATCATCTAATATCTTAGTTAAGTTTTAAAACTCTTCAAATCAATTCAAAAGGGGTTTAATTAAAATACTATATTGTAATGAAATTTAATGTTGTGGAGCTACCCATTTGCCACCGCAGGTAGGCAAAGGTACCGCACCCATCTTCAAACTGAATATCAAGGTACAGCCTTGATCTAGTCACACGCCTTTGCTCTCATCCTTACAGGACACTGCCGCTGATATGGAGGAAGAGGACGACTTAGTCTTGATCACGTATCTGTTCCTGCTGGGGTTCGTGTTTTGCAGTTGCGTCATCTCGTACCTCAGCAACTTTAACATACTGGTGAGATTCTGCCGGTTCCCGCACCTGCGCACGGCCTACAACACTCTAGTCCTCAACATCGCCATCAGCGACATGGTCAAGACAACCACCCTTATAATCATCATCTTCCTCTTCTTCGTGGTGAAACTGTCTCCCAAATCGGCCGTCCCTTGCGAGGTATACAACGCCTTGCTGTCAGGCACCACAGGAGTGTCAGTCTACACAATGGTGATATTAGCCGCGTATCACTACTGGGCAACCAGAAGGCTCCTAAACGGACACCAACACAAGACACGCTTCCGTTCCAATCTTTGGACGATCGGCGCCATTCTTCTGTCCTGGGCCTTACCTACCATCTTAGCATACCCACCCACCATCATCGGGGAGAACTGCGAGTGGGACATCAGGAAGAAACCTCTAAGAACACTATTGGTCTTCTTGGAGTACGTCACCATACCCCTACTTATCGTCGTAACCTTTTACTTTCTAAAGAAATCAGTTCTTCGAAAACATAAGCTCCTTTACAACGAGGATCTGATTAAACAAAGGAGCCTTTCGAACGGTACAGCGCTTTTATTAGTCGCCATTTTCGTGTGCCAAGTTCCGTTGGTTGTGTGCAGCTTAGCCTTCGTTTATACAGACCTGATGACCACCCTCACCGACAACAAGTTTCTTTCATTAGTCGTGTACATCGTGCTGTGCTGTATTGAGGTGTGGATTAAACCCTTCATGCTGTACGTTATCAACCTCGACTACGTGTTTTGCTGCTGTGTGGAGAGGTGTGAAACGATCGGCGAAGAAGAGTCTCCGAAGGAGTCACTGTACCACAAGAAACGACCGCAGCAAGAAATATTTTTTTAGTTAAGCTTGTAGCAACTGTCGCTTATAAGGAGAAGTGAAGGTATATTCCATTCACTGTAGGAATTACTCTCTGAAAGGTCTTTTTTCCTACCAATATCCTTCTATATAGTAGATTTATGGTAGGGAAAAAGACCTTTCAGAAGTCAATTCCTACGGTGAATAGAATATAGTTCTAACGTTCTTTTAGGAAACTTGAATTAGCCTTTTCATTTCGGTCAGCTAAGATTATTTCTTGTTTCAAATATATACTCTTCAAACAACTTTGCTCATTTTAACAAATCAAATACTCTCTCATTAAGATTATTTTCACCAATGAGTGACTGAAATTAGATTAACAATTTTAGTTTTGGGTATTTGAAACTGGAAAGTCAATGTGTGGTAGAAGAGAAAACCCAATTTTTAGTCATGAATCATCTATTTCGCAAAGAGATGGTGTTGGTAGATTCCTACAGGTTCTACTAGTGAGGAGAGGGGAAGTTGGTACATTCCTACAGGTTATACTGGTGGGGAGAGAGGAAGTTGGTACATTCCTACAGGTTATACTGGTGGGGAGAGAGGAAGTTGGTACATTCCTACAGGTTATACTGGTGGGGAGAGAGGAAGTTGGTACATTCCTACAGGTTATACTGGTGGGGAGAGAGGAAGTTGGTACATTCCTACAGGTTATACTGGTGGGGAGAGAGGAAGTTGGTACATTCCTACAGGTTATACTGGTGGGGAGAGGAGAAGTTGGTACATTCCTACAGGTTATGCTGGTGGGGAGAGGAGAAGTTGGTACATCCCTACAGGTTATGCTGGTGGGGAGAGGAGAAGTTGGTACATTCCTACAGGTTATGCTGGTGGGGAGAGGAGAAGTTGGTACATCCCTACAGGTTATGCTGGTGGGGAGAGGAGAAGTTGGTACATTCCTACAGGTTATGCTGGTGGGGAGAGGAGAAGTTGGTACATCCCTACAGGTTATACTGGTGGGGAGAGGAGAAGTTGGTACATTCCTACAGGTTATGCTGGTGGGGAGAGGAGAAGTTGGTACATCCCTACAGGTTATACTGGTGGGGAGAGGAGAAGTTGGTACATTCCTACAGGTTATGCTGGTGGGGAGAGGAGAAGTTGGTACATCCCTACAGGTTATACTGGTGGGAAGAGGAGAAGTTGGTACTTTCCTACAGGTTATGCTGGTGGGGAGAGGAGAAGTTGGTACATCCCTACAGGTTATACTGGTGGGAAGAGGAGAAGTTGGTACTTTCCTACAGGTTATGCTGGTGGGGAGAGGAGAAGTTGGTACATCCCTACAGGTTATACTGGTGGGAAGAGGAGAAGTTGGTACTTTCCTACAGGTTATGCTGGTGGGGAGAGGAGAAGTTGGTACATTCCTACAGGTTATGCTGGTGGGGAGAGGAGAAGTTGGTACATCCCTACAGGTTATGCTGGTGGGAAGAGGAGATGTTGGTACATTCCTACAGGTTATGCTGGTGGGGAGAAGAGAAGTTGGTACATCCCTACAGGTTATGCTGGTGGGGAGATGAGAAGTTGGTACATCCCTACAAGTTATGCTGGTGGGGAGAGGAGAAGTTGGTACATTCCTACAGGTTATACTGGTGGGGAGAGGAGAAGTTGGTACATTCCTACAGGCTATACTGGTGGGGAGAGGGGCGGTATGTACATTCCTACAGGTTATACTGGTGGGGAGAGGAGAATTTGGTTCTTTCCTACAGGTGTTAATGATGGTGGGAGGAATTTGGGTCATCAAAATAGGTGCATCGAGAACTTATCTAACATAATATACCCTTTACCGAACATAAATGTAGAGTATGGAATATACCCTTTACCGAACATAAATGTAGAGTATGGAATATACCCTTTACCGAACATAAATGTAGAGTATGGAATATACCCTTTACCGAACATAAATGTAGAGTATGGAAAAAATTCAAGGCTGTACTAAAATACGTGATACTTCAAATACAGTTTGGAATATGGTAATAAACTTGAGGAAATCTTTAAAATATGTTTAAAAAATAGATAAGTATAATTATATTAATCAAAATATTCAAAGAAAATAGATAAATAAAGGTAGGAGATATTTAAAAATTAATTAAAGTAAACATTTATATGTACAGTATATAGATATTTAAAATAATGTTAAAAATATATAAATATATATTTGTTAAAATATTCTAGGAAATATAAAAATAACGGTAAACTGATCCATACAGTCTTTCAAAGTTAAAAAAAAAATACTAGGCTTAGGTCACTTTGTTTGAAATTTATTGCAATATTCTTCTATAAAAATAGCCTTACAATTTACATTAATTGGAAATTTAAACATTAGGAAAGTTTAATATAAACAAATAGATTAATAAGGAATATATTTTAGATAAAAAAGAATTAATCAATTATAAGTAAAAGAAATAAGTTTCCGAGATACTTTACAATCTATTATAATGCAGTTTAGTTGCTCCATATTTGGATGTAACAACTTATTTTCATGGCAACAGGATATAAATTTAATTTAATTTAAATTTAGCACCACGTCTTACTACCCATTCGGGTTATACGCTTAAATTACTAATTACGCTTGTGGATTAGGAACTGAGAAGGTTGAATTAGAAGAAGTGAACCCACATTTGCGTGGATGGATAGTGGAAAACCATTTAGGAAAAACCACCCCCAGTTCACCCCACCGATATTCGAACCTTGATCTCCCCGTCCTCAGCAGTCAAGCTCAACACGACTAGCGCGTTAGCCAACTACGCCACCGAGGTGGGTAGCAGGATATAGATCATCCCAGAATCTTACTTATAATTTATATTCTTAAGCTCTCCTTATTAATGGATTAAATG
Source organism: Timema shepardi (assembly GCA_902151425.1). Classification (NCBI taxonomy): domain Eukaryota; kingdom Metazoa; phylum Arthropoda; class Insecta; order Phasmatodea; family Timematidae; genus Timema; species Timema shepardi. Next base: position 183,573 of record CABFVX010000415.1, read on the forward strand.
ACCACGCTATTATATTTGTTAGTTACGGTTATAGCCACAACTAATTATCAGATTCTTTAAACTGAAAAATGATAACTGGACATGGAGATCGAGCTTGGGACCTTTGGCTTAGTACATAAATGCTCTACCTACTGAGCTATCCATCTGGAATATGATATTTAGAGGTGGCTATAATCGAAACTAACAGCTATGATAGCTTTTCTATCTAATCCATCTTGATATACGCATTAGTACAATTTTCATTTAACTATTGACAGCAGAAACCCTCCCGAATCAAAGATGGCTGCGTTATTTGATAGCTTGTTATCTTAATAATTGATCTCACTAAACGTATCTGACGATTTCCGCACGGGCATCACAGACTCTGATTTAAAATATAAGGGAAGAATACTAGATAGCTTTGTGGTTATACATTTGGGATACTAAACCAAAGGTCCCTGGTTCGATTACTGTATCCAGGTGTCATTTTTAAATCTAAAGATGATGATGATCTAACTTAAATAAATAAAATGTTATTCAAAATTTGGTATATTATAAAAATCACAGTTTTTCCATTATTTTTTCTTATTTATTTATTTTAAATCTCGATTCAAAGAATAAAAATATTTTAAAATATATTTTTTATAGTAAACTAATATTTTTAATCCACATCGTTGGGGATGTGGACTAAGTATCATTCTCATTTAGTCTGGTTTGTCAGTTCAAATTCTGGTCGGTTGTACAACAAGTGTTTTTACCTTAACGGTTTCTCACTCTCCTTTCACGTAAATGTGATAGCATTTCCTCTGATCCCACCTTCCTCATTCCTCATTCAAAGCGCAATTAAAATACGTATTGCCCTCACGAATAGTAAGACTTGGTGGAAAAGTTGTGTGTGTGTGTGTGTGTGTATGTATATATATATATATATATAATGTTCTTATCTGAAAATATTTTATTTATGTTGTGTGTGTGTATATGTTCTTATTTGAAAATATTTTATTTATGTTTTGTGTTTCTCAAATTTTACTTTCGCTTACAATGCAAGAGTAAATAAGACATTGAAAACTTTTATTTATGTATTTTTATAATAGTACTTTTCATGATAAAAGAGAGCTAATGTAAAAAAAAAATACACAAGCACACTCTCTGCTAACATTGTAAATACATTAATTGTAAAGATAAATATATTTGAATACTAATTTACTTAGTTCATAATAATATGTAAAAGTGAATCTGTTTGCAGGTTAGCGTTTCAGGAACTTAAATTATCTCTGCCATATTTAACTATTGTGATGCAAGACCTTCTCAGTTGTTTGAACGTATTGTCTTTATAAAAGTGAGTATTATTTTGTCTATGTAAAAGGCGAAGTTAAGAAAATAGTATTTTACAGGGTTAAATCATAAATAGAATCTACTTGTAAAATATGCAAAAGAATAGGATGTATATATGATATTAATTAATAATCAAGTTAAATTCTAGAAGGCTATGTAAAGTAGTGGTGTGCATAGAAGAATTGTATAGTGGTTTAAATTGTAACTACTACTAAACAACACCTATAAATACTGTTCTGTGGTGTTTTTTATCAGAGCATTTAACGTTTTCTTTCTAGACATACATATTAGATAATTTCACAGCGTTATAGACTAAAAACTAATTGATGTTACACACCCACCAAAGGTTTTGATATTAAACAAATGTATATCATAACAAATCAATATATAGCCTACAAATAAAAACTTAACTTTGCCAACATTTTCTGGAATCTAACCAGTTTGTCCTAGGCTTGTGGTCGAGCATTTTAAACTATTATACAATGTGATATGACGCATTTTCATTTCTAGCTGTAGCATATAAGCGGTAGGCTAAATAAACTAAACGATGAGACCTTAAATTAACCTTTAAAAAGAAATACATAAACAGCTTTTAGAATACTCCAATTTAAAAGCATAGTAGCCTATACTGTTTCAATAGGCCCTATTATTAAATTAATTGCAATAGTATGAAAGTAAACGTTTCAACATTATTTCAAATAATTTGACTATTTCTTATGCTTGTATTTAGTATAAACCATTTTAGATAAAGATATATTGGTGCATGATTTACAACTTTGAATATTATAGCAGCACGCAATCTTAACGTTCAAAATTGTATTATATGTATACTAAAATGATTCCAAACATTAAAAATAAACAACTTTTTGTCTATATTGTGTTTTATGCCAAATATTAAATTAATAATACTCGTTTCACTGTAACGAACAAAAAATAAATCATAATGATAATGCTAGGGAAAAAAATCTTCAGGTAGCAATAATATTGGTTGATAAGATGATAACAACAAACAAGACAATGCTAGAAACAGTTATAATATATTTTTAATTCAATTCTGGTCGAAATGACTTCGCCGAGTGAGCGATAAACAGTGATCTCTATACTTACTGGATGGACATAATAAACACACCACTCTCAAAAGACCAAAACATAGCGCGAACGTGTGTCATCTGCTTGATTGTGAGGAGACAATTCTATATCTTAGACCTTAGGACAGACTTAATGGATTATTTCATTGTTCTTGTGCGAAAACATATCTCTAGTGCATAAATGTGTTAAAATTTGAAAATAGTGAAATATAATATTACACCTGGGGGAATAGACATTTACATTAAAGAATATATGATTCAGTTCCACAGGAAATAGTGTACCACCAATAACAGTAAAATATTGTATATATTAAAATATCACCCATGTTGTTTACATTCTGCTATGGCTACAATATATTTAAAGTTGGTTGTTAGCGTGTATACCAGTTTTAAAATAAGATAAGTAAGCTATATTATTATTCTAAGAGTACGATAACTATAGTAAAATAGGGTAGTTAGCAATAATTACATTTGTTTGAATGACAAACTGTGTGTGATAGGCTTACGTTAAAACGACCATTTAGATTATAGGTTTTAGGAAGTATTAATATACCCTGATTTTGTAGGAAGCCTGTTACTGAATACCTTATTTCGTCCCATTACCATTGTATAGTAGTATTTTGGCAGGCTAACGGCCTTCTAGAACCGTAGGTAAAAGTCTCTTCTGGAATGTATTTTAACCTACCAAAATAATACTACCATACGGTAAGATTCTGGTACGAAATAAGGCCTTCCAAAACTGCCTTCCTTCAAAAATCATGGTATGTATTAGCTTACACCAACTTATTTAAAGAATCAAGTCATGAGCTTCAAACTTAGTTATGCTATTCAAACCTTTTATTAGCATATTTATTTAATTTAACCATCGCATACATTGATGTATTTCATATATCCATACAAATTAGCAAACACTATCAAAACGCCCTGCCTTGAATGTGTGTAAGAGAGAAAGAAATACCCGAAAATTTCTCTTTCTCTTACACACTAGCGTGCAAATGCCATCAAGAAAATCTCTACCTCAATTGTCCATCCAGTTATATTATAGCGATCAATAGTGATAAATAATTGTTCAATTTAAAAAGGGTTTACTTCTATTGAATGTTTTAAAAAACTATTAATTGAATGAGGTATATACAGTACGTTATTTAGACTAAGATTTAATTGGTTGTAAAACCTTAAACTGTTCAAAAAAATAAGCAATATGTTTGGTTCAATTTCTGCCTTGATCCTAGGAAATAAAATATATCTTATTGTTATTAAAAGTATAAAATATGTACAATATTAAAACTACATTAGTAAAAAGTTTTTTGATTATTTATTAAAAACCTATTATTTTAATATAATGTTAACCGTAGGCAGTAATTAGCACGCTTTACATGAATTTGGAGTATAGGGATCAATCTTTGTCCGGGACAGTGAGTCAGGGACACATCCAAGGGGGTAAGAGAGGGTCACTAACGCTCGTACTCCCTACCCTCCTAATGTATTTGAATTGAAGGATTTTTATATTCTATATCAGTGATTACAAATCTTTTTTGTTTGGATGAACAATCAAATATTTCTTAAAATCTTGGGGAACCCCTACCTAACTGACACATATTAGATTCGACAGGGGATGGGTCACAAAATAGACGTGCAAGCCAGAAAGGTTAGTATAATAACTAAGCTATACTTTTGAATGAAATATTTCAGGATTATTTACTGTCTATATCAATTTACTAATTACTGTAAACATTATTACCGGCACTTTTTTCTCCATATTCCTAGAATAAACGAGCTCTCTTAACATTTCCACACTGCCCAATAATTATGGGCGGACCAATAAAAATCAATCGTTTTCAAACTCTCGCGGAACCCAGTAATCACTGTTCTATATATGCACAATCGCCCATGCTGTTGTGTTATTTCAACTTCTCCATACCATACAACATCTATATTTTTGATAACATTTTTTTTTTTTTCATTTGTTTTGTAAATCTCGAGCCTTTATTACGAAAGTTTCACACTTTTAAAGTAATATGGAGATGTCCTTTGGCCTAGTTGTAGTTTTGTTAAATACTACTTGTTTTAATACTAACCTGTCCCTATGTCTACTCTAGTAAATACATATAAGCCTTTTGAATTATAATATAAGATATCCTATGTATTTCAATGGAATGAAAAAAATGAAGAACATTTTTTTAAATAGATAAAAGCACTTCTTATCTTTCTGCAAGCCTCGTTTAGATAATTATACAAATGTGGTTTGTTTCGTTTTGAGCAAGAATGTTAATGTTTTGGCTTGTAATTGAAAACCCTCTGCCAATTGCTTCTATATTCCGGTTTCTGTAGAGGTCCAATGAAACGCGCAGTTTCCAGATTTTATCAGCTTGAGACATTGACCATTTTTATATTAGAAAATTATTAAGCTATATAAAGTTAAAGTAAATATATTTAATGGTTTTACGTTTGAAGTTTGTTTTATGTAAATAGTTGTGTATTATTGTATTTATTACTATATTATATTAAACGCACTTTAAATAGATAATGCACAAAATCACCTGTGATGAGTAGGTTAAGGTTTGAATCCTGGCATGTCGAAATAAAGTTTTATACAAATTATTTAAAACAAATGGTTTTTCCCTCCTTTATACATGCAAATATGTGTGGACTTTCTTAAACAATTAGTTAACTCATTCATACATTATTATATTGATTATAATATAATAAGTAGTTTATAATTGTGGCTTTACGCTCGATAACAATTACGATTAAAGATCAAACATCATGTAGGCCTGCACCAAAATAATGACAAACACAACATCATAGAATTTGGGAGGATGGGTACATGGCCCCCCTGCTTTCTTGCAATGGGCAGAGGGTGGGGAAATGATCTTGTACAAATTGTTTAAAAATTTACTTATGATTCTCGCAACCACAAAAGTAACATTGAACACGAATGATTGGATTAATTGTTCTTTTCAAAATTCACATTTTTTTTATTATTATTATAATTCAATGTCAAAATATATCAAAGTCTTTTTAAAGTTAAATAAAAGTTAAAAGTAAAGTATATAAAAATAAAAATAAAAAAAGTTTGTCGCAGCCTTTGGCTTTAATCAGCTAAAACGTACTAGATAAAAATTTATTATGTTTCTAGACAAAATTATGAATGAAATAATATATAGTTTTGAGCAGCCTGAATTTGAAAAACCCCTTCCGTTGGAAAAAAAAAGTATGCTGATAGCCCCAGCCTCATGGGATGAACACATCTTAAATAGTATATATGAATTTGAAATTGATGAGACAACGCTTAGAAGAGAAAAGGAATTTATAGGGCACTTAATTCAAAAATCAAACAATGTTGAATACTTTGTAAATAAATTCATAGAAATGTACCTTGAAACAAAGAACCTATTTGCTGAGTCGTGTGTCCTTCTAGGATTATTATTGATGGTCCCTACTACATCTACAACAGCTGAAAGATAATTTTCAAAAATGCTACGCAGAGTAAATGCATACCTCCAACAAATCATGATACAAAAATGTTTAAAATATATGTGTGCTATTAACGGTTACCCCAGAATTATTTGATAATGTTGACGTACCTAGTGAAAATAATGAATGAATTTATTAGCACTAATTCTTTCAGAAACCAAGTGATTGGAAAAATGGTTTGACTTTTATATCTGTACTCACCACACTGACTCTTTCTTTTGTGTGTTTAGTGAAACCCAAATTTACAAATTGCATTGTTCTCTCTTAATAGTAATCAAACGCTACTAGGAAAATCTTGTCAAACCATTAATAGTACTTTTTGTTAAGGGTATAAATAAATACCTAGAAATTTTTTTTTTTTTATGTTGTATGAACGGAAAAAGATGTTACAAAGCCTTATTTTGTTTGTCATATTTCTCAGTTGTGCAGGAATAAAACCTTGTTTCACAAAATCCACCTATTTTTGATCCAAAACTAGAAACTTATAAGGATGTATTAGTGAAAGAGAATATATGGAAAGACATCGGGAATGTTTTAAAAAGAAACAGTAAGTATTTGTTGTTAGTATTTATTGTTTGTTTTTACAAAAATACAAAGAGAAATATTTATTTAAAGTGTTATTTCTTGATAAGACATTTAGACAAATTACTTTCGACTGAGTACATGATCCTGACAAGATACTCGGCCATTATCACTAGAAAAATAAATTTTGAGGTTGTCTCTGATTTGTGAACCGTTAATATTTGCAAACCCACCGGTATGTGACAATTTTGTCATACTTGTAGGATTACTCATTTCTTTAGATTGGTAGAATGGAATGTTGTTTTCTTTCTACATAACCATCAGGTAAAATGTTATGCAAACAACAGGCTGTCATTATCAAGTCGTCACATGTTTCAGGAGAAATAGCAATTGGTATATGAAATACTCTAAATACTTGACACAGTAAACCGAACGCATTTTCTGCTACACGATGAGTGTAACATAAGCGGTAACTAAAAATTTCCTTTTCCCGATCTAGCTTTGCCACTTTTCTAGAATAAGGCTTTATCAAATAATTGCTGATACTAAAAGCTTCATCATTAACAAAAAAAAATGTGTCAAAATTTCGCTTTTACCTGGTAGATATTTCGGTTGTGGAATATTAAAATTATTTTTAGCTATTTTTTTTCCAATCACTGATTTTTGGAATACGCCACTATCTCCTTCTTTACCGTAAGATCTTACGTCAACGGTGATAAATTTGCAGTTTGGGTCCACAACTGCTAGCAATATTATTGAAAAATATTCTTTATAATTGAAGAATAGAGACCCATTGTTTTGGGGTGCTTTAATACGCACATGCTTTCCATCAATACCCCCAACACAGTTGGGCATATTCCATTTTAGCCAAAATTCTTGCTCAATTTGCTCAGAATCACTTAGTGACGGAGGAGGCATGGCTATTGGCATAAGAGTATTGATTCAAGCTTTCAATACTTGTTTCACAATTCTTGAAATGTAACAATCTGATATACGATAAGCAAATGACAAAGATGAGTAGATCTCACCGGTACCTAAAAATCTGAAGAAGAAAAAAAGAAGTAATAAAGTAGATATATACTAATACAAAATACATTAGCGTCCCGATTATTCGAGATTCAGTGAAAATGAGCCTATCTTTGAAGATTTGTAAATGTAATTTTTAATATTTTGAAACATTTTTTTTATTCTTACTATTTTTTGTGTATGTCCGTAAAAGATTTTTAAATGCAATTTTGTGTGTTAACTAAATATTTCGTTTTGGCTCTTGTGTATGAAGCATTATTTCTGTGAAATAATTTATTAAAATACAAATAATTAATAAAAGTTTGAATTAATTTTGACCACCTTAGATGTACTCAGTTTAAATTACCTCGAATAATTGGAACCCTTCTATAAAGTTAAATTTTAAATTTATTGTAAATTGACGTTTTAAAAAAAATTGTAGATGATGACTGTAAAAAGCGGTGGAAGCACATCAAAGATTCGTATAACCGATTTAAACGCAGAAATAAGTTAAGTACAGGATCTGCAGCTCCCGCTAAGAATTCTAAGTGGCAAATATATAAACAATTACAATTTTTGGAAAATGTGTCAAATGTAATATTTGGAAATTCCTCTATTCCAAATGATTCCCCAAGTACATCTTTAAGTTATTCACAAGTTTCAATCGAATCTGATGCCAATCACGCAGAGCCAACTAATTATCACGACAGTAATTCACCGACACAGGAGTTAAGAGAAGATACAAATAGTAACTCTGTAGTACATTCCCTAAAAAAAAAGACGTCGTTGTAGAAAGGACGATCTTTTCTTAACGTATTTAAAAGAAAGAGATGAAAGTCGCCAAAAATTACTTAAAGATTTAACAGAAAAAAACTACGATGATAAATTGTTTTCATTCACTAATCACATAAAAAATGTTATGAAGAAACTGCCTCCAGTTCATAAAATAAGGGCTAAACAAGACATGTTTAATATCATTACCAAATACGAAATCTTGGCTGTGGAGACTAGTTCAGCTAGTTATATACCAAACTCTCCTGCAAGAACCAGTCCCTCGTACACCATTCTGTCTCCGTCTACATCTGAATCAAATTTGACAACTGTGCCTGAATCTGAACCTATTATCTCAGGGACTTATAAACCAAGTGACACGTTTTGCATTTATTCACTACTACAAAAAAAATCAGGACTTCATACAAGATAATAATAAATATTATTGAATTTTAAAATTGTTATTATCAATATTATTGTATGTAAAAATTTACCTCAAAGTTAAAAAAAAGTTTTTCCCCCGTTGATATCACTCTTCTGTAAGTTTTTGGCTCTAGTTCCTCATTAATTAAAGATAATACAAAATTAAATTGCGTTTTGTTTAATATACAGTATTTTCTAAATGTTTTCTCATCACCCATCAAGTGGTTTATAACCAACACACTGTAATTACCTTCCTCACATCTTGCTTTAAAAATCGGGTCTATTGGACCTCTTGTGTATAAAAAAAGTGTTAAGTCATCATCTTCCTCTTCTTCTTGAAGAATTTTTACCAAAGACTCATTTAAATTTGCCATTTTACCTCAATCAGTAAAACCTGACCAATTTTGAGACCAATTCACGACACAATGCTTCGCAAAAATGTCGCTTGCTGTGAACGAATGGCAGAGTGTCGCTGTCGCATGTTGCTGTGGTGAACATTTTTTCTGTCTCGGTCGCCCGTCTCTGTCGCGGTGTTCGGACAAGAACCGTATACATAAAAGACTTACACGTATTGTTGATCCCGTGTATTAAAAAGAACAAGCTAGGTTTTCCAAGCTTCCTTATCAGTTTTTGTTGAATGCGCATGCCCATAATTTAGTGATTCTAACAAGATAATTATTTTAGACCGAGCTTTTACATCTTTCTTTACGTCTGTTATCTGTACCTGTAACGCATTCCCATAAATATTCGTGTTACAGATAAAAGTTGCCCATCAAACTTTCATGTGTCCTAGCTGTTTTCCCCACTACCAAGTTTTTAAATCAATGGTAGCTGACTAAACATTTCGGAGAATGTTTATAGACTACGGTATCACGAAGAATAAATAAACACTATTTTAATCGCCTTAAGGATGCATTGGGCCCATAGCCTGTTGTAAATTATTAGTTTACAGGTTTAAAAAAATTAAGACATAAAAGCTATTTATTAATAATTCAACACAACCCTAAACAATTTGTAAGTGGGTATTGAAGACAAAATGGGACGCGTCTAGAGAAATCGCCAAACACATACCCCGTCTTATCATAGAGGGAATAAGGGAATTGATTTTGAAGAGACGCACTACTATTTAGGTTTTACATGGAACTCGACCAGACAGATAGGGGCAGAAGGAACGAGAGGGAGAGATATGGTGGGGATATAAAAATAATGATTCTTTCTCTCTATCATAGGTATGATACATTCTACGCTGCTACTATTACAGACACAAACATCTACTACTTACCCTACATATCTTCAAAAACTCACACGCCAATCATATTATCATCATCATCACCGACATGTTTTCGCTGGAGCTATCATCTGACGAATCATCCTCCATGTTGATGATAATACAATCGGATACCTCATCAATTCTTTTATTTGATTTCAAGTATTCTTTGTGGTCTGCATCACACGCTAATCATTCCCCTTAAGTTATAGAGTGAAACTTTTCCTCCGCTAGGCTCATAGCGGAGTAAACATTGAATATAACGTTCTTTTTAGAAATATTGTTTTTTACCAATGTCCACATCAATTCTATGGGGTTGAGATCGGGATGGTATAAGAGTGGACGCAGAACAGAAGGTCCGTACTTTGCTAGTAATGTATCTATCTTATATGTCTTAAATCGTGATTTGTGTAGTCGAATAGTGAATATAATTCTGGTCTGAGCATAGTATTACTGAAGGGAGTATTGTGTTGTTTAAATCAATTCATTATGACTATTTAACGGAAGATGTCAGTGGTGAGTCTAATTGAACGTTGTGGTAGGGCGCGTCTTTAGTAACTAGTACAATGTCAGGTGGTAAGTTGGGGATCGATTTTTTTGATATCCCTTTTTCATAGAATACATGTTTAAAAAAAAGGCAGTAAGCACCACACGGTTGCTCACTACTCCTCTGTGTTACTGGTATTGTTGGCTCGTCCTTGAACAGGCCCGCGCATGCTTACATGCTATTTTGCCACTGCGCAATAATAACAGCTCCATGTTAAACCTCATCAGCAGTACACTACAGGTTTTTCTGAGCACTACGTCTTACAACCAGTTCAGTTTATACGCTCGTTACACTTCAATTCCGTACCTACTTGTTATGGTGGCAGAGTACGATTTAGACATCAATCAACTTTATGTAATAACGGCGTTTTCCAAGGTAATCTTGCCGAAGAAATGTATATGGTTCAACCAGAATATTTTTGTGAATCCAATCAAGTGTGCCACCTAAGGAAATCACTGTATGGTCTGAAACAGGCAAGTCGAGTATGTAACATGATGTTGCATTCATGCCTTAAGAAAATCTATCTGAAGCAGTTTCAAATTGGCTCGTGTATGTATTACAGAATCAAGGGAAAATTATTTCCTATTTTGGCCGTACATGTTTACGACAGGATTTTGTTTTCAAGTGATAAAAGAACCAAATAAGATATCAACAGTCAACTAATGAAATATTTTTAAATAAAGGAAATCAGCGAGGTCAGGTTTATCTTGGGATTACAAATAAAAAAAGACCATCCAAATGAAAATTGGGTTTGATCCACATTTATAATATATTAATAAACACTTGAAACAATTCAATATGCAGAAATCCAATCCAGTGGTAACTCTTCTGGCAAAAGGTGAAATAATACCCAAAGAAAAATCATCAACTCGAACTTGATAAAATCTTAACAAAAAAACACAACCTTTTTACTTACTTTAACTTAAATTGTTACAGTTAAAGCTTGATCTATTCATTTAAAAATGAAATCTATTCTTCTTGTTTTAATTTGCGCAAAAAGTTCAATAATGTTCTCCTTGATATCTGAATGACAATTGAGGAAATTTTCTTCCATTGAAAGTACTGCAAGTGCATTTAGTCTTTCTGTTAAATAAAAGAACCGAAAAAAATGAATCAAATAGAATAGATGGAAGCAGAATAATAATCTAATTCTAAACTCTTCTACACTTTAACACATTCAAGAATATGATACACAGTTTTTAAGCACAACACACGCTGAGTTCAAACAACCCTTCCTCCCACGATCATGCCAGAGCTGGTACTGCGAGAGAAACAGTGCTCTCTCTACCTGGCAGTCTCGCCTTCCGACCCACCCCCTCCTATGTGCGCATGCGCACAACAGTCAAACAACACGTTGCTGGCACTGTGAAGCGCACAGTTTCATACAAAGATTTTTGTATATTTTTCATAAACTGGGGGTTGTCTACTGAAGTACTGACATTAAGCTTAAGGAATATATATTGTACTACAAAAATAAATAAAGAATTAAAGAAAAAAGGACTCATTATATTAAATGTTATCGATAATATCAAGTGGAAATAGGGGGTTCTGCATTTCCGCAGTACCTATACACGAACCGCCACTGAGCTGTATCCTATAAGTAAGCTCTCGGGAGTTTGCCGTTGACTGCGCAGATATCCAGGCTGGACTTAAACTATGCTGTTAGCTATTTAAGTCGATTCAACCATAATCCAGACACAGAACACTGGGCTGCAGTGAAACGCATATTCATATACCTGAAGGGGACCATCGATTGGAAACTTGAGTTCTATGACAAAACAGTTCTAGGAACCTCGGACTGTGTGGGATACTGTGATGCAGATTGGTATGGTTACCCGGATGAGAAACGATTTGTAATGGGTTATATATTTCTTAAGAAAATATAAATATCCCGCTGACCTCGTGAAACACACAAAGGAAACCCATAATTGCACTTTCAACCGACAGAATCAAATTACATGGCTATGTCTGCAGCTGCACAAATGGAGTTATTGCTCCGAGGATTAAGTAGAGAACTTTACGACAGAACAGAACAAACTTTACTAGATATAGTTCAAAGTATATTAGATTTGGCTTTGAATGGCGTATATCAAGCACGCACCAAGCATATTGATTTTCACTATCATTTTGTAAAGTAGAAGAAACGGACATATATCCCTAAAATACTTGCAATAACAATCCATTTTAGCTGACTCACTTACCAAGACTGTGGACCAAGATATGCTTTTGAAATGTGTGCTAAAAGGCATGGGCTCACATTTAATATAGGCAGGGTGCTGGAATAAATTTGTAATTTATTTGGTTACCATGGAGAATAAACAAGAGTTTGGTAACCACAACGATACTTACCTACTCTATGGCACTAGGAACTAGAAAGTTCATTACCGCACCCACAAAATTACGCCACCTATCCCTATCTTGAGTTAATTCTTTACAGTCTATCTCATTACATCCTATCTCTTACAGGTCCATTCTAATGTTACCCTCCCATCTGCGTCTGGGTCTTCCCAGTGGTCTTTTCCCATTGGATTTGCCATTCGATACCTTGAACGTGGTTCTAGATACTCCCATTCGCACTGAAAGACTTGCCCACCGTACTCTGTTATATTTTATTACCCTAACAATGTCTGGCGATGAGTTCAGGGTATGAAACTTAACATTATGTAGCCTCCTCAACTCCCCACTATCTTAATCTATTTTTGGACCAAATGTCTTCCTAAGAACCTGGTTTTCGAACACCCTAAATTTCTTTTCGTCATTTAAGGTAAAGGGTCCATATTTCACACTAATAGATAATTACCGGTAAAATTATGGTTTTGTGTATTCTGAGTTTTATCCAACGATACCTTGCTATATTAATTGTTTAATGTCGTTATTTGTTATTAATAAATAGCTTTCATGTCTTAAATACGTTTTTACCTGTAGCCATTAATTCAGAACACAACGATCCACTAGTATTCACATAAATTACCATCACTGGCCTTGGTACAAAATGAAAACAACATAAAAACACAATATAGTGGCAAATATGTTTGTAATAAATGAAAAGATTCTCAAAATCATTGCAGACAATAAAACATAGCATCCGTACTAAAATCTCAAATCATTAATAATGTTCTAACTAAAATCAAACCACCATGAATTTAGTGAACTACCATTAAATTAAGTGGATAACCTACAAAACAGACAAATAGCTACATTTATTTTATTTACTTTTTCTGTAACTAATCAATAATTTAGAATAGAAAGTATGAAATTCTAATCTAATCTGATAAAGGTTTCATTTTAGTTTTACATCTATATTTGAAACATTTTGTTTTATTTTATGACTTTAATTTTTCTTGTAAAAGATGGCTCACCTGTTGTGTATGTATATGGAATGAATTTGCTTTGTTTTGATATTATTATGATATTCTATATATTCTAAATTTTTGATAATGTCAATATTTGATGAAGACTGCATTTAATAACTAAAATGATTAACTTGTAGTGAATACTTCTTTGTTTACCTATTTTAAATATGTGTCACTCAAGCGTAATATTTAATTCAAATTTGTGAATACAGAATAATTAACTAGTACCTAATTCACGTCTTTGAGACCAAGACGGATATTATTTTTCAACATGTCTCAGTTACTTTTTGATGCATTAAACGGTAAGATAGCGTCCATTTACTATTTCTCCAACTATCAATTTGACTCCAGTACGCAAACAATTTATATCTGAAAAAATAGTTTCATGAAAATAACACTATCAAAGAATGTTTTAAATTATATTTAAAACACTAAAGGGGAATACGTTAAACTATTTTGCTTGGTTTTATAAAATAATGAATCTAGAGCCAACGTAAATAACTTTTTTTCTACCTTATTCATGCCATGTCAGTTACTACCTACTTCTTACCCCATTGTACACCATGGCCGTGTCTAAAGAGTCAGTCTAAAGAGTCAGTCTAAGGGCCTTTAGAGCCAAGTGCATTAGAAAGTTGCATTTGTGTTGACGTTTTAGGCCGGAAGTCAATTTTGATGGTATCCAAATTATCTTCCAAGTGTGCTGATACACCCCAGTTAGCGCACTTGACTTTAGGGCACATCGTATGTGTCCTAGTTCACATTGAATGTGCCCTAGTTTGCAAACTGGAGTTAAAATAATGTTTATTAAATGAAAGTATTATAGGCCTATATTGTGTGGAAATATAATAAAAAATACAAAAACTGTTGAATAAAATTTTTGTGTTATTTGTTAATATAGATAAATTAATTGGCTAAATTTATTTTTGAAGTGTGAAAAGCCCTATTTAAAAGAAAGGTATTTTCAATCTTTTAAAGTTGACATACATGATTTTTAACAAATTATAATGATTAAAAACATTTTTTAAGCGCATAAAATAATATTTTATAATATTATTAGCAGAAGTAGGCCTACCTGGTGTTGCCCGGGCTAATCACGCAATGCAACACTATTCTTTGCTTCAAACATACCGGCACATAAAAGAACCTCAGCCAAAGTGTGAGGTGAGGGAAGGATTCTTTTTATTCTTTTTCTGTCAAATTATAAAAAATTTAATGTTTTCCGACAGTTATGCAGGCACACAACATTTAAAAGTTTTTGATTAGGCCTATAGCAAAAAAGAATTGTTAAAAATTTCTAAATCATTAAAAAAGTCTTTAAAAACTCACCTAATTGCTATTTGAAGCAAGGTCTTATAGAATTATCTTTCATGAAATTCTTATTTATTCACACATGAAAGTTTAATTTAAGCTTGGTTGGGTTTTTCTCGGTGAAAATATTAAAAATATTATCCTGCACCAAAAGATTTCCTACGCAGTTGAGATGTTTGGCGATCTGCTCATATGCAGAGCTGTTGAGATGTGTGACAATCTGCTTCAGGTTGTTTTGTTGAAGGAATAGGCCAATAAAACAACAGTTACTGTTAATCAGTTACAAAATTTAGGTGTATTATTTAAAAGAGAAAACTAGTGCTTGTTAGACACTTAATGCGTATTAATCATCATAATTATCAACAACTGTTTGCAGCCTATGGCCAGGTCAGTTTAGTAAAATGCCTCCATCTTCCTTTATACTTCTTTTAATTTATTCCATTCTTCTCCTCTCACTTTAACACTTTCTGTTATCTGCTCCTCCCATCTCTTTCTTGTCCCCCTATGCAGTCTTTTCTCTACATACTCCATTTCCAACATTCTCTTTAGCATGTACTCCCTGTACCCCAAATCTTCACTGGATTACTTCATTCATAATCTAATCTCTCCTTGTTACAGCTAACATACTCCTCACAAACTTCATTCCCATGGCCTCCACTTTCCTAGTCTCTTTTACATTCTTTGTCCATGTTTCTGCTGTGTATGTGATGATAGGTACAAAGTACGCCCTATACAATACTTCTTTACACTTCAAAGGGACTTCTCTTCTCCACAGCAGGTCTTTTACGCACCTATATGACATCTCTCTCTGCTGTCCTCTTTTCATTAAATCCTTTCTACTTCCACCTTTTTCCTCGATCATGCTTTCAAGATATTTTACATTCTATATTTTTCTCAGCTCTACTCCATCCAACCTTATAGCTATATTAGGCTTTACCCTATTCCTTGTCATTACCATCATTTCACACTTTGCCATGCTAAATTTCATTCCACACTCTTTCATTTCCTCATTGCATTCTTGTAGTTGTTCCTGTACTTACTCTTCCTTCTCCCCCCATACCATCATGTCATCAGCAAACATCATGGCTTTCATTCTCTCCTTGCCGAGTTTTTGTGCCACTTTGTTCATGTCCATTTCCATTACCATTAAAAGTAGTAATGGTGAAAGGGCACTCCCCTACTTCACTTCATTTCTTATTTGAAATCACTTCGTCCTTCCATTCTCCGTCTTAACACAATACCTGTTATCTTCATACATGCTTTTCACTCTCATTACCACTCCTCTTTCCACTTCTGCCTCCTCCATCGGTTTCCAAACTTTATTTATATCCACGCTATTAAATACCTTCTCCACATCCATAAATACCATTACCAAGTATTTCCCATAATTCCCCTTCTTTCCATCAGCTGTCGTATGGCGAAAAATTAAGTCTATTGTAGACCTCTGTTTCCTAAATCCGTGCTGTTCCTCTTTCCACCATTCTTTCATTTTATTTTATTCTATTTTCCAGAATCTTTTCATATTTTTTTTACAGTGGCACATCAGCGCTATTCCCTATAATTTGCACACCACTTCCTGTCTCCTTTCTTAAAAATAGATATTATAACTCCTTTTTTCCATTCTTCCGGTACCTTGTTCTGCTTCTAGACCACTCTCAGCACCCTGTATAACCATTATATACCTACATCACCTGCTGCCCTTATCATTTTCACGGTCACTTTGTCCATACCTGGGTTTTTTCCTTGTTTCATCCTCTTTAATGCGTTCTTCACCTCTTTCCATGTCGGACCTCTTTCCTTCTCTTCTTCTATTCCTTCTTGCTCCTCTCTTTCACTTTCATTCCTTTACTCTACCGGGTTAAACATTTTTTCAAAATATCTCATCCATAGTTCCTTTGCTTCCTCTACTGACTTCACCATTCTTCCTTCTTCATCTATCATTCTTACTTCCTTCCACGTCCTGTCCCAGTATTTCCATACATTTTTGCATCCAATCCTTCCTGGCTTCCCGTAAAACTCGCTTCACTCTTTTCTTTTTCTCCCTATAGGTATTCTTCCTCTGTTTCCTCATTCTTATTCTTAAAATTCCTTCTGAATGCTTTATTCTTCTCTTTTATTGCTCCCTTCACCCTATCCCACCAGACTGTTCTTAAACCTTTCCCATTCAACCGCTTCACTTTGTATCCCATCCTTGGGTAAAAAGATGTTTACCTTCATTAGGTACCACTCTCTTTCCTCTCCATTTTTTAGCCTCCACACCCTTATTCCTTTTTCTTGTCTTACTACTATTAATACATATATAAAATCACCATTGGGCTATAATCTAAGAAGTCTTAAATATTCTACAAAAGTTTTGTTTACACAAGGGATGTTTCATTTTGCGCATTGCTACGGCATATACTACCAGGTCATTTAGCTGATTTTGAGAATATATTGTAATGGTTTTGACCTTTTTTTTAACAAAATTTGTTTTGTTATAATTGGAATCTTTAAAATGGTGTTGTGTGTATAAGTGCTAGAAAACATCACATTTATAATAATTTGACACTTAAAAAATAATCCCACCCTTGCCTCATACCATCCCCAAAATGTCTTCATTTTATTTCTTCCAACCCAGTTTTTAATAAATAAAAAAAAAGTTATAGTAAAAAATTTAAAATTCCAGCTTAAAGATGCACATGCTTGTGCAAAAGGGAGACTAATTTTAAAATTTCAACCCTCTGCGTGCGGTAAATATTGCACAGTGCTCATAATAGACAGACAAACAAATTCTTCATTTTATTGACATAAATTTCCACCGTTATTTTAAACAAACTATAAATATTAGGTTTATATAGGTAGGCCCCTACCATTTTAAATGGAGATTCAAGCTATTATTTTCTAAATGTTGACTTAAATCATATTGGTAATCTCTTAATAAACTTCTTTCCCTTTTATACTCAAATGAATTAAATAAGATCCAGTAGATTTATTTTTAATTGTTTAAAATAACTTTTCTTTTTTTCTTGTTTCCAAAAAGAAATTGTAGGTATACCTACTAGACCTATGAATGTGTATCCATTTCTGCTTTAACATCCATTCATGTTTCTTATTTTAAGGTGTGTCACTTGACAGTCACACGGTTCAATCTTTGCTAGACTCTCATGGGCTACAAAATGAAGGGCCGGAGACGGTTCTTGGACCCAGTACATTAAAATCAAGTCTTACAGACACTTCTATCGGAATAATTAATGGGTCAGTCCTTCGCTCTTGTTCTATTGGGAAGTCATCAAACCTCATAGAACAGCTTGGTAAGTAAGAGGAAAGGAATCTGTTTGAAATAAGGTTAAGCTTATATTTGAACATTGAACAGACACACAACAATCATAAAAAAACTCAGCAATTCATTGATAGATCTAAAAATATAAGCCAACTTATGTGGCTTTTAAATTTTCGACAAAGGTTCTGATCAGTTCAATGGAGTCTTGAGTCGTAAGCAATTTTTATCGGAGTCTGGAGTTGGTAAAAATTTACCGAATTTGGCTTCAAAATAAAAACTTATAATTTTATAACATTATATATGTTGAATATATCATTTTAACTTTATAAATTTTTATTCTTTAGGACCATTGTTAATAATTTTGTTTGACAAATTTTTTTCAAATATAAATTCAAAACACCAAATAAGCTTCTCATGAAGTAATCAGGTATTTGAGCATTTTATTGCAGTAGATTTGTAATTACTATTTAATAGGCCTAGGCCTACATTAGCCATTTCTGAAAGAGTCAGAGTTGAAGTCGGAGAAATAGAAGAGTCAAGAGTTGAAGGCTTGGCTTAATCAACTCCACAGCTTCAGTGCCTCCACAGTCTCTGATAAACTGGTTCTCTTGTTTCCTAACCTAGCATTCCCTTTGTTAAATCCTGGGAGCAGTGACTTTACCCGCTTTGTTGGTCGTATGATCAAAGGTGCTACTCTTGGAGTAGACTTGACTGCTGATGACAGGGAGATTGAGGTTCGAATCTTGATCAGGTTTAGACTTATTGCGATTTCTTTCCAAAATGCTTTTCCACTCTCCCATCATACAAATATGGGTACACTTCCTATAACTATAACCTTCCTTATTCCTAAAAACTATTAGCATAATTAGTACTGCGTAAGCATATAACCTCAACAGGTAATATGACACTGTGCTATAAAAAAAGCGGTGACTTTTTCATTAACTCACTGTACCATTAAATAGCTTGTTACATTAATTATATTCACATAATTGATAAACAAGGACTTTGTCTTGGCACTTGTTTCTGGGGTGTCGGCTTTATTGTGAGTACCTTACAACACTTTTGATATACAGTATAGTGATAGATAATATTAACATATATTTAAAATAACACTAATAATATAGTGAAATATTATCGATGTTGATCACAAAAAAGTGTGTTTGGTTCTACAAGTAGGTACATTTGTTGATATAACCAGGTTTGGACCCTGCTGATGATGAAGATGTCTTTCAATGTGGAAAATGCAAGAAGCAATTTACGTCCATCTCACACTTTATGGCCCACAAGAGGGAACATACAAATAGTGAGTGAAAAAGTTTTCTTAGCTTTTCAGTTTTCGCCTTGTAGTAAAGTTTTTTTCTGTTTGGGTGTGGAGGGAGGTATGTCACAAGATATACCAATATAGCACCATATAATTGTATATTTTTAATAAAATGCATTTAGCATTGAACTGTGGCTACACTTCCTATAAAATCAACCTTACTCATCCTTAACCCATTAGCATAATTAGTACATAGGTGTATAACCCTAGCAGGTAATAAGACACACTTCTGAAAAAAACCCATTAAAGTGGTATGAGAACTTATGTTTATTTAATATATATGTATATATAATGGTGTTTTTATCATGATATGGGCTCTTAAATGTTTTTCTCAGGTAATTCTACAAAGGAAAATGTTAGGAGTCATAGTGAGGAGGTGGAAAGTTTGAACATTCATTCAGGAAGACAAAGCCCAGGAGAATACCCACAGCTGCAGATACATGCACTGGATACCGACTCGTCAGAGCTTGGACAACCGGTCATTCTCAGTGATTCGGACATTCTTTCTTTCAGTATTGAACAGGCTGCGTTGAACATCGACAATACATCACAGGTATATGAACAGACTTCTGGATGATATCCTTTTATAGGGTTATTTGAATGGCTGGAGGAACCAACTTCAATCCAATTCTCATAAGAAGAAGGGCTGTAATGTTGGATCGCCAAGCCTTCAACTTCTTCATAAATGTAACCAACTAGTAAAAACAAATTTAGGCCTACTGCAGTAAAATTCTCTAATACATATTACTTCATGGGAAACTTCTTTGACATTCTGAATTTATTTTTAAATAAATTGGTCAATTCAAATTACAATTATTGCTCCTAAAGAATAAAAAGGTACAGAATTAAAATGATATATTTACCATTTATTGTTATATGGCGGTTTTTTATTTTGAAGCCGATGTCTGACTCCACGACTTCAACTCCACTGTCTAGATAATAAGTACAGCCGCAGCTGTAACCTTTAAAACACTTACTTTATGGTATATTAGGAACTCAAAAGTTCATTGCCACATTTACAAAAATAAACAACCCCTCCCTATCTTGAGCTAGTTCTATTTAGTCCCCCTCATTACACCTTATTCCTATCTTGAGCTAGTTCTATCCAGTCCACCTCATTACACCCTATCTCTTTCAGGTCCATTCTAATGTTTACCTCCCATCTGCATCTGGGTCTTCCCAACGGTCTATTCCCATTGGGTTTGTCATCCAATACTCTAAATTGTTATTATTAGCACTACGTCTTACCACCCATTCGGGTTATACGCACTTGCGCTAATATGTAATGGTAGGGTTAATTTGAGATGAAATGGAGAACCTACAGTTTAACGTGAAATCCAAACCACGGTGGAGGCCTGGCATTTCACACATTCACAAGTTGTGATTAATACACATCTTGTCAGATGTGAGGGAAGGGTTTGGTAATCAGATAAATTTGTGCCGGAACCGAGGATTAAACCCCGGACCCCCGGCACAGAAGTTTGACACCTTACACCTAGACCACCAGCTCACCCACACTACTCTAAACATGGTTCTAGATTCTCCCATTCGTGATACACGTTTTTCCTACTGTAATCTACAAGACTTAATTATCTTATCAATGTCTTGTGATTAGTACAGTTTATGTAGCTCATAATTATGTAATATTCTCCACTTCCCAGTCTTTATCTTTTTTTGGGAGCAAATATCTTCTTAAGCACAATTTTTTGAACACCCTAATTTTGTTGTTGTTGTTTATGGTAAGAAACCACGTTTCACACCCATAGAGAACAACCTGTAAAATTATTGTTTTGTATATTCTGAGTTCTACATTCCTTGAAAGCAGGTGAGATGTCAACTACATACTGAACGAGTAATATGATGCATTACCCGACTATTCTTTTCCTAGTTTCCAATCTAATTTCTATATTGCTAATCAAAAAAAAAACCCTTCCAATGTAAATTGGACTTTAACAATAATTACAGTAGTTCAAATACATTAATTTTTATAAAGAACAGTGAACCATAACAGAGGCTATACACACGCATTTAAAACAAGTTTGTATCATAATTACAAACACATCAGAATAATTATCTTTCTCCATTAAATAATTGGTTAATCAAGGAATAAAAAAAGAAGTTAGTGTATGTTTTTGCATCCAAAGGTGAAGTAAAAAACAGGGGACAATACTTTTCATTGTATTGTTTCAACCATTAAATCATAGTTTTTTTTATAAGTTGTATTTCTCCCGATTTGATATTTTGGTTTTAAAAGAATGGTATATTTATACTTTAAATAATTTAATCTCTACTGATATAATAATGTTAATTAATATTATTATTATTTTTAAGTGTGCAGTAATCATTAAATTGATGGTTTACATTATAGATTTATAATTACAATTATGGTGTTCTTGTTTTACACATCATTGATTAATATATAATTCATTACATTGATGGTTTACATTATAGATTTATAATTCCAATTATGGTGTTCTTGTTTTACACATCATAGATTAATAAATTGCATAACTCAAAGCTGTAAAATTGCTAGGCTATTCGTGCCATTTTACACTAATGATTATTAAAAATCTTTCAGGTTCTGCCTTCTCTCACAAATGTTATTCAAGCTGGTAACTATTTGTCCTCACCTGTTTGCCCGTCAACTAATCTGAGGTCTTTAAATTGTTCCAACGCCAACGCTATTTCATTTGGGCAGCCCATTATTCTCACCTCCTCACAGGTGAGCAAATATTAAAATGTCTTTTCATTAGGGGTCTGCCAACTTGTTTTTTTTTCATTCGAGTTGAGTATTTATAAAAGCTCCTGAGTTCGAATGTATTCATAATTTTAAAATGTTAAGAATATATATTTGTTTATTTTAAATGTTAATAGGTATCACATCTTTACAATTTTAGATTAAAAAATATACTAAAACACATGTTCTTAAAATATTCATGACACTCATTTTTATAAATATAAATACTTTTAGGAAATAAAGCTAATAAATGTAAATATCGGTTTTTAAATTAGAAATAACACTTTTAAAAAATAATAATAATAAGAGCAACACTAAAAAAATATAGGGCTAATAGAAAGATTAATTAAAATGGTTTTAACACTCATTAAATTACACTAACATTTATAAAAAAAAGTAATAAAATGAATAAATGCATGATGGCTTGGAAATGTACAGTAAGATATTGTATAAACACTGCATAATAATGTAAGTTAAGTGATAGTGAAGGAAGCCAACCTTAAATGATAGGTTAGGCCTAGATAGAAAAACACACTTCTCTCTTTAATTCTTCAAACACTTTTACACTTACCAGTTCTTCTAAACTTCCACAGTAGTACATCATTTTGAATTTTAAGAAATATTACTTTTTCATTAATGTCTTTTCATATAAAAAATAAATATTTCTGAACATTCAAAACAATGTGCAACTGTCGAAGTTTAAAAGAGTGGTAAGTGTAAAAGTGAAAGAAGAAACAGAGAAGTGTGTTTGTTTATATCTAGGCCTAACCTAACTATCCTTTCAGGTTGACTTCCTTCACTATCACTCTACATTATTGTAGAGTGTTTCTACGCTGTCTTGATTAAAAGTTTATGCGCATTTGCACATGCGTGTTGTACAGGATCTCGTTAGACATTATTTTACTGAGAAATTTACTTCAATTCAATTTTTAATGCTTGTAAAAGTTGATGCTCATACTTTAACATTAGAAATAATATGACTAAAATAATATTTCTAGCAAACATTATGAAATAGTAAATGCTTTTTTTTATAAATTTGGTAAGTTTGGTAAAATATTTACTGTAATAAATGAGATCAACATTGATTTTAGACAGGTTAACCATCATAATTCTATATCTAAATAATAACTAAACTAGTGCTAGTTTTGTAGCTAATCATATTAATTAATACGAGTTTAAAATATCTTAAATTTGAAAACATTTAATATAAAAATATATTCTTGATATTACATTTTTAATTTAACATAAATTATTATTTTAGAAAGGGACCAGGTAAAAATAGTAGAAAGAATCATTCAATCATATAATAATCTACTTAGCTGTTTTTATTTTCACTGCTTTGTCATGGCAATATAAGTAAACAACATCAATCAAGTATAATTCAAAATGGACGGCAATATTGAATAAATTTACTGGTCGAAAGTGGTTTTAAAGCTCTTATTACTTTATTAATGTGAACATTGATATTAATTTTTAACCCTGTGTTAAGTAACTGTATGATTTATAAGTTGAAATGGCAATATTATCTTAAATAGCCTATACTTACTATTGCAGTTTAAAAATTGATTATTAAATACATCAAGTGAAAGCTCAAAAATGATGGACGAGCCTACAACACTTTCGATCTCGAACTTAAAAGGACGAGCTCGGCTCTAAGCTCGAAGTCTGAGAACTCGCAAAGCCCTACTTTGCATGGGTATTATTTTCATACCCAGGCACACACACACACATACATATATATATTTCTTCCGAGCCTGACGTCTGTTAACTACAGTAGCCCCATGACTTCTTTGGTGCTGACTGACAGATCACAGCTGACTTCTGACAGTCAACATTTAGGTATATACCTAAATTTTGACCGTCAGAAGTGACAGCTGCTAAACACATGTTTTTGCAGATCATATGGTTCGGCGTAGGGATAAATAATTTGGTCTGGTAACTTTTCAAAGCCGTCAGTTGTCAGCTGTGAGCTGTCAGTCAGCACCAAAGAAGCCATGGGACTACTGTAAACAAGCTGGAAAGTTAAAATAATTAGCATAATCTGGGTTCTTAAATTTTTGAAATAGGTAACACCATCAACTGAGGATATACACTATGGCTTTTAGGTAAGGTAATGAAACGAAAAACACATGCACACTGAAAATATGTATCTACAAAATGCCAGCATTGACAGTTGTACAAGCAATATTAATTTGACAGTGTCACCTCTTTCACAAATTAAACATCAGACGACTTTCGTAGTTCTGCATTTTCAGCTTGTTTTGTTATAAGAATTGGTTATCTGAAGAGGGATTTCATGAATCTTTATACATCCTACTAAACAAACAAACTCAAAATTTATGGTAAATTCTGAGATATTTTTAAGAGCTTTAAATTCTAAGAATCCAACTTTACAGGGACAAATCTAAAAAGTTTGCATCACATATAGACATATCTCACTTCTTCCTGATTGAAAACATGCCTGAGCCTAAGTTTGTAACTTTTAATACCATACCTATTTGACTCTTATGCTAAATTAAACTAAATTAAATATGTAATAAATAAAATGATTGAATAGTAGGAAAATAATAGAGAGAAATAAAAGTAAAAACACTAACATATATTTACACATACTTCAATATTTTGATGCTCTTATATCATATTATAGTAATTGAATATTGAAGTGTGTGTAAATATATGTTAGTGTTTTTACTTTCATTTCTGCTCTTTTATTTTCCTATTATTTTATCATATTTTTTTATTACAAATTGTTTTTGCTCAATGCACTTTATTTGATACATATAAATAAAATTTGTATATTCATTACAATACACTTTTTTCACTTGCATTGGTTACTAGTACTTTTTGTCATCAAATACTATATACCAAGTGGTTTTGATCAAGTTGAATAACTAAAACAACTCTTGACTTGTGTTTGGTAAACGAGAATTCTGGTTGATTTGTTAGTACATTTGACAGGTTAATTGATGTGAAACTACATATTCTGAAAATTGATTAAATATACTCAATCTAATTCTATTCTTAGCTAGATTGGTGTTCATTTTTACTACGCCTAGTATTTATTTAACATATCTAAACATATATCTCCATATAAAAAGGTTATATAAACCAAGTATGACTCTTCACAAATAATAATAAATTATTATCAAAACAATTTTTTTTTTTTCACCAAAGAATATGAAGAAGTGAACTAGGGGTATAAGCAGTAGGCATATTACATTCTATAAGTGTGACAATCTCATTTTTTAGTTTTACAAATTAGTAATAAACGATATAACATTTTTCTAACTAGTGTTGTACATAATTTTTATCTGTATAATAGTTTGTCTCCATTCACATTAAAACAAGTTGTTAAAATCTAAAATAATACGCAGCTCTCAGCTCAGTGGTTCACACCAAGCTATATAGTTCAGTCAAGGAAAGTCTTACCAAACTAAAGTTTGGTATCATCTTGGTCATAAGCTCTTGTGACCAGCTGCTATACCATGAGCGTGAAAAGGCTTTGGTCATAAACATCAATACCAATTCAATTGCTGAAACTCGCATATCATTAATCAATTTTGTTATTAATTAAATCACAGCTTCTTAGCGTACATATTATAACCTGTTGTCTTCAGCTGACACCCACCTTCCTGACATCTCCGCTGTCGAGTTTCCAGTCCATATCCGACGACAAGTTGGACACAGAATTAGACAAGAAAGATTTGTCCTCACCCCGCAGCATAAACCTATTAACACCGACATTTCCCAGCTCATTTTTGAAGAACTGCAGGTTTATATTGCCCAATTTGGGGAGTGGCAGTTCCACGCCTGATTCCACTAGGTCAGTTCTACACTATACTTTGTGGCAGTAAATATTATTAATGAGTTGCAATCATAACACCATTTGTTTTAGAATGATTAAATTACTATAGGTTACTGCCTGGACATTAAGCTAATAGCCATATTTTTTTATAGGGACATAAACATTAGAGATGAATGATTTTTTTTTTCTTTTTTTTTCAAATTTGGATCTTTATTTTGCCTTTGAATCTTGAATTTGAATCATAGAAAACACACGCATAAAAGGTTAACTTTCTCACATTGGTAAGTTTTTTTTTCTTTAACTCTTATTTTATTCTCACTAACTAATTATTAAGTTGCTTTAAAAAATAGACATTGCATGTTAACTTTGTATTTACTATAATGTGAATTTGCAATCAGTTAAGTTCACTTGTAAATTAATTGTTTGGGTTTTGATCTAAATGACTAGAAAACCTCATAGAAGTTATATTAAAAAGATACTGTAGATTTGAAATAAAAAATAAATAAATTCCAAATCTAAATTATTTTTGAATCCTCTAATCTCACATATCCTTAAGAATTTGAAGGACCCGTCCTTAATAAATGTACAGGTAAGAATGTTACAAACAAATTGAACAATATTCCTTTTACCATTGAAGGGTGAATGGAAAAAATGGGGGATGTCACGTTAACCTACTTTTATTTCTCAAACACCATAAGGACCCCAGCAAATACGTTCAAAATAAATAAATAAATATGACATACCTCTTTTAACCATAATCTCAAGGCATTTATAAAGTTCTCATGATTGGCGAACAGATTGCAGCACAATCTCAATTTGAGTTAAACTTGGACTTTTCCCCTTTGCCCTTCAATTAGAAAAAAAGAACACAGCTCACATTTTACACTACTATAACCCGAGATCAAGGCTAATGGCTAGTTGCCTCATAATTATTGAAAAGAGAAAACATCCAACATCTTATTTCAGCCGGTATTGTGTCTGTCTCCTGAGCTAAGAGTTTGATTCCTGAAATGGCCGAAAAATGTATCATTGGTGAAATGTGGAGTTCCCCTTTTACAATGATGAATTAATGGCCAGGGGCTAAATGTTGTGTCCTATATTTAAATTTTCACATTGTGTGCTGTGTCCTAGATTTAAGTTTACAAATTGTGTGCTGATATTATCAGTGGGTTTAGAAAGTTCATGTTGTATACTTAAAATAAATAAAAATGAAAAGAAGAGAGCAAATCACCACACAATAATTAATATTAGGAATGATTCCATAGGATTTTAAAATGCATCCAATCCTTAGTGACATTTTAAATTCATACATTCTCATGATATAATATTTGTGAAAAAAAACCTAAAAAAAAAACAGAAGCATTTTTTTCGCTTTAATCCCTATATACTTTTGTTTTTGACCAGTTTCCATTTATGTTATTCCCTTTAAATATTCCTATAGAAGTTTTTTTATCATTCTAATACAAATTTATTTTTTCTCTTTGTGTTTTTTGGTTTCCTCTTTTTGAAAGTTGCATTGCGCGTTTCACAATCCCCCCCTGATGAGTTCCGATAGAATGAAGCCTAGGTCGGGAGATTGGGCGGTAACGATCAATTTTATTCAAGGAGCAGCCATTACGTCTTTGTTCGATGACATAAATGTAAAGTGTGAACTGTGTTCTTCTTTTCTTTGTAAGAGGACTAATAATGTTATTTTACTAGCCTGGACTATTCATTGAATTAGCTAAATACATTTGTTGATAAATACATGCAAGATAGCATTCACTATTTTATTTCTGACAGCATTTATATTTTCTTCTGATCATACAGGACCTTATTGTTGGATAATTCAGACAAAGTTGTTACGGGCAAAGTGTTATACACAGAGAGTTGCTCTACAAATGGACAAACGGTTTTGCTTGACTATGTTGATAAAATTACTCAGGTATGTATTTTAGGTTAACTATTTTTTTTCTAAATCTTAAAGTTTGGATTTCTCTTAAAAAGGGTTGAATAAAGTTAAAATGTGTTTAACATTCTCTATTCACTGTTAATGTATCCAAAGGATATGTGTAAACGGACCCGGACAATTGGGTACCGAGAAGACTGGACATCAGGGTCAATTTTTTTAAATGTTATAATTGTAAGTAATGAAAACAAACAAATAGCTGCCGGTTAGGTTAGTTTAAATTAATTCATGTTTGCATGGCTTATTTTATGCAAAATTCTTATTTTTCATGATTTTTTGTGTTATACATATTTTTTCAAAATTTTATAATACCAAGTATGACTTTATAAATATATACATATTTAGTTTATTCTGTTATAATTTATTTTAAACAACTCCAAAAATGAATATTTGGTAAAAGAACAATTATTACGTTTTTACACTGGCACCTAGTTGGCCACGCCTGGTTGGTGGCACCCAGTTGTCCTGGACCGGTGTGTGTGTGCTTGTGTGTGTGTGTGTGTGTGTGTATGTGTGTGTGCACAATTTGTCATGTGATGTAATAACTTGTTTGCATGGCAATGCTTTAGAACTATTTATAAAAGTGTTTACCAAACTGTATTAACTGGTTTGCATGGCACTGCCTTAGAACTATTTATAAAAGTGTTTACCAAACTGTATTAACCTGTTTTCATGGCACTGCCTTAGAACTATTTATAAAAAGGTTTACCAAACTGTATTAACTGGTTTGCATGGCACTGCCTTAGAACTATTTATAAAAGGGTTTACCAAACTGTGATACATGTAACCTTGGAGCTACATTACAATGCATGTTAACGTTTAATGTGATGTTTATAATATTTACTACTACTAGACGTGCACTCCTTTCTCTGAACTTAGCTGTTAAGTAACTATTCATAGTGTCTTCATTGCCACCACACAATTTCGCTTGGTGCCCTGGCGGTCTAGGTGTAAAGTGTCAGACTTCTGTTCTAGAGGTCCGGGGCTCAATCCTTGGTCCTGACACATATTTATCTGATTACCAAACCCTTCCTTCACCTCTGACAAGACGTGTATTAATCACAACTTGTGAATGTGGGGAATGCCAGGCCTCCACCGTGGTTCGGATTCCACGTTAAACTGTAGGTCCTCCATTTCATCTCACAATAACCCTACCATTACACATTAGCGTAAGTGCGCATAACCCGAACGGGTAGTAAGGCGCGGTGCTAATAATAATAATAATAATAATAATAATAATAGATGATGATGATAATTATTACTATTATGATTATGATGATGATAATAATAATAACCATAACAACAACAACAACAACAACAACAACAACATGTAATGCCAAGCTAACTTATTTCTATCAGAATATGTGGGCTTTAGCAATTGTGATTTACTTAAGTGTTGTCTCTCTTACTATATCTTTTATGCATTTGTTTCCGAGTACTTCATGGCCATGAAATAATACATTTTTAATTTTGCCTATTTATTTTATGAAATGTTAATTTTATTTTAATTTTAGGTCCAAGTCACAGCCACTAAAACATAGTAATTTTAAGCTAAGAGATTCATGATTTTATTACAGCATCCTAAATGGTTTCTCTAAAGCTATCCAAACCTTTTGTTGTTAAGTTTTTTTAATGACAAAAATACACACAACAAGTATTGTTTCAATTTTGTTAGTTGCCCCTTACACTATTTCACACACACACACCGATTTAACTTCTTTTTTACTTACTACACCTTCCAATGAACATTCTTTCTGTCAGTTTATACATATTTTTTCTCACACATATGAGCACGACTACACAAGTGTAATGTTATCATTGTCTTTACATATATTATTCTTAATCATTTACTCTGCGTCAAATTTACAAACCTATTCTAATATCATTTTACTAGCGGTATTTAGCATACACTTTTCTATTCACCTATATTGATGTGTGTGTGTGTATATATATATGTATGTGTGTGTAAGAACCTCTGCTTCTATTTAAATTGTTATTTGAAACTAATGACAATGTACTTTTCACAATATTTAGTGTGTTAATAAGTTTTAAGTTCTTTTCCATGGCATTGGCTATATTTTGTAATTTTTCATTGTACTATTTAAAGGCCTTTAAACCATTTCTTGAAAAAAAATTCAATGCTGACATCTGGAAGTACTACTTTTGAGATTTTTCTTAAGATTTAACAACACGACTACCCGCTTTGGTGGCCACCTGGTCGTAGGCATTATTCTTGTAATAGACTAGACTGCTGAAGACGAGAAGATTGAGGTTCAATTCCAGCCGGGTATATTGAGGTATTTTATTAAATGGTTTTCCACTCTCCTCTCATGCAAATGTTGGTACACTTACTTTAAATTAGTGTGGTTAGTACCTATGTGTATAGCCCAGACAAGTAGTCAGATGCAGTGCTTAAAAAATGACACAATTAGCAAGTTTTATATTCATGTGATTGCTGATTAAATTTACTTCCAAACCTTGTAACACCAAATAAGTAAGTTTTTCACAAGGGGGGGGATCTTTTAGAACTCACTATGCAGCAATGTTAGAATTATGAGGCTTTGTTTTCTTATCATAGATAGTGTAGCAATCCACTAAATATATCAAGACAATAATAATCAGAAGGTGTATTTTATAATTCCTTATCTATTAATGCCATAAACTTGTAGTGTTGAAAAATGAGTTTAACAAGGTTTTGGAAGAAAGCCTAACATTATGCCATTTGTTAAATCAATGTTATTAATTTTCTAGCTGATAGAAGGTCATCGCATGGTGATTCTCCATGCGATTTTGTCCTCAGCAATCCTTTTCATCCCTATAGTGGCCTACAACCTCAATGTTATTCGTTATCTGGTACCATCTAAGTCCTATTTCCCTCTCTCCATCCACCATTTCTTCCATAGCATCCACCAGTAAGTAGACTGTACGTTCTCAATTAATCTCCAATCCAGTTTCTCTTCCTGTTTTTGACATACTTTAATATGTCTCTCTTTTCCCCAACTCTTTCACCATCACCTTCTCATTCCTTACCCTTTGCACCCAGCTTATATTTTCCAACCTTGACATTGTAATTGCTACTATGTGTTGTATTCACACAGAGGACATCTTTGTCTGGTTCCGAGTTCACTCCTGGTGCAAGTATAGAATGCACAGACAGTGGTGTGGAGCTCTCGAGCGGGGCTGAAGGCCAAGACCATCTATCAGAGTATTCGGAGGTGCGTGAAGGTGACTCCCTCACCAACATATTTATGGACGTGGCCAAAAACCACCCCATCACTCTCGCCGTTAGCGAGTTTCAACCAGTCATGTGTATAGCCAACTCTAAAATCTCGACATTATCTTCAACGGATGGCAACTCGTCTCTGGCCAGCCAACCAAAGCTCATGGGGGAGGACTCTCACCCTACCATGCTCTCTCTGTCAGAATCACCCTCTCATCCTGATATTATTGATATGGCCGATACAAATGTCATACCTGAGTCTCTATCATATGGTCAACCGCTCGTCATATCCGCAGCAGACACTCAACTTGGGACTACATCGCGACCAGAGATTGATGACCCATCTACAATGAAGAGAGAAAAGGAAAATCAATCATCTCGAAAACAAAAGGTAAGTCTTAGTTAAGGATGGATTCTTTGAATTCACAAATTCTAGAATTCCTTAAGTGATATTCAGGTTATGTGGAATATAGCACTAGGCTGAATCATGTTTTAAATTAGGAGAGATAGCCAGCACACTTACCTTGGTGATACTGGAGTAGAAATTATTTAGATATAACATTAAAAAAACACACAAACATATTTTTAAGGACAAGCTTTCACTGTCACAGACAGCTTCACCAGGTCAAGAGAGTAGACTGATGTTTTTGGTTGAACTGTAAGGTTGACTGTCCACAGCTGACTCACAATAAACAGTTATATTGGCTAACGCAGTGTGGTTCAGCCATCATTAATTTGGGTGCTGTTCTTTTTTCATTAGACCTGATGATAATATTGATGCTGCATCGAAACATGTAGAAGCTCAATACGTTGATGGGAATGCAGTTATCAAAGGAGCAAGGGACTACAGTTAAAGAATGAATTAAATTTTTATTTAACTTTTTTCGTGTCTTTATAAAAAACTTTTATTATAAACAATTTTATTTTTTTCCGTTCAACACAAGACAATTAATTCATACATGTTTGGGTCATCTTGTCATATCACTGTTTGGAAGTAAATTTGACTAAAATTCACAATTTTATTAATATCTAATATGGTTAACATTTTAGATGTTTGTTAAAACAAACTATTTATTATATATGTCATCATAAGACATTCCAATTTGTAATTATTATTACAAAACTTTTTCATTAATTCAATTTATGATGTTTATATTATTGTTATTTTGCATCATATATGTTCATATTTTTTCATGCTAAATTGACATTGTTGAAAATTTTTACCAAAGATTGAATTCTACTACTAATATTCTAATTTGTTCCTTATTAACTATTAAAATGTTTTTCAAAAATCTCCGAATATTGGTTAAGTTACATTTTCTTTAATATATTGGCATTTTATAAAATATATGTGGTTGTTACAGTTACATTGTGAGCATTGTGGTAAAAAGTTTGCCAAGAATTTTGACCTGAAGCAGCACATGCGCAGTCATACAGGGGAAAAGCCTTTCCAATGTGTTGTGTGCGGCAGGGCCTTCTCTCAGAAATCCAACGTCAAGAAACACATGACCACACACAAGGTACTTTATCCCGCCATCTTAAATAGAAAATTACCTACTTCATTTGCAGCATAGTCTAAGGCAGGGGTCGGCAAAAAGTTGATGGTGATCGACTTGTCAATCTCGTAAGAAAACTATAACTTCACGAAAAGGCAAGCTTACCGTGATATTACACTATAGTGCAGTTTATAAGATGGGGCCATAGTGTTATCCGTCAAGGTAAGACTGCTTGCTACCTTGATTGATTCTACTATGGTGCAGCTTGTAAGATAGGATCATAGTGTAATTACTCAAGGTAATACTGCTACCTTTCAGGTTAAACAAAGTGTAGGCCTATATTTTATGTATTTTATATAAAGGCAGGAATGTAAGTTTTGGAGGAAATATTGAATTCAAGGAATACATATAAGTTGTATAGAAAAAAATAAAAGTAGAGTAGAGAAATGAAGGATGATCGCGGGACCTTTGACAAATGTAAAAGTCACTCTGGGCCCCGAAATGTTTGCCGACCCCTGGTCTAAGGGCTCACTGTATTGCTAGACTAGACTACCAATGACAGAGAGATCAAGGTTTGAATCCCTGTCGGGTGTACGGAAGGTGATTTTTTCCAAATTAGTTTTCCACTATCCCCCCCATGCAAATTCAGTTACACTTCCTCTAAATTCAATCTTCCTCATCCCAAACTCATTAACTTAATTAGTACATATGTGTATAATCTGAACAGCTAGTAAAGCAGTGCTAAAAATATATATAGTCAATTATATAGGCCTTAAACCAAAAAGATTAACTATGATGCCTACTCAGTGAATTCAAAACTATTTTATAAGTAGGTTGACAGATTAAGCTTTATAAGCACTATCACACTTAGATGCCAGTATACAAAATTTCAAAGGAAGAGATAAAATTAGTAGTTCACCCTGTTTATCTTCTGATAACAC
Source organism: Timema shepardi (assembly GCA_902151425.1). Taxonomy (NCBI): domain Eukaryota; kingdom Metazoa; phylum Arthropoda; class Insecta; order Phasmatodea; family Timematidae; genus Timema; species Timema shepardi. Next base: position 217,375 of record CABFVX010000415.1, read on the forward strand.
TTCCCCTCTTCTGCTGACAAGTATAAACACACTATAATTTGTGTCTTCATAACATTGATTTACACTTCAGGAGAAACAAGCTCTATCTAGCTTAAGAACATATATACGTGTTTCAATGGCCGCATGGTTTAAGGTGTCACTATCATGCTAGACTAGTGTGTTTAAGTTTGAATAATTTTTACCTACTTTTTCCTATAAGTTTTATTAACATTTTAGAGCAAATCTCCATTTTGTTAATATAGATACGTACCATTTTTTCATGTTGTGCAAACACATTAATTCGGCATTTTTTTTTTGTCACGACACTTTTAAAAAAAAACTTGACTCAAATCTTCAAGTACTTGCACAACCCTAGAAATTACTAGTAATTGCTATGTTGGATTAAGCGATGCCATTGATTATTAAAAGCAATGTTGCACCTATAAATTACAAATGAATAAAGTGTGCGTGTGAATTTTAAGAAAATTTACTTAACAACATGTATGAAACATATTGGAACAAAAGGGGATTGGAAAGTAATCACCAACAACAACTGTTAACCGCCTGTGGCCAGGTCAGTTTAGTAAAATGCCTCGATCTTCCACTATTCTTCCACCACGATTGAGGAAGAGTGGTGAGTAATATTAGACAATATTCTATCTGTTCTTTCAGGTTTGGCCAGATGGCTTATCACGGACATTACCTAAAGAGCCATTTCAAAAAGTGGCAGTGAATGCTGATGATGATAGTGATACAATCAATCAAAATGAGGAAACGGTAAGTAACATAAAAAGCTTATTTTTGTGGGGTTCATAATGGCAAGAATAACATTATTATAGGCAGGGTGAGTATAAACAGAAATCCTGTGTTAATTTAAACATCGAAAAGAAGATATAAGGGGAAGGCCTACACATTAAAAAAAACTGTATTGTTTACTCCAGGCACAAATTTATCTGATTGCCAAACCCTTCCTTCACCTCTGACAAGACGTGTATCACAACTTGTGAATGTGGTGAATGTCAGGCCTCCGTTATGGTTCACATATAACTGGAACAGGTAGTAAGACGCAGTGCCAATAATAATAATAATAATTTTGTGTTTACAGTACTTTGTTCTGCTGAAGAAAGGGACTGATGTACAGCAAAAATTTGATAATTATGTGTTTTATTGTGTTTTTAATTGTGAACTTGGAGGCCTACAGTTTTCTGGTAAGTGTATAGGCCTTGCCCTTTCATCGTATTTTCAATGCTTAATTAAAAATAGTCATTTGGCACATCAGTTTTATTTTGTTCCTATTTTGTTTGTAGGGTATGAAGAGCTAAATTAAATCTTATTTGAAATAGGATTTTTTTTTAAACTGTTTTAAAATTAATACGTCACATTCAACAATTCATTAGGCTAGTGTTTATTTATATATTATCAAACCTATAGTTTATGATTTCATGGTATACTCACTAATCACTATGAATATTTATTTTAGTGAAAATGCTGTATTATCTAATTTTAATTTTTTGGCAATAGTTATTTCATTATTTTAGGTTTTGAAGAATAGGTATGTCAAAATAAAATATTAATTTGATTAAAATAAATTTTTAACCCAGATAAAAATGTTGACTTCAAACACTATTGCCAAACTTCTTTAGTTTTTATCACACTTTTATGTACTTTTATTACATTTTTTTGTGTCTCCTGTCCACTGCCGAAGTGAATCCCACATTTTATGGTACACCCTTTGTATCAAAATTTCCCCGCATTGTAATCTGTCAAAGCAAGTTTGTTACCTTTCAGAGGAAATGGTGTGGGCCTTCTACCATAAAGTTGGCCAGATAAATTAATAAGTTAATTATTTAGCTTTCAATAGATGTTCATATAAACATATGATTTTATCACATTAGGCCCTAGATCATAATTTTTTGCCTCAATTATGGGCAGGCTTGTTGAAGTAATGTGCCTCAAATGATAGCCAATCACCCCTGAAAGATTGATTATAGTATCTCTTTCAGTAAATATTATAGAATTGTAGAAAATTAAGCACAAATAAAATTTAAAAACACTAACACATATTTACATACACATAAATATTTCAATACCACATTGCATCTTCCTCATTAGATAGTAGGCCGAACAGGAAGTCAGCTCCAGTGATCCCAACTTAGTTGTTGAATTTTTTTGTCCACCAGAGATGTTTTAATCCTTAAACAATTAAGTTGGGATCACTGAAACCAGATTCCTGCTCTGTCTACTACCTCCTGAGGCAGAAGCTATGTGGCATCTACAGTCAACAATTCTATTATATATATTATTTAACTATAAACAGTACTATAGCATGCTTGACACACTATTTCATAAATATTATTTAAAAGATTGAGTATAAACCTTGAGATTTAAAAAAAAATCTTGTGTTAGCCACCTTAAAAATAACCATAATAAAATATCAAGTATGTTCACTTAATATTAATAGGATCCACTTATTCACTAACATTGAAAATCTTGTTTTCAGGTTGACGGCGGTAAAATAACCGAAACTGAGTGTTTGGTGGACAAGTCATTTGTTTGCCAATATTGCTCTGCTGTCTTCAGCTCCTACTTTACTCTTAAAACTCATATGAAAGAGCATTCACATCAAAAAGTAGGTGGCAGTTACACTTAACTTTAAACCAAATTTTAATCAAAAACAGGAATGTCTAAAAAAAACTCATTCAACTACATAACATTTTAGGCTGAATGCAAGTTTATTTGATTGTGGTGTGTCTTTTTTTTCTCTTTTTTTTCCGGATGAAACAGGTTAGGTTTATTGTTTGTTTGTTACTTCACTTTGTTCTAGAACACACAGACGTAAAAACTAGAGATGGATCCTTGAATCCTTGGGAATATAAGTGAAAATTGTTTTAGAGCTCTTATACAGCTTATTGATGGTTCATAACACACTATAATTATAGGATGAATGTTTAGGATGAATGTTATAGTGAATGGGTTATAAAAAAGAATGTTAACATTTAGCTACTATTTGTATTTTAGACGAGGTGTGGCTACTAAATAACCACACTCATTTTTCTGCCACTTAACCTGAGGTTTCAGCAACAACCAGCAGGGTCAGATATGGATCTATGTTATTTTAACCCTCTGCCTTCCAAAATTAAGGTCGTGTGACCGACAATTTAGCTGTAGCCTTTGTTCGAAGTGGACCGTGTACCTGAGCTCCATTTGAATTATGTTGAGTGTAAAAGGTGAACAGCGTGTCAACGTGAAGTTTCTTGTAAAACTTGGGAAATTCGCTACAGAAACGTACAATTTGCTAAAGGAAGTTTATGGTGATCAGTGTTTATTTCGTACTCAAGTGTTTGATTGATTTAAAAAAATTAAGGAGGGGAGGAAAGATATCGGAGACGATCTGCGCCTCGGCCGTCCTCGCACATCTGAACATTTGTGCTGACATCCTTCATAACATTGAAAATGATTCAAACTTTTTAGAAAATGTGATAGCTTGTGACGAATCATGGTTTTTTCAGTTCGACCTTGAAACTAAGCACCAATCCATGCATTGCAAGAGTCCCAGTTCACCGAAACAAAGAAAGCACAGATGAGGAAGTCAAAATTCAAAGCAATGATAATAGTTTTTTTTATATCTGAGAGATTGTTTACATTGATTGGGTACCTGAAAGTCAAACTGTTAACCAGGTTTACTATAAGAAGGTTTTGACAACCCTTGGTGAATGCATAAAAAGAAGAGGATCAGAAATGTGGAAGAACGGCTCATGGATTCTTCATCAGGACAACGCACCAGCACATAAAGCGCTGTCTATCCAGAGGTTTTTGGTGAAGCACAAGATTCTGGTGTTGGAACATTCACCTTACTCACGTAATCTAGCCCCGTGTGACTTTTTTCTGTTGCCAAAGGTCAAGTCTGCACTAAAAGGAACCTGTTTCAAGGCTGTTGATGCTGTGAAGGAAAAAGCTAAAAAGCTCATGAACAGCCTCTCAGAAAAGGGCTGGAAACATTGCTTCCAACAGTGGAAGATTTGTAAATAATAACATTGCTCTCACCATATTAAATCATCGCTTTTTGAAATAAATAACACCAATTTTTCCCCAAAATATAACCTCACATTTTGAATGTCTCTCCTATTTGATATCACATACTCACTCACTTCTTAGGGAATTGGGAGGATTAAAATCTGTTTTCAAGATTTATCTACTTTATTGACCAATGCAGAATAGTTACGATCCTGAATCAGATTTGGTGATTAATAAAAAAAAAAATTTCAAGAATATAGGTCCTGATTGGTTGGTGACTATTACGGGATTGTCCTAACCTCCGTTTTACAACAGGGTTGTTTACCAGGACTTTGCTTTTATAATATTTTAGTAACGAGATGCAATCATCCCTTGTATTTCCTCCCTTGTCTTTAGAGAAAATCATGCTTGCATGGTCGATAGAGAGAGAGATACACACATACAGGAAGATGTTGCATCACATAAATATTTACTGCAGAATAAAATATAAAATAAATTAATTTTGAATATTATCACGTTGTACTAGATCTGATTATATATATTAATTGATCTAAAAGAGTGTGTAAAATATAATCATTATAACTCTATAAACTATATATTTACTTTAATAAACTCAATTTAAATTGCTGTACTTTAAAAAAGGCAGTTTTCTTGTCTCATTCTTGTGTCTCAATATTTTTTCATTTTCTGGTCTTGAATTGAAAAAGGGGTTCTCGCACATTCCTAATTTATATGCACCAATTTAGACAGGTGTGGAAAATGATATGTGTGTATAAGGAGAATTTCACAAGTATACAGAACGTTGAGCTAAAGTTTTCCAAAACATCATATTTCATACCAAAACATGTATCAATGCAAATTACCAACTTTCACATTATTATAACTTCTAAACTTGTATGACCACTGGTGTTGTTTTGACTGTGAATGTGTAATTGCCTTAAAACAAAAGTATGTAAAATATGACGTGCCAACGCCCAACTGTGACATTATAAAGCTAACCAAGCTTTAAACTCATACTGTGATGGTGATTGGCAGGTTTACAGGTGTATCCAGAGGAATTGCAACAAGATGTTTACTGATCTGGACTCGTTTGTAGAACACACACAGCTCCACTCTGCGGAAGTGGAGTATCGCTGCCATGTGTGCAGTAAGGTGTTTACCAATTTAGCTGAACTGGGTTTGCATCAATACGTGCACACCCCGACTAGCGGAACTAAATCTCGCAAGATGAATTGCAGGTCAGGCTTTAGTCACACATTATGGATAATTCTTATTGATTTGTCATAAAATACCAGGGTTGGGACTGGAAAGATTGTGTTGATAGGTTTATCTTACATTTACTTTCCCTCAGTACATATCCACCATTTTAAGTAGGGGTGTGCAAATACTTGAAAATTTGAGTTTGACTTGAGTTTTAGTAGCTACGTAAACTCAACTCGACTAGTATTCAGAATTTTTGATTTTTTTTCTTGAAAATTCCTATTTTGATTAATTTTGTTTTATTCTAAGATATACTCTTGAAGCAAATAGTGTCTCTCAATATTTCCTTTTGTTCAACTAAAAAATAATTGTACAATTATATTAAATTTATTTAAAAATTATAATTTGTGTGAGTGTAAATTTTTTTTCCACAAAAAAATGTAATTTAAAAACAATTTGATTGTACTTAGTTATTTGTGGCTTATTCATGGATCTATAACAGAAATCAAACTTGAGATATTTCTTGGACAGTGAAATCTCCCTTAACAGACACACAGATAATTAGAGAAAGGATACTCTATCTTTGGTAGTAATGACTACAGTACTTCAAGATCCTGCTTCCCTCCCCTTCTGAGCCTTCAGTGGGGTTCTATAATTTTAATCTGTGCTTGTGCACACAATAAGCCTACAGTACAGAAGGCCTACCGTTCACATTTTATTTGCTTATTGTTTTGTGTATATTGCAATTTTTATAGTATGCCACGAACAATATGTATCCACTTCTCATAATCCTTCTTACACCAATGCACAGTTGAGTAATTAGATTGTTGTAGTAGTTAATATATACATTAGCCTATATAGGTTCATATAGATCAGACTGTGTTCAAGCAGTATGATTTTAAAATATATATATTTGTCCAAATAACGGACACTTCTTAGCAACAGACTTATTTGATTCTGGAAAGTTTCTGCTATTCAGATCTTTCACTGTACAAATATTGCCCTATACTATTCAAACTCTAAAAAAACAACTAATTTTCATTCAAACTCGACTCAAAGGGAAAGATGCCTACTCACACACCAATACTTTAAACCACACCTCTTTCATCACGGGCTAAAGGCATGTTTGTGTCATATTCTTGTTGTTTCAGATATTTTCGCTGTGTGAAGTGCAAGAGTCAGTTTGTAAACCCAGAAGCTCTGGACCACCATCTCGCAACATCTACGCACAACTACTCCTGCGCGTCATGTGGCAAAGTGTTTACTTGTGAGCGCTACCTTCGAAGGCACCTGGTAACGCACAGAACAGCTGAGCCATTCAAATGCCCGGACTGTGGGAAAGGTTTCAAGACTGAGACTTACCTCAATACTCACAGACTCATTCATGGCAGTGAGAAACCTTACAAATGTCAGGTAAGTTCTTCAGTTAGATCATAGTCTAGGAAAATATAGTAAAGTCTGGGCTACATTTTGTAGCTCATTTTGTAGAAAGGTTAGCCACTACTAATAAACCGTTGCTCGGGAGACTCCCAAATGTACAATCACACATCCTTTTCTTGGAGGTTCTTTCCATGTCCCGATGAGATGAGGGTGTGATGGTAGTGAATATGATGGGGTAGAGCCATTGACGGGCTTAACCTAACTTCAGCTTAGTTAAACAAACCCTGATGACCTTATTCCTCTTTCAAGAAAAATCCCCCGGTATCAGTTGGGAATCCAACTCAGGACCTCCAGGTAAGCAGCCTGGGGCTCTGAACACTAGACCATGATACCATTTAGGGAACCTAGTAGTTGGTCAGGGAAAATGGTTTATTCGACTTACTAAGTAAGAGAAATTTCTACATAGCATCTTAATCACACACTTCTTTTTAATTAAGCTTATATTTATTTAATAATTAGTGCATTCCAAAAAATAACTACTTTTAATAGAGCAAGGGCAAATCCACAATTTTACAAATCTGAATCATTTTACTTACAAATTCTTAATCTTATGTATGAAAAAAGTGCTTTGAGCAAAAACATTTTGTAATAAATAAAATGATAGAATATTAGGAAAATGGTAGAGCAAAAATAAAAGTAAAAACACTAACACATATTTACAAACACTTTGATATTTCGATGATGTTATAGCATCTTCCTCAGGAAGTAGTAATAATTAGACTTTAGCAATAGAGTGCTATAACAGCATCGAAATATCGAAGTGTGTGTAAATATGTGTTAGTGTTTTTACTTTTATTTGTGCTCTACCATTTTCCTGATATTTTATTATTTTATTTAAAAATTCTTAATTTTGAATCTAAATTATAGGAAACATTGTAGACAGAAGAGGTTTACTTTACTACTTTCATTCTCAAGTTGCTTTTGAAAATAGAAACATTAATAAATGTTAATATTTTTATTTATAATGTACTACATTCATACATTCTCTTTAAGTATTAAATTAATGATCAGGGTTATGGTTACTAAACTTTTACTTTAATCATGTTAGGGGCTAAGTCACCAATGAGAGCTTTAAAATTATTTTGATTCATAGTTTGAAAGAACGAAGAAATATTATTTTCCTCAAATTTTGAATCTGATATTTTCTCTAATTTAGAATATCTTTCTTGATTTGAATATCCCTCCCCCAATCAATCATTTTTAACAAAAGGAGTAATTCGATTTATTAAAAATCCTTATCAATTCTAATGTACTTGTCAGGGAAATTTGTATTTATGATTTAGAGAAAAGGAATGGAATACTTTCTCCAAGATTTTGGGACCACCTTGCAAGAAAGAGGGATAGAAACATATAAAAGGGAACAAACACAATATATTTTTTCAAAGAAAAGAAGACAGTTCCCACTTTAAGTTGTTGCCATTGAACAAATAGTTCAGTTTTCTTCAAGAAGCTGTCACTGCCTCTTTGTCCAATGGAAGCAATGTAAAGTGTAAATCTGAACTGTGATCTTATTTTAATTGTAAAAGTGCAAGAGACTCAACATAGTGATGCTATTCTCAAAGAGTTTGATATTTATTGTAAGTTCATCTATCACTGGTCAGCTTGTAAGTGTAGGGTCGAGTATCTCAATTGTGATATATTTCCTGTGCAATCCATATTGTATACTCTTTTACGATTTGGTCGCCATTTGTAACATCCTCTAACGTCACTTAAAACACTTAGCTGCTTCCACGTTGTGCCATTTGTAACGTCAGACCCCAGGTCCCTGAATTACTTATCTTCTTCACCCTCTTTATGCGAATGGGTGCTATTTTAGAGATACTAAGAACTTCTCCAGATGATTCAGAGTGTAGTTAGTTTATTTTCACATAAATTTACTCCTGAGCCAGTTTTGTCAAACGTGTAAACATTGTACATAATATACATTAAATAGACAGTATGCCCATATAATCATACATTTTGATCTGATCGTCCAAAACACATCTACTCCACTAGACATCCAAGCGTGGTCCACCTTTTTACAAGACTAGTGTCCTTCTGAGCTGAGGACTGTGAACCCCGTAGTTTCATACTCTCGAACCCAGATCACTACTTGATTTATTTCCATCGACCATTGGGGTTATTTTCTACGAGCACAAAAACTAAAAATGTACATGGCTTTACTCTGCACCTGTTATTAATTACTGCGTAATACAACCCGGAAATAAACCATACTTCTGACACGTGCAGCTAAACGAAAGAAAAAAAAGAAACATGGCCGTAGTTAGAAAAGATTAGTTTAATTTAAATTAACTGAAAAGAAGAAATATGAAAATATTTACTCTAAAATATTATCTTTAATATTAATAAAGACAGGAAAATCAATATCATTACAATATGTAGGCCCATAACTGCTGGTTCAAGTGAAAGAGCATTGAATCTGTAGGAAGTGATGTTGAAGCATTGCGTGGTTTTGGGTGATGTGGATCTAGGTTCGTTGATTGGTGCTCAATACCATCATTGGAATCTTATAGTTGTCAGATTTTAGCTAGCGTGTATCCTAGAGTAGAGCTTTGGGCAGTTGGTTCCAGACAGTTGGTTCCAGACAGTTGTTTCTAGGCAGTTGTCAAGTGTGTATTAAGATGAGTTCGTTTTGCGATGGTTTGCTTTCCGCACCATGATTGTAACCATGATTAAGACAATGGTTAAGACAGTGGCTAGAGAGTTGTGATCTCACTGTTTCCAAGGGAAGTGAGAAATCTCAATCGATGACTATAAGATGATGGTGGCTGGGGATCGGTGAGCGTAGCACTCGTCATTATAACGGCAATGTATGAGGGCATATTCACTTTAATAAACGTATAGTAGTTTTACGTGCCTGGCTTTATTTTAAGCTACCTGGGTAGACCCCTCACTTACAGAATAATAGCCATCAGTCCCTTATATTTTGTGATCAGACGGAGTGATAGGCTCGGCCTCCGCTTACATTTTGGTTCAAAAGTGGAATAATGTCAGTCTAACCTTACAAAAAGCAATATTATTTTTGTTCTTATTTATATTGATCTATCTATCTATCTTTCCAGTACCTTCTTCCAAATAGAAAAAAGTGTATCTCGTAAGATGAAAAGATGTTTTACTTAAAAATACATATTTGTGAATAATCCACACTTTATCTAAGTGTAGACAACTATTTTCATCTTGTCACCTCGGAAAGTTATACAGTGAATGTGACGGACAACATCTGATGTTTCAGTACTGTAATGCTGCATTCATTCGTAAGGATAAGATGGTGCGACATTCTTTAATCCATCAGACCGTGAAGAAGCTAAAGTGTCCTTTCCGCACACATTTGGGCTGCATGCGTGAGTTCAACAGAGGAGGTAAATGGCATCTGTATTTTATAGTTACATACATCATAGCTACCTCCACTCTCAAATTTTCCTTAAACTGTAAAGAAATTAGGGGTGTGTGAAATTTAGAAATTTCAACTTGGCACAAATATATATATATATATATATATATATATATAAAACAGGTCTTACACAATTGTTCCTGTTTTGACCTTTACCAATCTTCTTCAATAAAAATATTGAGAACTTAAACTTTCAATATAATTATGTTCAATTAATGCCATTCTGAGCTGTTACATACATTACAAATTAATATTCATATGAACAAATCTGAAGTATAGTTGAGTTATAATTATTCGAGGTTTCCTATTAGCCGAGGTTGTAAAACAACTAGTTTCTTGAACATCGTCTAGGAAATGATCTGCATTAAACTGGTTCAATCATATTAATTTGAGTAGCGAAGTGAATCATTTAGTAAATTAATGTTTTCACACACTGTAAATATTATTGTCCGCTGCTCTACTTAGTTGAGTCAATTGCCTGCCACCAAGTGCTAAAGCTGAAACCTTTTTTATCACCGCGTCTTACTACTTGTTCAGATTATATGCATATATTATTATTACTCTAATGGGTTAGTATTGGGGAAAGAAGCATTTTTTAAAGGTTATCTACCCGCATTTGACTGGAAGAAGAGTGGGAAACCATCTAGGAATAACCACCCTGAGTTGACCCGACTGGGATTCAAACTGAAATTTCCCTGTTATTAGCAGGCAATTATAACATGAGAGTAACACCTGAGACTATTTGGCCACTGAACCAAGTATGAAACTTATTTATTTTTTGTGATTTAAAATTCATTACTTCGGATTTTTTCATATGTCTCTTAATTTTTAATGTATATAACAGATCAAAGTGGTAAAAATTGACCATAAATTTAATATTTTAGCTGTAAATTTTCAAATATTTTTATTTGTGAAGCTTCGTAGTTGTCGATGCTAGGAATTTTTTTTTAAGTGAAGCTGAAGCAGATATTGGATCCAAAGCCAAGTTGAAAGTTTCAATCTTTGCACACCCCTACCTGTTATAGATGTAATGTCATGTGCTACAGTGGAAAAACTAAAAGTGGGTTACAATGTTACTATATGCTCGTTAAAACATCTTTATTCCACATTAAAAGATAAGCATGTTCAATCAATCATCTTGACACCACATTTGAAGCTAAACATATTCAAGCTCAAACTTATTGTTATTCTTCTTCTTCTACATTGCAATGTTGGATCAGAAATTTTTTATCTAATTTCTATCAAAGTGTTATTTTTGCACAGCATAGAATATAAAATATTGATCATCAAAGAAATGTGTAAAGGACCTAAACTTGTAAGCTCGCAAGCTGGATGTATTAATTTTTTCATTATGAATTAATTTCACTATTAATTTAACTTAATTATTTCATTTCTAATTTGTCATCAGTGTGTATTTGTTTGGTTTTTACTCGCCTTGGTGGTGTAGTTATCTAATGCACTAGTTTTGTGTTGAGCTAGACTGCCAAGGACAGGGCAATTGAGGTTTAAATCTCGCTCGGGTTAACTGGGAGTGGTTTTTCCCAAATGGTCTTCCACTCTCCCTCCATGCAAATGTGGGTTTACTTCCTCTAATTCAACCTTCCCAATTTCTAACCCATTGGTGTAATTAGTACTTAAGCGAATAACCCGAACGGGTAGTAAGACGCGGTGCTAAGTATAAGTATTGGTTTTACATAAGGTGTCTTAGCGGATTCATAATATAGTGAGAATGAAAAATATATACTTTATTAGGGACACCGACTATTCGCAAACCATTATGAAATGTTTGAAAATTCCATTTTACAAGCACAAAAACCTGTTTCAATCTCAAAGAAATCATTATTACATATATTTGAGTTCACAAAATAAAACTAAAAAGGTATTTATACACAAAATCAAAGATTTCTGATAAATTCTTATAATACTCTTATTTTAAATTGAAATTCATGTTATAGTTTTAATTTATTTGTAGGGAGGCCTCTAGAGTCACACCCTTAGATAATATGCAAAAAATGTTATGTATAATTAAATTAAACAATGAAAAGAGGATAGAATAGCAAAGTCTACACACTTACCAGAAAATTGTAGGCCCCAAAGTTTACAATTAAAACACAACAAAACACCTAATTGTTAAATTTTTGGGGTATAAAGGTCCCCTTCTTCAGCAGAAGATAGTAAAACACAAACTGGACGACAGCAGCATGACTACAGGTAGATCATGATCAATAAGATACTGTTGTTACCTGTTCATACTTGTGTCTTGACTCTTGGTAGATGGATAGAATGTTGTATTTTTATATTTAATTATTGAATTATTAGATAAAATAACATTATATTAACTATCACTTATCAGTTATTATTGCCTATATAGAAATGATTGATTGTTGTAAATAGGCCTGCTTGGAAGAAAAGGATAGAAGGTAATCTGAGGCCGCAACTGGGAGGGGGGGG
>CABFVX010000415.1:250556-299987 GCA_902151425.1 Timema shepardi
GCGAGCGAGCGCGTAATTAGCAGACCCTAGTTCATTAGAGAAGATGTCTCTGTCAAAGACACTTGGTACATCTCTGCTCCTCGAAAATTCTTACAACAAATATTTTTAATGTAATGAAGTGTTTTAAAATCATATTAGCCGCACCAGTGGCGGAATGGTGCGTTGCACTCCATAGTTTTTGACTGGGAGGTAAACGTTCGAAGGCTCAATGAACTGAAGGTGATTCTTAAAACTTATTTATTGTTGTGGTTTTTTCATACTCTCCAAACTAATGGTGATTATTATTTGTAAAGGCCTACTTTGATTATAATATTGAACTATTGTAACATATCGGGCTTACATATATACATTATATTATTTATGGTCTTACCAATTAAATTAGGCCATTAATAGCAAGAGTGTTAAACCTATCACTGATATAAAAAAAGTCAAATATCATGTCAAAATGAAGTTTCCCAGCACTCAATGAACCAACATAGAATAATACTGCCTAGCGCCTGTAAACTAGACTGCACCGGCTCGAAAAATAGAAACCGCTTCAGTGTGGCCACCTCCCATTACAACCAATGTGTTCTATTTTATATTTTAGTCGCTCGCGCGCTCAGTTCTGCCGCCCCCTAACTGTAGAGATGGGAATTTCCGGTAAATTTTCAATATGTAAATTTCCCGCAGTTTTTCTTTGCGGTCTATTAAGTAGGTGGAGTGGCTAGGTTGAGGAAGGGGGCTTACATTTACACATAAAGCCATCAAATATTGTGTTAAAACCAACGTTTAATTATTCTTTTGTTTTCCTTAGCACTGCTTCTCACTAACCGTTTTGCTTATACACCTATGTAACTTACTAATTACACGAATGTTTGAGGAATTAGGAAGGTTTATTTTAGAGGAAATGTCCCATATTTGCGTGAAGAGAACGTGGAAAATAATTTAGTAAAGTCCACTCTCAGTAAACTCGACCGGGATTGAACCTCGATCTCCCCGTCTTTGGCAGTCTAGACCAACATAAGAGTAGCGCGTTAGACCATGCGGCCACCGAAGCGGGTAACCTTTATATTGTTTTAACCATCGTATTGAGGATACAATGAAAATAAAATTCAAACAAATAATAGCAAATTTAGATTTGAACATGTTTCGGTAAATCTTCATATAATTAAATCTTAGGGGAAGGGAATGATGTATTAGTTACTTATTTTTTCTAGCAACACGTCGTAGTATCTTTTTGGGTTATACACTTATGTATTAATCACGCTAGTGGCTTTAGGATTTAGGGAGGTTACATTTATAGGAAGTGCTCCCGAATTTTCGTGGAGGGAGAGTGGAAAACCACCCTCAGTACATCCGACTGAATTTTGAACCTCAATCTCTCTGTCATCGACAATATTGTGAGAGTAGCGCGTTAGACCACGCAGTCACCGGAGCGGGTAATTGGCTATCATATTGAAGTGTATTATTATTATTATTATTATTATTATTATTATTATTATTATTATCACCGCGTCTTACTACCCGTTCGGGTTATACGCACTTACTCTAATGTTAGAATGGTAGGGTGATTGTGAGATGAAATGGAGTACCTACAGTTTAACGTGGGATCCGAACCACGGCGGAGGTCTGGCATTCCACACATTTACAAGTTGTGATTAATACACGTCTGGTCAGAGGTGAAAGAGGGGTTTGGCGATCAGATAAATTTGTGCCGGAACCGAGGATTGAACTCCGGGTCCCCAGAACTAAAATTCGACACCTTACCCCTAGGCCACCAGGTCACACACTAGTAGAAAGTAAACTGGAGTGTAAACTTTGAAACTGGAATATATTGACTGTATTTCCCCCATTTAAATAGTTAGATTTTTTCCATAAAAATAATTTAAAGTGATCTAAAACCAAACAAAAATCCGAGAAAATTAAGGTAAAATTTTCCGGGCACTTACTAAAGTTCACGCCTATTTATTGCACTAAAAGATTAATTGTTTGACGCTAAGTGTTATTCCTGTATCGGTCACCGACAATGTGTGAAATCCAGGCGTTCTATAAAATGCCTAGACTTTTCATATAATGCCAGAGTTGTTTTGGCAAAGTATGAAATAAACTAGTTTTCCTGTTGTATTTCACACTTATTTTCAAGTTATTCGTCTTTTTTGAAGTCTCGGAATATGCTTTAAATTCTTTTATCCAGACCGATGTGATACATTAAAGCGTTATTATTTTCTCCTAAAGTTATATCGACCGCAGAATTAGAGCAAGGCCAAACAGTTCCAAGGATAATAGGGAACAATGTCACCCATTGACCTGTTTCCGTATCGTTTTTTGCAGACTACTACGACAGGCGAGATTGCTCGCCAGGAAACAGCAGCAATCATAAATGTACCAGTTGAATTATGAACCAACGAATGCTGCAAATAAAAGTTTCATGGGCGGGGGGAGAAGTCTCCTTAATTAAGCTTAAGTTGGTAAAAATGTAAGTAGAGGAACAGGGATTTTATTATGGGTCAGTCACAATGTTTTTGAAGTTTAGAGCACATTTTAGCAGACGAGCTATAGTTTTACGTTTTAATTTAATTAAAAAATTAAATTCAAGTTGGGTTTAAAAGTTTTAAACATACTTTAAATTAAAAAATTACACCTAGACACGGGAATAGAACTCAGTACCTATGGCTTAGTACACGCATTCGTACAATTTGGCAGCATAAAGCTTTATCGAGTCGAAGGTGACTGCGTTATCTGCTCGTGATCACTCATATGTTGCTGACGATTCCCGCACGTCCATAACAGATTCTGCCTTCAAATATGAGTGAAAAATGACTCTGGCAACGGGATGACTCTTGGATAGTTCAGTGGGTAGAAAATTGGCGTATCAAGGTCCCAGGTTCGATTCACGTGTTCAGGTATCATATTTCAATTTAAATAATATGCTATTTAGATGCAGTTCTAACTGTAACTATTAAATATAATAGTTTAGTTATTTAATCCTTCAGACTTGACTATAGTATAATATTGTAAACAAACTGATTTTGAACCAGTTTTAAAAATAATAAAATATTGCCGAGATAAAATTTGTTCTCTATAAACTCGATTATCCGTATTTATATCATTTACTGTATGCTCCCCCATTTTTTTTCTCCTTTCAGATCACACTTTTACAAACACTTTGTCGCAGTAACTTTTCTTTTTTTCTATTTCATGCAACCAATTCTTTAAATACATGTTTTAAAAATATCTTACTAGAGCTAAACCGGATCAATGTAGAGCCTCCAAAAGAAAAGGGCAATATAATTTGTTAACATTAAACCTTATTTGAAGCATGTGTTTTTTTAGCACCGCATCTTACTAACCGTTCGGGTTGTACGCTAATTTACTAATTACTCTAATGGTTTTAGGGATTTGGAAAGCTATACATAATTAGAGAAAGTGTACCCAAATTTGCGTGGGGTGAGAGGGATTTTTTTAAAGGGAAAACCACCCTCAGCACACCCGACCGAGATTTGTACCTCGATCCAACTGTCATCGATAGCTTAGCATTTTGTGAGAGTGATGCCTTAGACCATGTGGCCACCGAAACGGGCTACAAAGATACTCTATTAATAATAATTTCTCACCTGCCTCAGTGGCGTAGTAGGCTAACGCGCTAGTCGTGTTGAGCTCGACTGCCGAGGACGGGGAGATCGAGGTTCGAAACTCGGTTGGGTGAACTGGAGGTTTTTTTCCTAAATGATTTTACACTCTCCCCCCACGCAAATTCTGGTTCATTTCTTCTATATTCAACTTTCTCCCTCCCTAATTCATTAGCGTAATTAGTACTTAAGCGTATAGCCCGAACGGGTAGTAAGGCGCGGTGCTAAATAAATAAATAATACTTTCGGGGGATGGGTGGTTGGATTGAACCCCCAAAACACGCTCCAAACACCCTCAAATCCCCCATCATTATGTCATCAGGAAAAATTATCTCCGCCATAATAGCAACTTTAAACATTTAGAATATTCTTCAATTACTTTTATTATGTAAACGTAAGATATCCACTATGTATGAATCGCCGACACTAGGCGCCAGTAGTGTTTGTGTTGGCGCTCCTTTAAGAGGGTCATCTACGTAGCTGAGATATTGCCAATCAGATGTTGGACTTGAGAAAAAAAAGATTTCAAATGGATGAACAAATAAATCTAATTATAGTTTAAAGTTAACATTTTCCACCCTGATTAAACCAAAAATACAGACCTAAATATCCTAGATATAAGAGTTCATTGATTTATGAACGAATTAGGGATCTTTTTCTATACGAATGATGTAATTTAAGAGGATGTCACAACACAAACTGTATTACCATTTAGCGTATAACGCGAACGATTAGTAAGACGTGGTGCTAAGTATATATTGCTATTTGTATTTTTCTCAACCCCTGTTTGTTCTCCTACTGTTGGAGAGCTTCGCATAAAAACATTATAATCCTACGTTATTTTTTCGGCATTTAAGAATATCTAATGGACTTGGGGTTGTGGTAGGGAAAGTGAGCTAAAATCGATATTTTTACATTTTTTATAACAAACCTCCTGGGCAAAATAAATCAAACATTGTTCCAATAGAAAAAGTCTTGTCAAATCAGTTACTCTCATATATATTACATACGTCAACTGAAACTTTCGATTTTGTCAAATTGTATCAATTTTGTTGAAATAATAATCGTAATTTTATTATTATTATTTCAATATTAAAAGTAAAATGCGTGTAACCTGAACGGGCACTAAAACGAGGGGGGGAAAAAGAACAAAAAATGTATTAGATGTATTTTTAAACTTCTCCACCTACCACAAACTATTTTAGCTATATAGATTAGATAGTATATAACTAAAATGAAAGAATCACTTCGCTGACTGCGTCGTCTAACACGCTACTCTCACAGTAGACTAGACTGCCGATGAGGGGGAGATGGAGGTTCAAATTTCGGTCGGGTGTATTGAGGGGGCCGAAATAGTTTTCCCCTCTCTCCCCACGCAAATGCGGGTATACTTCCTTATATCTAAAACTATTAGCGTAATTAGTAAATAAGCGTAGAATCTGAACGGATAGTAAGACGCGGTGCTAAAAAAAAATTAAGACAAAAGGTTTGATTTTGGATCCATGTTAATATTTAATTTACCCTTAATGATTTTTGGTGAATAAGCAATGTGTTTATTAGAATTTCCTATACAGGCCTAAGCATAGATCAAATGTTTTTTTTAGAAGTAGGTAGCAGGGGGGGGGGGACCCCGATGTAGAGCGACGAACATATAAAAAGTCGAACTTTCCATGTTCTCCAGGATGCAGGGAAGATAAGGTAGCGCTCGCTGCCTGTAAAACTGCGGTTGATCCGTTGGAACTGAATGATAGCGCCAGGGAGGGGGAAGGGTTTTTTCTAGCTTATCAGCCAACTGATTCTAGAGGGGGTAAAGAGTAAAGAGGGGGGAATTGGGCAACTTTTTAATTCTGGCCGGACAAACACATTTTACGCTTCTTGTTCTCTGGGAGATTTAACCTAATAGTGATTTCACCGAGGTGAACTGTGAATACTGTGCAAACATTCTATGAAGACAACCAAAACCTGTGCCCTGCAAGTGACAGCTTATATTCTAACATCGAAAGTGTTTTGAAGGAATTCATCCATCATGTTTGATTCCTCTTATTAAGTTTAAAAGGATCAGTTGAATGTTATAAGTGTGTTCAGAAAGAGATAATATGATTGATATACTTTATAGACCATTACTTTTTCCAAAATCCAAAGTTGTAATAAATGGGCGCAATGAGTTTTTATAAGATACAGTCCAATTTGAAACTGAACTAGGGTTGTATATAGTTCACCTGTTACATCAAAATTTGGACGTTGTTTGATTCCTAAAATTAATTCCAAAATTATCATTTGAGTGTTTTTGGAGGTTTATAAAGCAAACTATTAACTGTACAAAACCCAAAGTTGTAATAAGCCTGGCTAGTAAGTGATTAAAAGGCGTGGCCCAATTTAACACTCAACTAAGATTAGGTTGTGACATCATAATACGGACGTTTGGGTGCGTAACATGTTTTGGATAAATTAAGAAAGTCTGATCATAACAGCCAATAAAACAAGTTTCGTTAATTTCCCTCAAACTACTCTGGAACTACTGAGGAAGTTATGTTTTAACTGACGAGCAATCGGAAAAATTAAAGGTTCGAAGGTGACAAGATTCCGACAGCTGTGAGTCTGTTGAACAGGAGGACGCACCATGGCGAAGGGAGCATACGACGTCCAACCAGGGGGTGGCCCGCAGGTTCAAGACCATTCTTACCGCGCCTGCGCCGTGGCTATGCTCGTTTTCATCCTTCTATGTCTGATCCTGATTCTTGCACCTTGGCTGTGGAAGATGGGGGGGAACGGAACGGATAAAACTCAGGCTTATGAGGTGCCTCAATATTAATATTAGATTAAATATGTTTAGTTTAATTTAGAAAGTGTATATATTCGAGCACAAAATCATTTAATCTTGACTTAGTATAAGACCAAATAACTAGCTTGAACAATAATTACTTATCCTAGAGTTATGAATGTACTGTACACTTGGTTTACAGAGAGGTAACAGGCTTATTCTTATTTTTTTAGCACAGTCTCTTACTACCCGTTCGGGTTACACGCTTAGGTATTAAATACGCTCATTGTTTTAGGGATTAGGAAGGTTGTATTATAGGAAGTGTACCTGCGTTTGCATGGAGTGAGGGTGGAAAACTATTTTGGAAAAACCACCCTCAGTATATCCAACCGAGATTCGAACCTTGATCTTCCCATCATCAGGAGTCTATCCTACTGCGAGAGTAGCGTGTTAGAACACGCGGCCACTGAAGAGGGTCTTACTTTTACTGATTACGCTAAGATCCTACCTTATAATATAAACCATAGTGGAAACAAACCAGGTAAGTTTGCTACCTTTAAGAGTAAACGGGGAATACAGGGCCATATCCAGATTATTTGTGATCCTACTTGCTGTGACTCCTTTTTAAAATCTTCAACAGGGTGTGTCCATAAATTTTCTAAGAATAAATCGCTCTTAAAAGCCATTTAAAGTTATTTTATAATTAGCTAACAGAAGTACCCGGCGTTTTCTTTGCTCCGGCAGGCAGACAAATATATCATTGTATTTATTTTCACTCAGTTTTCAATTAATTTTTAAAAATCTAACCAAAAAATGTAAAATTCCAGTTTATAGGTGCACATTTTTGTGCACATAAAGCTATTAGTTTTAAAATTTCAGGCCTCCGTGTGCGGTACGCAATACTCATGACAAACAAACAAACAAACAAACAAACTCTTCATTTTATTAATATAGATTGTAGCCGAATCTTATAACACTTTAATAAGCTATTAACGCGTTAAAGAGAAATACCAAAATAGGTTTATAATACATTTTTGAGGGTATTAGGGGGGTTTGATCCCCCCCCCCTCCAAAACGGCCCCTTTGCTTACATAAGTACGTGCTAGACACCATACAGGATTGAACTAAAAGTATTTTGTTCTTAAACCATTCAATGATGTCAGTGGTTGTTGATGTTTATGAGGAGGAGTGGTAGTTTAAATGACATAATACTTACTTTTAGTAATCAAACACTAAATTTAACATTATTATTATTATTAGCACCGCGTCTTACTACCCATTCGGGTTATACGCACTTACACTAATGTGTAATGGTAGGGTGATTCTGAGATTAAATGGAGGACCTACAGTTTAACGTGGAATCCGAACCACGGTGGAGGCCTGGCATTCCCCACATTCACAAGATGTCTTGTCAGAGGTGAAGGAAGGGTTTGGTAATCAGATAAATCTCTGCCGGGACCGAGGATTGAACCCCGGCCAATTTAACATTAGAAAACATGTTTAGGTTCCTAAAAAAAATTAGGTAGACGTTTATGTTGTGGCATGTGCTTTATAGTTATCTGTTTTAAATAATAAATTATAGTTCAAAATTATTACCGATTATCTTTGTGATTAGATATTAATTCAAAATATACTTCTATCCTACAACTTGCCTCGGTGGCGTATATAACTAACGCGCTAGTCATGTTGAGCATGACTGCCGAGAAAAGGGAGATCTAGGTTCGAAACTCAGTCGGGTGAACTAGCGGGTTTTTTTCCTAAATAGTTTTCCACTCTCCCTCCACGAAAATGCGGATTCACTTCCTCTAAATTAAACCTTCACGATTACTAATCCATTAGTGTAATTAGTACTTAAGCGTATACCCGAACGTGCAGTAAGACGCGGTGCTAAAATAATAATTATAAAATAAATTATATCTTACAGACTTGAAAACTTGATCTGTCTTTATCCTTTGACTTAGTGTTCCAAATAACAGGATAGCCTATCCCAATTTAATTTAAGTAAACTAAGTTTAAGTTCACTTTGGTTATAATTTTATTAATATAGGTGACACTACTTATTTATTTAAGTCAAGCTATCTCAAGTGAAGTAATATTAGGTTAATTAGCGTTAACTAAGTTTGATTTTGATCAAGAATGTCCATTTTGAAAGAACTAGTAGAAGAATAAAACACTTAATGGCTGTTTTTGAAACATTGGGAAGATCTGAGCGGTATTGCATATTATTTAAACTAGAAACGATAAAAAAAAAAATAATTATTCCCAAAGCTAGGAATATAGCGGACATACGTAATAAGTTATTGCTCAAACCTGTTGAAATATATTTATACAAACAAAACTTTGGATTGTTTAGGGTACACATTTAAAAAAAATATATTTTTATATAGTAGAAAATTTCTAGAAAAACTCAACACATTCAAATAGATATGAATTATTGCTTTAATTATTTTTAATCATCAATCAATCAATTCTTTTTACAAATATTAGTCGCATATTGACATTTCTTTTGCAAAAAATGTACAGCAATTTTGGTTAAAAATCTATTATAAAGTATTTTTTAATCGGTTTATCCTAGGCACTTTTTTTCAAATGCTGTAATTAATTTTCGAAAACATTTTCATGCAACGGCTAATTGCACCTTTTGAAGAACATTCTGATTTTGATGTCATCTATATTATTTTTCAAACCTCATACATAATATTTCTTTATTTTTCAAAATTTTAAGCTTTTAGTATCATATTTATTTCATGAACGAGATCCGATTATTTTATATATTCAATGTGTTTATCAGGTTGACTTATAATCTAAAGAAATCTTATGGGGTAAATTATACAATTGGATAAAGCAGGTGATAGCTTTCATTTATTTTCTTATTTTGCCGTTATTATTCAACCAACACTTAATATTCGAGCTTATGGTACGTTAAAAATGTAGCTGAAAATTTTCTACTTTAAATACAGTTTAAAAAAAAATTCAGAATCAAGATAAGGTTTGAAAATGTTTATCATTACCAATTGTATCATCGTTATAGGCTTTCGAGAAAAAAATGTTTCAAATGCATTGTGAGAAATTTTTCTTCTTTAAATAATGCGTTTTAACGGTATCATACTAAAAAGAGATCGTTTCAAAAATTCATCTTTAGGGCATGTACGCTTTATTAGAAATATATAATTTCAATGAATATCAAGAATTTTTTTATTTTGAAAATATTATTTATTTTACTTTGCAGAGGTCTGGAGAAGAAGGAAGGCCAACCACTGAATTTCCAAAACAAAGTGATATATCTCAAACTTATCCAAAACCTACCAAACAATGGCATCGAAAATCATCTCAGAGTCCAATAAATGGAGTAACAACTCTATCTTCAAGCACGACTGAGGACACCAAAGAAGACCTATCGGAAGCAATACAATTTGGCAGGTTATCGCAGAATACAACTAATGAAACAACAACAATATCGACCAAAACATATGGAGAAACAAATGAAGACACTTGGAAAACAACCTCTAGTTCCAGACCTTCTGTAAGTACAATTAGTTCGAGAGCATCCATATCAACCACAACAACTACAGGACCAAATGAAGACAATTTGGAAACAGCATCTAGTTCTAGGTATTCCCAAACTATAGTTACTGCTTCAACTCCAATAGCTAGAGAAACAGATGGATCTAGTTTGGAAATAATTCAGTACGAAAGGTCATCCCAGAGTAAAATTGATGAGACAACCATTAAATACCCAATAACTGAAAACATTTTTGAACAAGACACTCAAAACACAATAAATGGGACAGCTACGTCAACACCAACAACTGAAAAAACAGATGGAGATATTTTGGAACCAGTATATAGTCAAATATATTCCCAGAGTAGAAGTAATTTAACCTCTCCAGCCCCAACAAGTGAAGACATTTTGGAACCAGTATATAGTCAAATACATTCCCAGAGTACAACTGATGTGACAACCACTTCAAACTCAACAAGTGAAGACATTTTACAACCAGTATATAGTCAAATATATTACCAGAGTATAATTAATGGGACAACCACTCCAACCCCAACAAGTGAAGACATTTTGGAACCAGTATATAGTCAAATATATTCCCAGAGTATAATTAATTGGACAACCACTCCAACTCCAACAAGTGAAGACATTTTGGAACCAGTATATAGTCAAATATATTCCCAGAGTAGAAGTAATGGGACAACTACTCCAACCCCAACAAGTGAAGACATTTTAGAACCAGTATACAGTAAAATGTTTTTACAGAGTACAACAACCATACTAGCCCCAACCACTAAAGAAACAGACGAAGGTACTTCGGAAAACATACCATATGGCAGGCTGTCCCTGAATACAGTTAATGAGACAATTACTGTCTCAACCATAACAACAGAAGAAACAAATGAAGATATTTCAAAAACCACAGATAAGAACTCACCGAAATTAGCAACATCTCAAACACGGGAATCAATAGAAACACTTCCAAATAATAGTTTTTCTTCGTTATACAGCTCGTCTTTTACCACGAAGACCTTAACAAACGAATCTGCCGTGGCGGTAGAAACTTCACACTCTTTGCCAATAACAGTTGCTGACACAGATAATACTACAAACACACCAATTCCCGCTCTACAATATACAACAACTCCTTTAACAGAAGCACTCAGTGGAAGAACCAGTGATCATGATCCCACATATTATTTTTCAAGAACACCACCAGTAACATCCACTGGGTCACAAGAAATTAAAGAAAGTCGTAAATATCGACAATTTCAAAATGCTTCATATTATGAGTACTCAAATAGCTTGGGAAATACTACGGAGTTTTCTGTGTTTGATCATAAAATTGAACCGACTCCATTAACAAGAGTAGATATAGATGACGAACGCGAACCTACAGAATTTGACGAATCCGAAGAATCTGAAAACATGTCTTCTTATATGTCAGAAGCAGAAAGTTCATCGATTCCAAGTGTTAATTTTTCTACAGCTCCCACTATTTCATATGATGATTCCATCAGATCAACCACAAACCCATCATCATCACCTTCAACGACAAAGACCATGGATGTCATAGAAGAGATCTCTCCAACTATTGAAGGTAAGTGAAACGCTTTTTAACTTGACTAGTGGAAGTAATATAATGCCAAAAATCTTTTATTTTTGTCCATACATTAAAACTTATTGTGTTATGGGTGCGAGATTGGAAAATTATAACGACTAACTCACTCTTATGGTGGGGTGAAAGGAGAAGAGAAAAAGGGTAAGTGATTTTGCAGTTCTTATATCAAAACTTTTTTTCGTCAAAATAAATTAAATAATTATCTGGTAGAAACATATAATTTAATTTTCTTCACATTATGACCTCAACAGTTCTTGGATATCTGTCAAGGGTGTCCTGAAATTTAATGACAACTTTATCCTTCATTTAAAAAGTTTCTCGTCTAATTCAGCTATGGTCATGACAGAAATTTAACAACTGTTGATAACACCACGTAGAGAAAATTAAACCCTTCATTATTTTACTGAATCAAAGTTGTATTTAATTTGGCCAAAAATCTTTTTTGTAAAAACTACAAAAACAACGCTGGTTTTCTTCGCCTTCCCTCCCACCCCACATTAAGGTTTCTTCTTCCCCATTATTGTATTATTTCCCCCACATCATTCTAATACTTATTTATATTATCGACATTTAATCACAGAAATAAGTTAAAGAGGAGGAAGGAAGAATCTAAAGAAACTTGACCTATATTCTCACGAAGAGAAAGTTGGAAACAATTTATAAGAACCACCCTTACTGCACTTCTGGCTTCCTCATCTCTGGCAAATTAGACTAGTCGGGCTTGACGATTAGTCTGCGTGCCCACCGATGTCGGATGATAATAGTAATAATATTATTATTTCAGAAACCAACACTGTGTGCAACTCGAGCGAGTGCAAAATGCTCGCCAGTCGGATGCTGAGTTTGATGAACCACGACACTGATCGGTGCGAGGATTTCTACGAGTACGCGTGCGGGGGTTTGCGGTCTAACCAGGCGCTGCTTGAGGACGACTCTACGGAAGACGTATGGCGGCGGATAAGAAGTGAGCCTCACAACTAATATTAGGGATATAGTTTGTGGTTGAGTGACCTGCTAGTTTACTTGTCATTTATCAAGTGATCCGTTACTGACCAAATACTTGGTCATCGACCTGAAGACATAAATCGTCTCCAAAAAACTCAACTTGCTTTTATTGTTTATTTGAATCAAGTTACACTAATTATTCCCTTTCTGGTAAATCAGGACGGATGAGGTCCACCCTTCTCTCCTCATATTTCTGCTAAACGGAGGTGCCAATCTGGATATTCGTTCGTTTAGCCAGAGGCTCTTTTGTAGAAGTTAGCTCCTCAAGGCAATAATTTGCAGAACATCATGTTGCATTAAGGACACCACCACGTCACTAACCTGACATCTTATATAAATCAGCTACTTTTTAAATTGGAAACTCACCTGCCGTATCAGGGTACAACATCCACTTATCTTGGGCCTCTTTCTAGGCTCCTCCAACCCATCATGGCTGCGTACTTAGAGCGTAGTCACGCACATTACATGCACAGTGGGCAATTTATGGTGCCAATGACCCCATGCTCACCATTGATCCCTGTCATCACCAGACCACTGGAAAAAAAACCAACTTTGGCCAGCTTCTATCGGTGTGAAGAGCTGTCTCCTCTTTCCGGGAATGCTGGGCGCTCACGTAGGGGTGTTAAACCCTTGGAAGAGGTCAAGCCCCTAGCCTTAATAATCAAATTAAAAGGGATTTTAACCTAAGTTGCTCAGCGGGACTTCGTGGAGGTGTCCTTACCAGCTTTCCTGGATGGTACTAGCTACCAGCCACGTTGTGTATAGCCTACACAGACGACCTCGACAGAAATTTAACCACCCTTCGGATTAAATATCATGTCACATTATAGTGCGTGTCTCTGATCAACACTTGTTCCTCGGTTGTACCATACAACTCCGTTATAGACATTTCAGTAATTAAATTACACAGCCCTGTTGCTGTTTTGTCAATTATACCTAGAGTGGTGAAGTCTGCGTACTAACATTAGGAGTGAATCTTCTCTGTGACTTGTTATGCTCGTAACGCGAGGTGGGTCAAAGCCTTTCCCGACCTTTGGTAGGAACATGACTCAAACCATAGGGGCCATAGCTCTATATACTCTCACAACACTACAGTAGCCCCATGGCTTCTTTGTTGCTGACTGACAGCTGACGACTTTGAAAAGTTACCAGACCAAATTATGTATCCCTACGCCGAACCAGATGATCTGCAAACACATGTGTTTAGCAGCTGTCACTTCTGACAGTCATAACTTAGATAGATACCTAAATGTTGACTGTCAGAAGTCAGCTGTGAGCTGTCAGTCAGCACCAAAGAAGCCACGGGGATACTGAATCATCACATCAAAGGGATCAGAGTCATGGATTGCAGTGGGACGTCTTAGAACAGAGGCTATTTCATACGCTCGACAGGGCTACCATCTTTACAACAACAATATAGCTGTGTATTGCAATTAATCCTTGATTGAATATCAAATTGGTTTGAACTTTACCTGGGTTTAAGTTATGGCTTCTCCCCTTAGAAATGTCTCTCCTATGAATGTTTTTATTAATATTTTTATTAATTATTATTTAGCACTGCATCTTACTACCCGTTCGGGTAATACGCTTAAGTACTAATTACGCTAATGGATTAATAATTGAGAAGGTTGAATTCAGAGGAAGTGAACCCGAATTTGCGTGGAGAGAGAGTGGGAAGCCATTTAGGAAAACCTCCACCAGTTCACCCGAGCGAGATTCGAACTTCGATCTCCCCATCCCTGGTAGTCTAGCTCAACACGAAACGAGCGCGTAAGCTAGCTACGCCACCGAGGTGGGTTATTAATGTTAATGAGCCTCCATTACTCCATAACATTCTTCAACTACCTTTTCCCATTTATGATTTGTTTTTTACTTTTCACTTCTACAGTGGAGGTCATGAGCGGTTGGGGGAGGCGGGGATGTTGAATACCATCTGAATGGGTTAGGACTACTTGTATCATGGGTAGTAGCCCATCTCTTCTGGTGACCCTGCCTATAGTCATTCTCAGATAAGAAGACTTTAGTTGACAGTTACAAAACTACTTATAACAATTTTCATATATTTATTCATAAGTTATTATTATTATTAGCACCGCGTCTTACTACCCGTTCGGGTTATACGCACTTACGCTAATGTGTAATGGTTGGGTGATTGTGAGATGAAATGGAGGACCTACAGTTTAACGTAGGATCCGAACCACGGCGGAGGCCTGGCATTCCACATATTCACAAGCTGTGATTAATACACGTCTTGTCAGAGGTGAAGGAAGGGTTTGGTAATCATATAAATCTGTGCCGGGATCGAGGATTGAACCCGGTATCCCCAGCACAGAAGTCCGACACCTTACCCCTAGACCACCAGGTCACCCTATTCATAAGTTAAATCATGTTATGTGCACACGTCACATTTAATAAATAGCCTATTATCAATACCTATAAAATAACAATAATAATATAGTAATGTTATCAATTTACAACATAAACCAATATCATTTTATTTTTTAAATCGCTATTCCAGCTAAAAATTAAGTACACAATATTCTTTTATTCGCTTACTAGAATCGATAGTGTTAACCTAGAAAACAAAAATAAGTATTTATGTTTAATAAACTAGTTTAATCTACACAATAACCAACTAACACTAGTCCCTGCTAAAGAATAAGCTCACAAAACTTAAAACATTCACACATCACAGTACTTATAACACCTTCCCTCTAATTATCCTAATTATACAATTCCCACCCTTTGATTCTTATGGCTTTGCCGATTCATTTTCGATTTGTACTTTATAGTAATAAAATAATATTTTTTACTTCATATAAGATAGCCATGAACGTAATAAAACTATTCTTTTCATTGGATTTCTTAAACAATTGCAATAGACTAAACTCCCTATCTCACTCGCACCCGCTGGAACAGTTGTCACCTCGCGCTCGCACCTACAGCAGACTTTCAATGTGTCTGGCAAGATGTAAAAACCATTAAAACTGTCCGGCTATTGAGGTAACATTTTTTTATAGGTCCCCAAGTAACATATGTAAAACCCAGCTTTTATACTATAACGGAAGTATAATTATAATTTATTAAAGTTTAGGGGTGTCTGGCAGGGGGTTGCAACCGTACTAAGTGTCCGGCAATGGATGACGTGATTTCTAATGTTATTCCGAAGAAAATATAAAAAAATTAAGCTATATGCTTTAACGAATTTGAGGTACTAATTTATACACCTTTACTACCTGTTACCTGCCCAAGTAACCACAATACCAACTCCATACTCGCTGCTCGCACTTACCTGTGTTGCATGCTCTGAGAAATTTTCTGCCTTTATAAAATAACGAAGGTCTGGCCGTTGTGGGCTCTTGCTCTTTGGCTATTTTCTAAACTCAAAGACCTATCCAATTTAACAACTTTCCCCACACTTACGAAAACTTCCAATTTCCTTTGCCAATATTTTGTTTTAGTCAATCCAGCTTTGTTACTTAACTAATGAACACTTTCCTGTTTTGTTCAAACCCTAAATAAGGCAGTATTATTTTATGGTCAACTTACGATGGCAAGATACTTTAACCCCCCAAATGCCTCCCTGGTTATGGCCTTGAACATGATAAGTATAAAATAAAGTGGCTGTATAAGATTACAGTGCAAGCATGTAAGTTACAACATTTAGGTATTTACCGTATTTATTATAAACATATTGGGGACACATTAACACACTCTGGATTATACAGGTCATGTTGAACTTTTTTTCTTTCAAAAATATCTACAATAATACATTCAATAACCTATAACTAATTATATTATTGTGAAAATTTTTCTTGGTGAAGATGATTACTGAAATTGTGTTATATATTACAACGTTTTGATACCTGTTCAGGTAATACGCGTACATGACAATTACTCTGATGACATACGGATGAGGAAGGAAGCATTATAGAGGTAATGTACCCGAATTTGCGTGAAAGGAGATTGTCAAATCATTTAGGAAAACAATTGGTGACCTGGTGGTCTAGGGGTAAGGTGTCAGACTTCTATGCTGGTGGCCGGGGTTCAATCCTCGGTCCCAGCAAGGATTTATCTGATTACCAAACCCTTCCTTCACCTCTGACAAGACATCTTATGAATGTGAGGAATGCCAGGCCTCCACCGTGGTTCGGAGGTCCTTCATTTCATCTCACAATCACCCTACCATTACACATTAGCGTAAGTGCGTATAACCCGAACGAGTAGTAAGACGCGGTGCTTATAATAATAATAATAATAATAATAATAATAATAATAATAATAATAATAATAATTTAGGAAGACCACTCTCAGTACACCCGATCAAGATTCAAACCCCGATATCCCCGTCACCAGAAGGACAAGCTAACACGAGAGTGACGCCTTAGACCATTCAGCCACTGAAGTGAATCTCACCTATATAATCCCTTGTATAGTTACGTTCTTGTTTCTCCAGATGGTATGGAGAAGATTGACGAATCCAGTAACTCTGCTTTCCGAAAGTTTCGAAGCATGTACAGCAGCTGTATGTCTTACGAGGAAATAAATGAAACTGCGCGAGTTGATCAAGGTAGGTCAGGTTTAATATAAGGGTAGGTATAATGATCTCTGATGCTTTCCACAACACTTTTAGGTTTATTGTCTACCAATATATTGTCTAATGGCGTTAAAATATATATTTTCAAACCACGTGCAATACGGCCAAATAAAAACTGAACGCAAAATAAAGAGATGATAATAATAATAATAATAATAATAATAATGAAAAATATGGACAAATTTATTAATGATTAGATAAAAACAGCAAAAATACATTTTATTGGCCAAATTAACCAATTTTTGTACCAAAGTTCTTCCTATTTATTGGTCCGATTCCTAACTGTTGTGGTCGCAGATACCATCACATTTGGCCATTATTTTTAATTGTTAAACATAGGTTTTATTATTTATTATTGAGTTTAATACAGTGATTTTATAATAATAATAATAATAATAATAATAATAATAATAATGGTCTAGCTATTGGAATATGTGGTGAGTATCCTAGTCCTGTGACATTTAATATTCGTTAATTTAAGTTGATGTAATTGTTTTTACTTAATAAGATGGTTTGTTGCAGCCAGAAACGTTCTTAATGAGGTTGGTTGGATTCAAAATAAGACATCTTGGGATTTCACACAGCTTATCTATGATCTGCTGATACGGCACAGGTATAGTCATATTCATATTATTATTATTAGCACCGCGTCTTACTACCCGTTCGGGTTATACGCACTTACGCTAATGTGTAATGGCTGGGTGATTGTGAGATGAAATGGAGAACCTACAGTTTAACGTGGAATCCGAACCACGGTGGAGGCCTGGCATTCCCCACTATATTCACATCACTAACACTTTAGTTCAGTTGGTAATGTGACTTCAAATTGGACTAAATATCTCGTATTCAATTCTTGACATGGCCTGAAAATGTATTATTGATGAAATAGGGGTCTACCCTTCCATAATGATGAGTTAAGTTCAGGGGCACAGGTTGTTGTGTCTCTTCTATAAATTAGTTCTTAATTCATGTGCTGATATAATAAGTTGGTTAGTGAAGTGCAGGTCTATGTTACGTGCCACAAAATAATAAAAGTAGTATGAAATTGATTATAATTGAGGAGAGTATTTTATTTGCATACTCTAACAATAAAATAATTGTCAGCGCGTCTAGCTATCTATCTATTCGTGCTATACACTTATATACTAATTAAGCTAATGGTGTAGGAATGTGGAAGGTTAAATTTAGATCACGTAAACCCGCATTTGCGTGGAGAGAAAGAGAGAGGGAAAGCATTTAGGGAAAATAACCCACCCTCAATACACCCGACTGGGAGCGTAGCACGAATTTCCCGTCAGTCAGTATTCTCGTATATTGCGAGAGTAGCGCCTTAGACCATGCATCCACTGAAACCGATAACGCTAGTCTTAGATTAGAAAGTAATTTTAATCTTACTAATTTGACACTCGTTGCTTTGGCTCTTCTTACAACTAGCATTTGAATTCATGTTAACCCAATTCAGTGGCCGAATGGTCTAAGAGACGGTCACTCTTGTGTTGGACTAGCCTGCTGAAGACGGGGAGATCTGGGTTAGAATTCCGGTTGGGGTCTACTGAGGGTGGTTTTCCCTAAATGGTTTCCCACTCTCCTTCTGCACAAATTCGGGTAGATTACCTCTAAAAAAATCTTCCTTTCTCATCCCTACCCAATGCGTATAAGCTTAACAGGTAGTAAGACGCAGTGATTAAAAAAAAGGAATTAATGTTGGTCAGAAGTATTTTGTTATTATTATTATTATTATTATTATTACCACGTCTTACTACCCGTTCGGGTTATACGCACTTACGCTAATGTGTAATGGTAGGGTGATTGTGAGATGAAATGAAGGACCTACAGTTTAACGTGGAATCCGAACCACGGTGGAGGCCTGGAATTCCCCACATTCACAAGATGTCTTGTCAGAGGTGAAGGAAGGGTTTGGTAATCAGATAAATCTGTGCCGGGACCGAGGATTGAACCCCGGCCGCCAGCATAGAAGTCTGACACCTTAACCCTAGACCGCCAGGTCACCATTTTGTTATTGCCTTAAACACAAATCCTTGAAAATCAACCAAATTAATAATAATAATAATAATAATTATTATTATTATTATAGAGTTGTTAGTAAAATGCTATCTCAGCTGAAAGTAGGATTTGTCCACAGCTCCCCGCTCTTTGACGTGATGCTGGATGTGAATGGTAGGAACCCTTCCAAGTTCAGCCTGAAACTGGTCACCCCTATCCACAAGTCATTCTTCAGATCAGAGCTGCCCGCGGACGTTCAACGTTGTAGACCGAACAGCCAGAAATACGACCGCAACTTCATCAACATGAGCGCAATTTACGACAAATATTCTGAGTGTACAGGGGTGAGTTTTATTGGGTGGTGATACATAGTAGGAAAAAAAACTTCTAAAAAAATACACTTCGGTTGCCGCATGGTCTAAGGCTTCATTCTTACAATAGACTGGATTGCCGATGACGGGGAGATCGGGGTTCAATGCTGGTCGGGTGTATTGAGGGAGGTTTCTCCTAAAATTGTTTTACACTCTCCCTCTACGCAAACGTGGGTACACTTAATCTAAATATAACCTTCCAAATTTCCACCCCATTAGCCTAATTAGTTCACAAGCGTATAGCCCAAACAGGTAGTAAGAAGCAGTGCAAAAAAAAAAGATGGTATGGTCAATATTAGTAACAATTTACTATTTTATTATTACTAGTAATAAGGTGTTTATAATATCTTTCAAAAGTGACATGACTTGACGTATGAATATGTGAAAGTAGAATCAGTAGCTTTCATACTTGTCAAATAAGGTTATTCTAATGGAAGTTGGACTGTATGTGTGGCCTGACCTGTGTCCAGTGACCTCTACAATTACGGATCGCCCTCCTCAGTGGAGTTTTAAATATCGAGGGAAAAAAATCGTATGCCTGGTCTGCATTATCGATACATTTGTGACACAAACAGAGGATTAACCATCTAATTACTGGTATAGTCATAAAACTACAATATTGTATTTGTATACTGGCTATCTATAGCTAATTTGTTTGCATTTTTTTGAACACCACGTCTTACTATCCGTTCGGGTTATACGATTATATATTAATTATTTTAAAAATTAGGAAGGTTACTTTTAGAGGAAGTGTGCCCACATTTGCTTGGGAGAGAGAGAGAGTGGAAAACGATTTGTTTTAATAAGCCTAAGTACACCCAACCGAGACTCGAACGTTGATCTCCCCGTCATCAGCAGTATAGTCTACTGCAAGGGTGGCGCCTTAGACCATGTGTTCACCGAAGTGGGCCATGAAATGTTAGACCATACAGTTATAAATAAGTGTTCCCTACACATTGTCACGTCAATAGAATATTCAAGTGTACTAGTAGTTTGTAGTATATAGTAAACAAATATCATTCATAGTATTAATAGTAAATACACTTAAGATTAATTGTTTATTCTTTCCAGAATTCCCATGGAAATTACTTGGATACTTTGGAAAAAGCTCTAAGAATATTAAACATATTTGAAAATGAAAACGACCTGCTCTCAACCAAATTGAAGGTTGAGCTATTCATAAAGGACACACTGAAAAAGGTTTGTTCAAATTATTTTACCACTCATAAAAGTGTTATTCAAGGCATATTTAAAGGCGAAAGTATTTTAATTTCTCTTGTATATTTTAAAGAAAGAAAGTATAAAAACGGTAATAAGGAAGTGAATACCACTTGACTGTCGGCTCATCTAAATTAAGTGTATTATCTATGTATGTATGTGTAATTATGATATTAACCTCCAAACCCATGGTGGCTTAAACCAATATTTTTATAGGAATCACATATTTTTACCACCAACATTCTAAAATCATGACTTTTTAGTTAATAATCATAAAGTTCATCTAAAACTCTATTAAAATAATCCAATAATATTTCCATGTGGATTACGAGTGTACTAGTGTACACCCAACTCTGTTGGTGAAATATGTTATATAGTTTTGATTATGGTTCACAGTAAATAATTATGATATTTATTTTCAACTGTGTAGCTTCGAATGAAACCATCAATATTACCAAGATAAACATTTCTTGATAATGCTGAAAAATATATCTATTACTCTCTTTTTTAGTTCTAATTTTTTTTATATCTCTTGTAGGATTTTCCTCCCGAAGGTGAAGTTCGTCATTCTTTGCTTTCTAAAGAATATGAACTCATGACCGTTGATGAACTTCAGACTGCTTTTTCTCTGGTAATTTAAAATATTTCACTCTTGTTCTATTGTATCCTAGATTAAATGTGTACAGCAGGATGTCAAACTTGTTTTTATAAATGGTAAAAATACAACCTTTGAAATTGGGATTTACAGTAGCCCCATGGCATCTTTGGTGCTGACTTACAGCTTTAAAAAGTTACCAGCCCAAATTACGTATCCCTACGCCGAACCAGATTATCTGCAAAAACAAGTGTTTAGCAGATGTCACTTTTGACAGTCAAAATTTAGGTATATACCTAAATATTGACTGTCAGAAGTCATCTGTGGGCTGTCAGTCAGCACCAAAGAACTCATGGGGCTACTGTAGCATAGTTTAGATATATCTGGTATTTGAGGCTAATCTATCAAATTTGTTAGCTTTTTTTTAACCAGGATAAGTTTTTTAATTTTTTTGAATCCGAGCAAAAATATGTGAAAATGTTTGACAGCATAAAAGTTTGTTAAAAATTGATTTTTAACGTGAAATGGATGTACAGTAAACATCCTAGAACGGCTTATGAACACATATTTCTCAACAATAATGTGTGTTAATTCATCTCAAGATCAAGCCGACATTTTTTTCCCGTCATTGTTTCAAATGAAAGGTTTCAAATTCCTGGGGAAAGTTATAGGATGAGTTTTAAGGACCAGTTTCATAGTCAGACCTAGTAAGTCTCAAATCCGGAGCTATAATAAATACAAGACTACAACAACCATGACCAGAATGGAATGGGCCGGTTTCATATGCGGAAACGGTCAAGTCCATTTTACTTTAGGTAGGTGTTGTCTTGTATTTAGTGTATCACCGAGTTTGAGGCGTACACATTCTAACCATGAAATTGGCTCTTATTGTTTTATATACAGTCATTTATTTTTTATGATAGTAAGATACATACAAATACAAAGTTGGATTTTTTTTAATTCTAAACTTCACCTCTGACAAGACATCTTGTGAATGTGAAGAATGCCAGGCCTCCACCGTGGTTCGGATTCCACGTTAAACTGTAGGTCCTTAACCCTACCATCACACATTAGCGTAAGTGCGTACAACCCGAACGGGTAGTAAGACGCGGTGCTAATAATAATAATAATAATAATAATTGTTTACTAAAGATATTACAGTATTTTTCTTAGCACCGTATCTGAGTACCCGTTCGGGTTATACGATAGTGTACTAATTACGCTAATGGCTTCCGGGACTATGAAGGTTATATTTAGAGAAAGTGTACCCGCATTTACGTGGAAGGAGAGTAGGAAACTATATCAGTACACCTGACCAAGATTCGAACCTTGATCTCCCCGTCATTGACA
Source organism: Timema shepardi (assembly GCA_902151425.1). Classification (NCBI taxonomy): domain Eukaryota; kingdom Metazoa; phylum Arthropoda; class Insecta; order Phasmatodea; family Timematidae; genus Timema; species Timema shepardi. The sequence continues at coordinate 273,192 of CABFVX010000415.1, forward strand.
TCCTAGTCTGCTGCAAGAGTAGCGTGTTATACCATGCAGCCACCGAAACGGGTATTTTCAGTATGGAATTTTATGAAATTCAGCTTTCTCGATATTTTAAATCTTTCAAGTGGCCCTTTTGACTAAACATGTTTGACACGCCTCCTCTATAATGCTATTGCCATGCCACATTTACAAAAGCTACTAGATCTACTTAATGAAATTATTTTTTGGTAATGCTTCACCGTCGACCTCTGTGGTCCAAGGGTAAAGTGCTCACCTTAGGATCCGATGTGGGTTCCAACCCAGCCGAGGTCAACGGATTTTTCTTGAGTAATACAATTCCGTAGCACAACTTCCTTTGTAAGGAAATAAAATTGTCGGTACCATGTCGATTGTGGCATGTAAAGGAACCTTGGAAGGTATGTGAAAATACCTTTCCCGGCAAAATTGGTAGGTTCTTTCGCGCTAACTCATATAAATTCAGTGCAGAAGATAACGAAGACCCACCACAATCTCTGAACTCCCCTAATAGCCTACATGCAATCTTTACCAGATGGAGCAGGCAGCACTAGCCAGACGAAAGGCTGGATGGATATCAATCACATCAAATCAACATTCGGGTTGTTGACTTAAGAAAAATAATGTTTCACCCTGTTTAAAACATAATTCAATGAAATACTTCATAAAAACATGATCATTTAGTTGTATATTCAATCATAAAAATGCTTCAAACGTGAGTCGAGGATAGTGCTCAGAAACTTCAAAATTATTGAATCGCTCTCTGCATAAAGGGCTTTAGTCATTTAAACTATTTTTGTTTGACTGATACCCTTACTTCAGAGAACAATTCAATTGCATTTTTACTTGCTTTGGTGGCCGCATGGTCTAAGTCGTTACTATAAAGCTGGACTAGACCACCAGTGACAGGGAGATCGGGGTTTGAATCCCAGTAGAGTGTTTTGAGAGTGGTTTTTTTTTCAAAATGATTTTACACCTTCATTATATGCAAATACAGGTACACTTCCTCTAAATTCAATCATCCTCATTTATAAATCACTAGATTAATTAGTACATATGTGCATAGCGTGAATAGGTAGTAAGACAGTGAAAGTTAAATACATACGTATTCACTAAGGCAAGATTGTGTTGATAATATCCATTTTATCTGTATCCAAGGTCGATTGGAAGATTCTGTTCTCCAAACTTCTGGACAGGCTCATATCTCCAGACCTGCAGGTTCAAGTATACTTCAAGTCCTACTTTAGTTCATTGTTCTCAGAACTGCCTCATATGGATGAGAGGTAAAGAACTTTGAAATACTACTTTTGTACATTAGTTACGGGGTAATATTACTGCTTTTTGGTTGACCGTATGATTTGACCTTAACGCGGTCGCCTTAGTTAGCGAGAAAGTGTAAATCGCTGTCAGGCCACACAAATTAAAAATTCATAGAGCTTTATCGTTTTCTGGAACTACTTCTTTATTCTGTATAAGTTTATAATCCTTTTCTTCCTCCATCTCCAACCACCTTGTTATGTCAATAAGAACTATCACACTTCTTTTCTTGTGGTAAAGATGAAGATTCGCATAAAGTTGTTTGTTGTGAACCTATAAAAATCGCTGTATTTATGAGAGGATCTAGATCTAGAGCCCTTTTTTTATCAAGCCTAGTCTCATAGCTCTGCAAATATTCTTAAAAACTCGTTAAAAATGGACCCATGTCACGTTTTGTTTATTAATAATACTCAACTTCAAGGTTGTTAGGGAAAAATAGCCTTGTTGGAATCTTTAGACTTTATTTTGGTGTGAATCAAGTTTTAAATAATGCATTGAACAATTAAATACTGCGTTAGAGCTGAACGTCTGAGCGGAAATTGTTTTTTCCCCTTGCCCAATGCTTCTCACTACCAGTTTGGGTTGTACGCCATGGGGTTATAAAGAGAGTGTAATATGACTTGATAATATAAAATATACACTGAGTTTATTGTGTAAGGCTGCAGGTTTACCTTGTTTGATTCCACTATGGTGGGTCACAATGTATTGTAATCAAAGGTACACTCTAATTTTCATAGAAGGTGTCTTATCAGACACCGAAAAAAGTTACTAGATCTACTTTCACGTATTCATACATCAGTGCATGATATCTGCAGAGGTCACTTTATACTACTATATAGCCACACGGCTGATTCACTCACTCACTGACATTAAAGTTTACCCACTTCCAGATGAGCTAGAAACTTTAATTTTGGCAAACTTATAGCTTCTAGTCTGTAACCGACGAGATAATTCAAAATTTAAAAAAAAATAAGCCCCTGAAAAAAAATTCAAAATGTTGGAGCAACTTTAAAGTCGATGCGGACCTTCCTTCGGAGGTTTTTTGTGGCTAAATGGTAAGACCTGTCAAAAACTGGAATTCCATTAGTTTACATCTACTTGCAAAGAAAGGTCATCGGTGGTTTGGGGGGTGGAGCCCCCCAAAAGCAGAGCGAGTTTGATATATAATACCAGATGGGTGTGGTATCTGATAGCTCATGATATCAATTTGATCGCTCATTTATTTAACTCACGAGTTCCGCACATCCATCACGGACTTTGCCTCATAGTATGAGTGCCTGATTATGGGACGAAAACTTGAGAGATAAGTGATGGAGCGTTGACATGCTAAGCAAAACTCCCGGGTTTGATTCCAGTATACAGGTAATTTTTCAAATAATTTAATAACTAAATATTTTCACTATTTATTATTAGGATTATTTTTAAAAGGTTTATGTACAAAAATTTGACTGTAGGTCAGTTATCCCTAAGGATAGATGGAGTTTCCTTGCCGACGTGTTTCAGAATTCTGCTGGCGATGTTCGCCCACGACCTGTATGTCGACCTGGTGCAGCCCCGCAGCCCATGTGGTCTGGATGGTTACTGTCTGCGCGTGGCTTCTGCACTCATGGAAGACGTATCATCAGCCCTTTACTTGAATACTTATCATCCAGACGAGCTGGCGAGCCGACAAGGAACCATGCTTGAGGTGAAAGGATGCTTTAAACACATTTGGGTATAATGTTTATTATTAGCACCTCGTCTTACTGCCCGTTCGGGTTATACGCACTTACGTTAATGTGTAATAGTAGGGTGATTGTGAGATGAAATAGAGGACCTACAGTTTAACGTGGAATCCAAACCACCAGCGATTGAACCCTGGACTCCAGCACAGAAGTCAGACACCTTACTCCTAGACCACCAGGTCACCTATTCTGGGTATAATGTTTAAGTAATAAGAGTTAAAGTATTGTACCTTTTTTTTTCTAACCTCAAGTCAAATATATGTCTAATTGTTCAGTTTTGCTATTTCTTTTGCCATCAATATATTGCATTGTAAATTAATTCAGTTTAAGTAATCACTGTGATTGTACCGTCGTAAATTTATTTATGTCATGAAAGTTTTCATAACCATGCAGGGACAGATGTTGCTCGTGACATTTAGCAATATGTTGATGTTATTTTCTGTATCATGTCTTGTAAAATTATGACACAGTCTTTACCTAAATATGTAGGTATGTTATCGGAGAATCACTCTGTTAATAGTGTGTCAAACCCTACCCCTTTAGAAGTGGTCGCTGTTACTTCTAATGGGAGTAAGAGGTGATGATTGCAACATTAAACAAAATAGCAGGTTGTTAATCTACATACAGTAGTCCCATGGCTTCTTTGGTGCTGACTGACAGCTTTGAAAAGTTACCAGACCAAATCATGTATCCCTACTCCGAACCATATGATCTGCAAAAACATGTGTTTAGCAGCCGTCACATCTGACAGTCAAAATGTAGGTATATACCTAAATGTTGACTGTCAGAAGTCAGCTGTGAGTTGTCAGTCAGCACCAAAGAAGCCATGAGGCTACTGTACCTTCCCTAAAATGGTTCCTTCTATTTTATGTACAAGCATATTTTGTTAAACGTATATACACATGTGATAATGTATTTATGACAAATATTTTCTTTGAAAGGACGCTTTATACTGTTCTCTATTATGGGTTAGTACTGTGACCAGCTTAATATGATAGTTAAAGCCCTAATTTTCATCCTTTTTTATTACCTTATGGGATAATTTAAATATATGGTTAGCCTGAATAACTATTAATTTTATATATTTAGGATGCATCATAACATGTGTAGCCCATTTCAGTGGTGAACAGGAAACACAAACTCAATTTTTTTTAATTATATAAATATGTGTTCCATTTGACCTTGTTTCCAAGCTGGAACCAAGTTATTACATTAAACTGTTTGTATACCTATCCCTCAACTGGTTGACTAATTATGTTCTATGTATTTTTCTGGTTATTCCAAACACCTGGTATTTTTGAAAGAGTGGGGCATTTTACAACACGATGATTGCTAGTTTACTTTGAGGTTGAAGGTGGCCATTTTGAGCACTTCTTATAATGTTAAGCAGCTCCACATTACTGGAATACAAACGAGCTATAAATATGTAACTAGATCAAATGAGACACATGTTTATTTGATGTTATGGGTTATCCTGTCCACCACTGGTCTCAAATGTTATGGACGGTACATCGTGTATTTAATATGTACAAAATATATAACAGCATCTTACATTTAGAAGATATTAATTACTATAAAATATAATTTATTATAACATTTTGCATCGGTAGATAGAATTAATTAATCATTGCCTTTTACACATTACTTAATCGCAATCAACGATCCTTTGCGGGAATCGTATATAAAGGGAAATGTTTTAAAAGAAACATACTTACAGGGTTAGCTGATATTGAATGACTCATAGAAAAATGACAACTCCTTGATATTTAGAAAAATACCTTGATTAATGAAATAAGTATTTGCTGTGATTGGAATAGAGTTGATTGTTCGTTTGACCTTGAAGCTGTGCTTTTGACAGTTTTATGTACGATAATTGGCTACCGTCATGTCTATCAGCAATATAATTGGCCATACATAAAAGCTGATGAATTTAAAACTAGAATCAGCCACAGTTTGTTCTATAACGAGAAACTCAACACCCTGACCTTAACTATGGGATTTGTTACAGGTGTTCGAGCATCTCCGCCGTAAGATGGGAGAACAGTTGTCTGTCGCCGACTGGATGACGGACGCCTCCAGGAGCGCCACTGTCGTGAAACTTAACAACCTCACCCTGGCCATGGACGGTGGCCTTTCCGTCTTCGGGAACGATACATTCCTCAATCAAAGACTTGCAGGAGTTGACGTGGTACGTACGCTTAAAGTGGAGGGTAAGGGAAAGCGAGCTAAGGCCGGTTCACACTGAAAACTAAGCTAAGATTTACAGACTGTTTAGAAAAATAGTGGACCATATATTTAAATATGTTGGTTTAAATATTTTGGTTCACACAGAAAGCTAAGCTATGCCACGCTATGTTTTTTTCCCGCTTGCTTGATGGAAGGGAAATGTTTCCATCTTCCTTACGTTGCGCATGCGCATGACTCAGCTTGGGCTATGTGTTGACGCAGTGCTGGATTGTTAAAAATAACCAAAGAAGTGTTGAAGGTTTTTTTCTGTTTTTTTTTCACGTGTATCCAATTGGTATGCATATTTACGATGGCATCTTTAATCAGGGTTAACAGTTCATATAATTAATTCCTATTTAATATAAAGTAGTTTTTTTTAAATTTGTGCTCGTCCACTTCCAAGTTTCGCTAAACTAGATGGTGAAACTCACCGGATTTTTCCCATTGCAATTTTATTTCGTGGGCTCAAATCCATCCTACACCTGAAAAAAACCACAGTGAATTCATGATGGAAAAGAGAAACCATAGCACAGCTTAGCTTAGCAATGAATGTGAAACTAAACCGACAAAACCATAGCACAGTACTGCGTAACATAGCACAGTACAGCATAACATAGCATAGCATAGCTTAGCTTAGCGTTCTGTGGGAACCGGCTCTCAAGATCCATAACCATACAGGTATTTTTAGTCGAAAAAATATACTTTATTTTGGACAAAATAAATCAAAGATTGGTTTATTAGATACTTATATTTAGTTTAATTTTCTACAGTGATCACAACCGTTACTGAATACGTGTCATGAGCATAGTAGTATTTGGACAGGAATTTTTCTCTTCATTAAAAATGTTCTCATTCAAATGTGGCGATGCTCATGAAAAATATTCACTAATTGTTGTGATCACTATAATATATAGACCATTAAACTAAATGTAGGTGTCTGCGGAAGCAAAATTTGATTTATTTTTCCAAAAAGGTGTGTTTATATAACCTTCAAAAATATTTGCTCTGACTCCACTTTGACTATCGCAATGTACTCGCTTCAAACAAAATTCAAGGGATGGACTTAAATAAACAAAATAACGAGATTCTCCTCGCAATAGCACAACCGTTATTTTATTTGAAGGGAAAAAATGTATCGCCCTGAGAAATGTGAATAAGGCTGTATATCCTTGACCCTCTCGTTAATAGGCTATTATAAGCAGGCCTGGACTTAAGGAAGAGCAAAAAAGGGCTAGCTCTCCAGAGTCTAAACAACACCTTGAGATCACAGCGAATCTAGTGGCTACACATGGAATTATAAATCTAATTTATTGTGATAACAATATTTATTTTATTTAAATAATATATTTAACCAACATTGAGCTTTTAATAGTTTATTTTATAAAGAAGATAATGCTGAAACGTTGAAAATAAAAAAATATTTGTTTAATGTTGGGACTTTCCATTAATATTAATAGTTTAAATTTTGTTTGAATATTTAACCATTCGAGCCACAATCAGAGGACATTTTATTTATGTTGAAATCTGAGGTTAAGTTTTTAAATACTCACTCCGCTTGAAATTGAATCAACATTTCAGTTTTATAAATCTATGTTATGTTTTGAGTTACAGACAGACTTTAATTGGTTTAATAATTCAATATTTGTAATTAATCCAGCCCTGCTTATTATTCTTGTGATTTTGGTTGGATTTGTTAATGTATTACGTTACTTAAAATATGAAAGGGATTTACTCTTTTCAATTTTGAAATACATTTTTAAATTTATGTTTGATTCTTTGTAAAACACAATCAATGCTAATTTATTGAATGAAGAGGTGATATTTTTTGTTCATTACAGGACGAGTCTAACTACTTCATCAACTCTATACAACTACAGAAGAGATATCGCCAACTAATGTATTCTGTATACGACAAAGACCCAAGCCAACCAGAGCAAATGTAAGTTAATAAAATCTTGTGGTAATGTCCCTTCATCGAAACCGTTAAATCACTTTATTTTAATGCTTTGTAATTTTTTTTAATAACCATGTATGAAGCATAAATTAAATTAATGTTATTGTCAAATCTATTAAAATAATAATATTAAAAAAGATCATTTATATTCGAGTGTTGTAGTATATCAACTTTAATTTTATAACATATTTTACTTACAAGCTAGACTAGAAGTAGAACCAACTATTTAGTTGGTCGTAAACACGTAAATGTAAATGCTGTATATTTATATTCGTATTAAATCTTGTTGGTTAATTTTAGGTGTCATTTACACAATATTTGTTTTGTGAATTAACCTAGCTCTGTCTCATCTTAAGATTTTTCAAACAATATCCTCTATAATAAATATGACTATTACAAGTATTAACTTTTGTAATCAGATTGTACTTTTTTTCAAGCCCCATGCCTTATCACCAATTTAAGCTATACACTTTGTACTAGTTTTTTTTGCGTGTTTGAGATGAGGAAGGATTAAATAATATAAAGGGTACCCAAATTTTCTTGGAGGGAAAGTGGAAAACTCACCTAGGAAAAAACACAATCATTAGTGTGTACTAAGCCAAGACAATTAAACTCGATGAATTCATAAATCTTAAAGATTTCACTCGCAGATTATTTGTCTGTCCATGGATTTCAATCTAAAGCTTAATGTTTTTAATGTCAATAAAAATAATACATTTATTTTAATTCTATCACTAATACATGAAAAGAGTATCCTTGAAGTTACGATTAATGCAATTAATAAAGTAAATATATATTTATTTATCTATCCAATTAATAGTTATGTACTCATTAATTTATGTTTCCAGATGGTCTCATTTCATTTTACCTTACAGCACGGAAGGGATTGCTATATATGGATCAAACATGATAGGTAAAGTAAGAATTATGTAAATGCTATCTCTTAAGCTGATATGGAAGCCGATGTGAATCAAAATATTCGTTTTGGTTGAGTTTTCATCAAATAATAATAATATTCAGGAAGCATCGTCGTGTAGTTTAACTTTATCTACGCTTTGACAAGTGATGACACTATTTAAATATTTGCCTTTAACAACGTGACATTTGCTTCCATGTGTTGTCCCGCCTTAAACATGTCAGTAAATTTCATGACGATCATGGATTATATTTAATATATGAAATAAATGACAATATTTCCACTTTTTTACGTTCAAAAGTTTTATAAATAAAAAAAATCCTGTCATAATGAATATCTTAATTTACATATTTCCATATTATCTCAGAAAAACCTTTAAGTACACTCAGATTTAGATAAGAATAAACTCTGTTGATAGTTACAAAAACTACTAAATCTAGTTATATCAGTAGTGGAGGCATGGAGTATTGCCAGAGTAAGCATAGCTAGTTTCAACTGTGCCTGTTAATTGTTCTCATCACTCAATAGAATATTAATTTGTAAGTCATCAACGATAGTACATGCCCATTTTAAGTACGCATGTAGTGCAAGAGCCTCTTTGCAATCGGTCAAATGGGGACCAAGTGGGGGAGAGCAATTTATAGGTAGAGTTTAACAAGATCTGCTTAGTCTGGCAACACTTCACAATACAACACTGCATTTTATATAACTATACGTTAGGTCATATTATCTGAAATTGTCACTTTTATATCAATAACTGTAATAATATTTTTACTAATAATATATTAAAATTATAACAATATTGTTAGCAAATAAATGCAGTTAATAAAGGTTTATTCCTAACATAATCCTACTCGAACTATATTTATTTATTAGCATGCTTATCGCTAAGAAAAATCATAGCTTATGCACTAAGAAATAAACTTATGAAAGCATTTTTTTTTTAAATAGATTGAGTGAGTTAAAAACTATGTGAGTTATGATTTTATCAAAGCAGAAAATTATTAAGCCAACGAAGGTCTGTCTGTAGCTCTACTAACTTTTCAAAACATACACGTCTTTTTTTTACATCTTGTATATCATGTTTAACATAGCTTTATACAACTGAAACGTTGATTTAATTTCAAGTGGAGTGAGTATTTAAAAATTCAACTCAAAATTTCAACTCAAATAAGATGTCCCCTGCTCAGGGCTAGAATTATTCCACAGTCAAACAAAAATTAAACGTAATAGATAAATCATTAGTCATAAATAATTAATGTATCGACTATAAACACAGAAATTACCAATTGAATTAAAAATCTGCAAAAAATGAATTTTTCTATATTTAAATTAAAACAACTTAAAATAAGGCACCGGTAAAAATATTTATAATTCCCACTTTAATAGTGCTATAAATTATATTGTTTATTTAAGGTGGTGATGTAAGGGACGCGAGAAAAAAAATATCAATGTTTTTGTAATTTTTATAGCAAGCATATTTTTGGCCAAATTTAATAAAAATATTACTCCAGTAAAAATATAAGATTTAATTTCCTTCACACGAGGATATAAACAGTTGTTGAATTTCTGTTATGAGCATAGCTGCATTAGATGATAAAAGTTTTAAATAAAGAGAAAAAGTTGTCATTAAACCCAGTTCACCATTGACAAGTATTCAACCACTTTTGAGGTCACCATGTGTAGAAATTAAACTCTTTATTCTACCGGAGCAGTATTTTATTTCCTTTTGATCAAAAAATAGTTTCGATATAAAAACTGCAACAACACCAACCTTTTCTCACGTCCCCTATATTCCCCCTCTCCGGCAGATGAGCTCAATTTTTCACACTTAATTTGATTTCAAATTAGTTGGAAGTATATTTTCAAACCTGACAACACACATTATTACAATATGGAAATTGTAAAATAAGACAATATTTTCAAGACCCAATATTTCATTAGTAAAATCGATTCTTGGTATTGTATTTAAATTTAATCATTTTGTTTTCATTTTCGAGCAATCTACTTATTGATAACATCATGCCTAGCAATTATTAAATAATGAAAATGATACGTTGGCTTTGAAATTACCTGTTGAACCTTATAAACGCTAAAGTTGTTTGATATATCCACAGAGGATTGATTACTGCGTAGCCTATTTTATTGATATATCCAAAATATTATAGTGCTCTTAATATACAAACGGAGAAAAGGAAGTTAAAATAGATTGCAAATAATATTTCCCACGTAGTTTGAAGTATATTTTAAAGTTTGCATGAATGCACTCATTGCACAAACACATACATAATAATTATCATGTAATTCAAATGTTACCTTAATGACGCCCACAATTTTCTTTTACCACGCTTCAAGGGAAATGCACGCCATTTAAACTACTTAAAATTAATTTATCCAAACCAGATATGAAATCACCATTTATTTATAAGGGGGCTCATTTATTGCATGGCTAGGCTGTTCATCTTGCTAACATTTCAAATACAGTGAAACTTTATTAAGGTGGACTGTGTAGAAGATTGAAAACTGTCCAAGATATAACCACCCAAAAAATCTTTTAAGTTTGATTTAATATGCATAAAATCCGAGATGGTAATCTGCTAATAAAAAAATACCATTTTTTTAAAACTATTTAGTCTTACTCTTAGGAAGAAATGATTTCTATTTTGTTGTATCATATAATATGACCAAAAGATCTACTGACGTCCAACTGCCAGTCCGGGTTATACGCATTTAACTAACTTGATTACATAGTGTTAAAGAATGTAGACTTTTGATGAAACATCTGCATTTTTGTGGAGTAATATTGAGAAATAATTTTGGACAAATCATACCAAGTACTCCCAACAGGGATTAAAACTCCAACCTTTCCGTCAATGGAAATCAATTCTACTGTTAGGGTGATACGTTAGTTCATGCGAGCACCGATGCGGGTGTAACATAACAGATTTATTAGCAATATTTCCAAGCTCCTATTTTTTTCACTTTCTAACTGTATAGAAGAACAATGTAATTGTTAGTTGATGTTTTATTATCCTGACATAAAAAATACTCAGATATTTCTAAAGGAAAAGCAGATAAAAAAATTATCCTCCTTCCAATGGTTTACATGAGTGTTTTATGAAAAGTGCAGCCCTAGACACAACTACTTTTCTGTTAAAATAGAAAGTGTCCAAGGCTGACTTGGTATTGTTGCGGCCTTCCGGGAGCCCCGAGGAATCACACACAGTAAAATCCGTGAGGCAAGGCGACTTGAAAAAGATCACTCGCATTCTTATAGTCAAGGATATTAACCGCTCCGGCGTGCGTTTAGGCAATCTATCAAAACAGATGTGACTTAATCACTCCAGCAGCCAAACCAATTTAGTATTAACGTAACGATGTATAATCAATAGTTAATCTTCATGATTAATCAAATAAATATATTAATAAATCAACTTATTAATAACCTTAATTAACATTTCATATTTATATTACTTCATATGCAACAATAATCTAATTGCAACGTTGGTAGGAGACGTACTTACTTGGCGCCCAAATATAAGACAATAGAGTTTAGCACCCATTGATAAGTGAGACACGTGTATCAAAACCGATCAGAGCGTATATTTGAACCGGTCAAGACCTGAATCTGAGACGTCCCTTGGGATAACGTAGTGTACTCTTATATGGTTAGCTCAATGTAAATTAAATCTTGTGATTAAAAATAAAATAAAGCATTAATAGATTAAAGCTTTACACAGCTTTCAAAGTTTCTCAGGATGTCATAGGGTGCACAGGTCATCTGATATGATTGAAGACTACCCGTTTTGGACAGGTCTCAGTTAAACGCACAGTCCATCCTAAAAAGGTTTCTCTGTAAATGGCTACAAGAAGGAAGTATGAACATACCTTTCCTTGACACAGTGGTGCCGTACGCCATGACACCCAGTCACCCCGAGGATGAGGCATACCCTTGGTTCGCGAAGATGGCCGACCTCGGCACATTGATTGCCCGCCAAATATCTCTCCACTATGACGCCACAGGTACAGACTGGAGTTGAGCTCTCTTCGTTTAAGGCATCCCTATTTGTGTCTTTGTGTGTCTTCAGCGATACCTTTTGGTCTTCTACAAGAGCCCTTCTACCATATAACCTACCCTAGATATACACTAATGGCGGGCATAGGAAATGTCATCGCTCATGAAATCTCGCATCATTTCGACAATGCAGGTACAGTATTATCCAGCCATATATTTTCTAGAGGCGTGATTATACACTCAAATCAAATTAAATCAATAAGTTTCGCCAATAGTTTAGTACTAAGTAGGTATAGTAAGTAGCATGATGTCATCATCTCTGAGAGTATCAGCCCAGAAAACACAACAAAAGTTGCAACCCGATGGCCCAGTACTTGAGCCGCTAGCTCCTTCTGACTATTGTCTTGATAGTGTTTGCCTAGAAAGGATCATTTATCGGGAAATCTTAATCTGGGCATACAGCACATGGCTTGCCGCCATTATGATGCCATCATTGGAAAAAAAGAACTTCCAGTTACTAGAAAGCCTTCATTGGGTAATCAAGACTAGTGCTGGCATTCTGCTATCGTCACAATGCCATCTATGCAGAAATGGCTCACCACTCTCTTTTACCAGTCAAAAGACCCGGGTTAAATTCCAATATAATGATTTATGATTTTATACATATAATAAGAAATTATCATCATGGCACATAATGGAAAATTTTAGTATTTTAAATTTATTGTATAACTAATCATTGTATACAATTTCAGTTGAACATTTTTAAAGGCTTTCTAGAACCCTCAGCGCCAAACCAGTGCTATACCCGTGACAATTAAATATCACGAAGAATATAGTGAAAATACAATCCCAAAGGCAACCCAGAGCCTACTCTAGACCCGCTGTTCTTATAAACTCCGGTCCAGCAGTGTCTATCTGAAACCATGTTGGTTATCAAGCTCTGAACTGTCACTAAACTTGCGCTTTTGTGTGTGTGTGTGTGTGTGTGTGTGTGTGTGCAAATGTAGACTTAAGGTAGATAATTTCCTTTAGTATAACACACTATAAATATTGCAGCTTGCATGAGAAACAAGTAGTAGGTTAAGCCGACTTCTGTGTTTTACCTAGCCCTGATCTGGGCAGTTGAGAGAGTCATCCGATTTACAGATCATAACTATATATGCAGAGAAGATGATACCTTCACTCTCGCTGCTTAAGTATAATGTTTACCCCTTTGAAGATTAAACGGAAGTATTAACAATTAATAATTAATTTAATGTCATGCCTGGGCTACATAAATCTGTAGCCCGGTAGTGGAAAGATTAACCCATACTAATGTACCGTTGCCCAGGAGACGCCCAAATGTATTATTTGTACAGTACGTCCTTTTCGTGGAGGCTCTTTCCATGTCCCTATGAAGTGAGGGGATGATTGTAGTTATTTTAAGGGGTGAAGCCAACGAAGATCTTAACCAAGCCCGGGTGACCGTGGGAGTTACTCACCTCTTGAGAAAAAAATCCCCCGGTACCAGCCAGGAATCGAACCCGGGACCTCTAGGTCAGAAGAGAAGGTTCTGGCCACTATACCACTAGATCTGTTTAACAAGTACTAGCCACCACCCTCACTTTATCAGTATGATGAGTTTTCGTCTCCACAGGACTTTCTCTGCGTTGATTATCTCAACTTCACAGATCAGTGTCTGGAAGAAAGTATATAATCCTTCTTTTCTCCCCATTAATGAAATAAAGAATTAAACAAAATAAATTAACTATTCTAGATGGATATACCTATATATTATTTTTCCTTTTTTATATAAAAATGTATATAATATTACAGGTATCCAGTATGGCCCCGAAGGTAAAGGAAGCGAGTTGCTTTCTAAAGATAATGATGAGATGACTACCTACACGTTAATGGAAGATTGTTATAGTAACCTATTTACTTATAGTAGGAATTGGACCTTGCCTGATGAACGCGTCGTGGGATTAAAGGTTTGGAATTACTATATAATGTGTTGTTTGCATGTAATAGTATTACACGAGAGTCACTCAAGTGTGATGCAAAGAGTGGCAATGATTATATGGATTCCATATAAATTTAAACTTATCATTAAGTGTTCTCTCCTATGTCAGATCCATTCCTTTTCTCAGTGAACTAAGACCGCCAATGCACCCCTGTCCTCTACCTGCTCCTTGAGCTCCCAGAATTATCTTCTTTCCTTCAAGTCATCCAATATTTTAATCCACCTTATTCCTATGCTCCTCTATCCCTCAACTTTTCCTTCTATGCCTTTGTAAAAAAGACAGTTCCTCCTAAATATTTGCTCGATCTGTTGGTTGCGTTGCATCAAAGAAGCACATCCAAAATGGTTCTCTTCCCACCCACTCTTCTTATGACTTTATTTGTCACCCTGTCTATTTAAACTAAAACATTACTTTTCCGCAGGGTGTTTCAAAGGTTTTCCGTGAATAGTGCTGTGTAGGCAAGATTTCAAATTGATTCTAAGTGTTACTAATGGTAAACTTTTCCTAACCTAAATCTTCTTGATACTGTCACAAACTGTAGCAAATCATTCCATCGAGAAATTGATCAATATCTCACTATTACTTTGGGTGCTCGAATTGAGAGAAATTTTATTCCAAAACATGTTTATAAACAGTGTCTGAAAGGTTAAAGAACATACTGGAAAAATCCTGTCAATCTTACACTTTTTGCTGTAAGTTATTTTAATAAAAGCGTTCATTTCTGTCGTGTTAACCCCAATCTGTAAAGCATTCATGAATTTAGAGTCATCAACCTAAGGGCCATCGATCCATCATTGAGGATACGTAGAGTAAGGTTCTTAAAGTTAGCACCATAGTAAGAAGTGGCAGGAGCTTGATTGAAAAACACTGTGTGCATGTGTCATTTTTTTAAATATATTAACTTGTGAAGGGCATATAATCCGTACTTTTTCTTAGCATCGCGTATTATTACCTGTGCAGGTTGTACGCATATGTAATAATTACGCTAATGAACTAGAGATGAGGAAGTGTGCATTCGTGTGTAGGTAGAGTAAAAAACCATATGGAAAGATCACCCTCACTACACTCTACCAGGAGTCAAACTCCTATCTTACTGTCATCGGCCATCTAATCTAGCACAAGAGTAACGCTTTAGACCATTGCGGCCACCGAAGAAGGTCACTCAATACATTTTTGGAACATCTTATTTAGGTATATAATAGGTTGCACTATATTATAAACTTATAATAAAGTAGCCTACTAGCTATGGCGAGCAATAAGAAGCGTTTCACTACTCACTAAGATGAGGGTCCAGGGTTTGATTCCCATCATAGCTGAAAAAGTATTAATGGTGATTTTGAGACTCCGATTTTCCCACTTGAGAATTAAAGGTCGAGGGAAAGGATTTTGTATCTGGTCTATAATTAAGTTAGTTTGTAAGCTATATGCTGATATCCATTGGTTCAGAAAGTGAATGTTAGTTAGCTCTCCCTCATGAACGAAACAAACAGCCACTCCGACGGGTTGGCTCGTGACGCCGAGTGTATTGTGTTACCAGTTGAATCCAGAGCTGTCCATGAACGAGCGCATTGCCGATCAGATAGCCTTACAGCTGGCCCTGGAGGCGTATCGAGACACCAACTTTGGAATGACGGAGAACGTTCTCCCTTGGTTGGACATGGACAAGAAACAACTCTACTTCCTGTCGCTGGCGCAGGTTAAAACACTCTTGGGAACATTTTAGAGTTGGGTCTCTTAGGGCAAATTTCCTAGTCATATTGAGTACCCTTCAAGTGTGATGCTTCACTAAATTCAGGACGACACCTACCTAGATCAGAATGGAATTGGCCAATTTAATATGTGGGACTGGCTCATTCCATTTGAGTTTAGGTGTCGTCTTGTATTTATTATAGCGCCGCACTTGAGGCGTGCTCAGTCTGACTATGAAACTAGCCCACTGTATATTTTATACACCCAATACCACGATCATAATAGTCACAAGCCAGGGTTGAAAGAGAATTTGATAAGTTGTAGAGTCTTGAACCTATAATTAAAATATCAACAAACTTAAAATAATTGTACAGATTAAATATACCATCTGTTTACACTGAAAGGAAGCATTCTTTCCTTTACTGCTTACAATATGGCCCTATCTCATAAGCCACATCATAGTGGACCAAAGCAAGGCTATCTCACCCCTTCTCAGGCTAAATGAAGGAGGCAGAAAAGTGCGTAGTGTTTATTTTTCTCAGCGTACCTGTTTCCTTTATTATGTGTAAGTAGGACCTATATTAATCAAATTTGTTATATTATTTTCAGACTTTTTGTACTAAAAGTACAATCCTCGACAGTGTTATTTCCATATTTGAAAAAGAACATTTGCCATCCTCTATTAGGTAAGTTTAAATGGTAATTAATAGTTTGTAAAGAACTCCTTAAAATGAATTGTAAATCATTTTTATAAATATTAAAAATTATACTATTCATTCTCAATATATCAAACTTAAAAAATTAGTTTTTTTTATTTAAAACTAATCATATTTCACTAAATATGGTGTCATTTTAGTTGAATTTAGAAAATACATATATTAGCTACTCATGCAGTGGTTTCCAACCTTTTGCAGAGGTTTAACCTCAATTTTTTTTTAGACCACCGCGACCCCCTGCTAACATAGGATCATTAATTTCCTAGTTTTTGAATTATTATTATTTACACTGAAGCTTACTACCCGTCAAGGCTACCTGGGTAGAATTTAAAGGAAATGTACCTCAATTAGCACAGAGGAAGAAGGGAGAAACCGTCTAGGAAAAATCAGCCTCAGCACCCCCGGTCTAAATTCCAGTGGCCAAATGGTTTAAGGCGCTACTCTCGCAGTAGACTAGACAGCCGATGATGGGTAGATTGGAGTTTTATTCCTGTTTGGTGGACTGAAGGTGTTCTTTTTCCTAATTGATGTTTTACTTTCCCTCCACGCAAATGCGTGTATACTTTCTATAAATTCAAACTTTCTCATCCTAAATACTTAATACATTATATTAATTAGTACATATGTGTATGGCCCAAACGGGTAGTAAGATGCGGTCCTAAAATAAAAGTGAACATCTGCAAGTTATCTCTATATGAAATATGGATAAGAAAGTTAGAATTGAGATAAAGGTTACCCGTATTTGGGCGGAGGGGGAGTGAAAACCCGTTTAGGATAAACCACTTTTAATAAATACGGCTGTGATTTGAATTCTTACCTTCCTATCCCCCGCCAATCCAGTCTCGCAAGAACTATCATACGACTACTGATTCGGGCAATAGTTGATTATTATTTTTAATTTAAAAAGGAATACATTCAGTTTTTATAAAAGAGAAAATATTAATCGGTAATTTCTTAATTTTTTCCAAAGGGTCAACACATTTTTGTCGAACTCCAACTACTTCAGCTCCTCATTTAACTGCGCAGAAGGGACAACAATGAATCCAGAATACAAGTGTGAGGCTTTCCCTAAATTATCTGCATAGTCAAACTAAATTAAATGTAGATAAGAAGAAGAAATTATAATCTTCAACTGTTCACATTAGGGAAGTCTTTAAGATTTGCGTGGACTACAACTCTTGAAGAAACCCACGGTATTCTTTGAGAAACGTTTCGTTGGAGGCTAGATTCACTGCCTTAATAGAGTTTAGGCCTTCATTTTATGGGACTACTACAATCTCCTTGGAATTACAAAAATATAAGGGCGGATCTAAAACGAGTATGTTATAGTGTAGAGCTCTACGCCAAACCCTGTGTTGTGGGAATGTTATATCGGGATTTCAGGTTGTGAACGGATATTTATAACTATAACTATACATTTATAATAAAATGACATTCTCGCAGAACCGAGAAGGGAGACTACTTACTATGTCGGTATCTACCGTTTGAATATTATTTCTGACAGTTTAAATGGCTATTAGATCCATTCATATTTATTTATACGCCATCATTGTGTGATTCGCGGCTCTACTATTTGTCAAGTGGTTTCAATTTCGACAAAACTAAAAGCTAAATATAATTAATCTTTGCCCGTTGCCCTTTACGGATGTGAAACATGGACCATTGGTGCAACTGAAAGGAAACGATTAGAGTCATTTGAAACGTGGTGCTATGGAAGAATGTTGAGGATGGAGATGATATCGAATACAGGAGTGCTAAGAAAAGAAAATGAAGAAAAGAAAATTTGAAAAGGTGTACAGCAAAGAGCTAACATGGTGAGTCATATACTCAGACATGATACAGTAGCCCCATGGCTTCTTTGGTGCTGACTGACAGCTCACAGCTCACAGATGACGGTTTAAAAAAGTTACCAGACCAAATTATGTATCCCTACGCTGAACCATATGATCTGCAAAAACATGTGTTTAGCAGCTGTCACTTCTGACAGTCAGCATTTAGGTATATACTTAAATGTTGATTGTAAGAAGTCAGCTGTGAGTTGTCAGTCAGCACCAAAGAAGCCACGGGGCTACTGTAGTTTGACTAAGATAATTACAGAATAAAATGTGGAAGGGAGAAATTAAAGCGGGAGACCAAGACTGGACTACATGTACCAGATAGCGGACGATGTTAAATAATAAGGTACAAATATGTAAAAAAAAAGAAAAAAAAAAAGGACCACGACAGACAAAAGCGGAGAGCTGCGACAAACTAATCGCATGATCGATGACTTGATGATGATACCAGTGTTGTGTACTCTGAAATTATTGTTTATACTTTCTAAAAGGGTTTTACCAAGTCACGAACAAAATAAACTGTTTTAAAGCTAAATATTTTGAGTGCAAAGCTTATAAAAATTAATCTATAAACGATTCTCTTGAATATGGTCACAAATCGTATTTCAAAGTTAACACTATTCAAAGTGCTTGGTAAATTAAATAAATTAGCCATTCTATGTTCTCATGGTATGTAATACTTTACCTCAACGATTAAAATAATTTAACAAGAGTTGAATTTGTAGGCTATGTATTCATAGCTAACAAATTTTTAAATGTGTATCTACACATGCGAGACTATTGATTTTGTACGGTACCATGAATTCACTATGTTTAATTTACCGTAAATAGCTCTGTTTGCTTATACATTTTATTCCCATTTTATTTTAACTCTATGTTTTTTTACGTTTGCAATTTTTGCTATACCTAACTCTACACATTCATCCCTCATTTAGGTATTTATAAACATTAAGTATTTCCTAAAAATATTAATAATCCACTGAACTGTAAAAAAAAATGGTTGTATATTTATGTAGTTATGTTATTCTTGTACATGTATAGGCCTACTTACTTTATGTATAACCTTGTAAGCTCTTATAAATTATGTATTATATTATTGTAAAATATCTGAATACATAAAAATTTCAGAAATTAATTTTGTAAAACCCAAGAAAGATTTATTGTATTTGTAACAAATAGGGGTTAATTTACGAGAAACAACAGAAACATGTGTCGGTACAAGTTACGGCTATTATTCCCATTGTTTTTTATAAATGATTATGTTAAGACATAGATCAAAAGGTCATGTGGTCTCAAATAATAACAATTAGGTAAGTAAAGGCCATGGACTAATTTATAAAAGTAGTAACTTATAAAAATAATTGTATTTTATGCCAAGAGCACAAATTGTCTTTATAAGACATCTATCTACCTCTTAACTAACTTATATTTATAATCTGTCTTGACTTTATATTGAGACTAGACAAAGCTTGGTTATGTTTTAATAATAATTTTCAACGCTAGAGTTATGACTTCATCTAAGTCAGGATGGTGCAGAGTTTTGCATCCCAAGGGTTAAATCTTAGTACTGGTTTGCAGCGCGGGCCGAAGATATATTTAATATTCCCATCAACTTGATATAGGCCCATAAACAACACTTACTAAACAATCATTTTCAATACCTATACAAATTGTATTTTCGTTTGAAAGAATCTTACAAATTTTACTGCAAAAAAATGTATTAATCTAAAAAAAAAATTATTATGAAATATGTACGCATAAACACTTTCACAAAGCAATTTAACATTATAAATATAAATATACATAAATTTTTTAACAATCACTTAAATGCATAATAAAATGCAATCATGACCTCTTAAAATACATATTTTTATTTGAATAATTTGTTATTTCACATCTTCCACCGAGAGTTTCCCATTAATTTTCTTCCAGGATATTGTGAGACACACATTTTCAGTGAATATGGGCTGTGGCGACCTGGCGGTCTAGGGGTAAGGTGTCAGAGCTCTGTTCTAGGGGCCCGTGGTTCAATCCTCCGTCCTGACACAGATTTATCTGATTACTAAACCCTTACTTCACCTCTGACAAGATGTGTATTAATCCCAACTTGTGAATGTGTGGAATGCCAAGCCTCCACCGTGGTTCGGATCCCACGTTAAACTGTAGGTCCTCCATTTCATCTCACAATCACCCTACCATTACACATCAGCGTAAGTGCGTATAACCCGAACGGGTAGCAAGACGCGGTGCTAATAATAATAATTATGAGTTCGTGAGTTGTTCTGGAAGATAGTGTGTGTGTCACTAACCAAAATCAAAAACGTGACTTTTTTGTTACCCGCCTCTCAGGTTTTTTTAGCACCACATTTTACTACCCATTAGGGTAATACGTATATGTACTAATTACACTATAGTGTTAGGGGATTAAGAAGGTTTAATTTAGATGAAGTGCACCCTCATTTGCGTACAAGGAATAATGGAAAACAATTTTTAGGAAATACCACCCCCAGGACACCCGACCTAGATTTGAACCTTTATCTCCCCGTCATCGGCATTCTAGTATATTGCGAGAGTAGCACCTTATACCAGGCGTCCACCGAAGCGTGTCTGGTCTTATTACTCGTCCGAGATATACGAAGTTTAACTATACTAACGGAAGTAAAGTAGGATTTAGAGGAAATGTACCCTCAATTGCGTGGAGGGATAGTGGGAAACCATTGAGGGAAAGAAATACCTTCAGTACGCGTAACTAATATAATATAAATGTTCTTCTCGTGTTTTAAAATGCAATCTATCACTATGTACTTAAATTAAGGTTGATTAGACTTTCATTTAACGTAAGAGTTATCCAGAGGATAAAGTTCTCTCTAAGGTATGTTACGTCAAGATGAGAGCGTAGGGGAAGTGAGAAAAGAACAATGCCTTTGCTGTTTTTATATCAAAATCTTATGTTTTTGGTCAAATTAAATTAAATATTTATTTAATAGAAACATTTCACATGGTGACCTCAAAAGTTATTGAATTCTTGAATTTAATGACAACTTTTTTTTTTTTTACTATTCTAAAAATGTATCGTTTAATGCCACGAGGCTTTACTACAGATATTCAATAGCTGTTGGTATCATCGTGGGAAGAAAATTAAACTCTAATATTTCCACTGGAGAAATATTTGATTTATTTTGGCAAAAAAAAAAAGTTTTTTTACTAGGCTATTAAAACTGCAATAAACTAATATTTTTCCGCTTCCCTTACACTCCCACAGTGAATTGTACCACGTGTTCCTGTTAGCCAATCATGTTTGCGAACAACATCAACACGGCTATTTAGTGCTTCCTTTGTTTATAAAGTGCAGACGTTTTCTTCGCTATATTATTATTATTATTATTATTATTATTATTAGCACCGCGTCTTACTACCCGTTCGGGTTATACGCACTTACGCTAATGTGTAATGGTAGGGTGATTGTGAGATGAAATGAAGGACCTACAGTTTAACGTGGAATCCGAACCACGGTGGAGGCCTGGCATTCCTCACATTNCACTTACGCTAATGTGTAATGGTAGGGTGATTGTGAGATGAAATGAAGGACCTACAGTTTAACGTGGAATCCGAACCACGGTGGAGGCCTGGCATTCCCCACATTCACAAGATGTCTTGTCAGAGGTGAAGGAAGGGTTTGATAATCAGATAAATCTGTGCCGGGACCGAGGATTGAACCCTGGCCACCAGCACAGAAGTCTAACACCTTACCCCTAGACCGCCAGGTCACCTTCTTCGGTATAGTTCTTGCTTAGCGATCACCAGTCAGCAATAAGTCGTGGCATCTTCTAGCACATTATTTTGTATATATAGTAAGTTTCTATTGCAAGTACTTTACGGTCAATCAACACTATGGGCCAGTTTCATAGTCAAATTTAGTACGCCTTGAGTGCGGCGCTACACTAAGTTAATGACGACACCTACCTAAACCAGAATGGAAAATTGTGGTCTAGGTAGGTGTCTTCCTGTATTTAGTATCGACTCGCACTTGAGTCGTGCTAAATCTGACTATGAAACTGGCCCTAAGCGGTAAAATTCAATTTTAGTGAACAATTTGTTTTCAAACAGTCCAACTTCAATGGACGTGTTTTGCTTGAGTCGTTTCGTTATATACATCCTGAGCACATTATGTTCCTTTATGTTACGTTAAGGGAAAATTTAGTTGAACGCAATCTCGGCACGTGAGATTATGGTTGGAATCCCTTTAGAATATACAATCTAGAACCTACATTTAGGGTTTCTATCTGATTCCATTTTCCTTAAGGGGTAGAAACACTGCCACATAAATGAAATAATCTGCAAGTATTAATTAGCCTGAAATAATTAATTCCCATTACAGAACAAAAATATTATTGCACTTGGAGATTTACTAGTGCTATAGAGTAAGTAAGTAATATTACTTTATGATTGTGTTGATTCTTAACATTTAAAGTGTAGAAAATATTTAAAAAAAACATATTTTAAATATATTTAATAACAATAATTGATTAAGCAAAAATTAAAACCACGAAAGAGAAAAGTATCTACTAGTATTAATATAGTAGTTTATTTGGACAAATTTTCCACTGGTAATCAGCTTTTTCTTTTATCGTATGGCATATATGAACGGGAGGAAATTTGACATCCAGGTTCTAGCGCCTTATGTGTAGACTACTGTATAAGCCGCTCTGGGGAATAGAGCGTTGCCTAAGGTACAACTATGGTGGTCGTCTACATGTCGTACCCGCAAAGAGATGATGTGATGATAGTTATTACGGAGTTGTGGAGTCGGGGTGAGTCTAAACCTAACTTAAGCATAATCTACCAGCCGCTGGTAGCCATTGGAAACATTCCCCTTAAGGGAAAAATACCCAAGGTACCAGCCGGGAATCTAACCCGGGACCCCTAAACTTCTAGCCAAGTGCACTGACTATTACACTACTAAGCGGGTTGGCGATTATCTGTCCCTTTAATATAAACACAAAAAACTTCTTCAATCTATCCTTAGTTCGCCATTCTGTTTCATACTAACTAGTCGGTGACCTGGTGGTCTAAGGGTAAGTTGTCGGACTTCTGAGCTGGGGTCCGGGATTCAATCCTCGGTGCAGGTACAGATTTATCTGATTACCAAACCCTTCCTTCACCTCTGACAAGACATCTTGTGAATGTGTGGAATGCCAGGCCTCCACCGTGGTTCGGATCCCACGATAAACTGGTGGTTCTCCATTTCATCTCACAATCACCCTACCATTACACATTAGCGTAAGTGCGTATAACCCGAATGGGTGGTAAGACGTGACAATAATAATATTTAATACTAGAGATGGCGCTGTTGATGTTCTCTTGAAAGAATCTATATTTATTAAATTAGCATCCTGCTCAATTAATTACGAAGATGATTGCTCGTATAACTACCGTTGATAGCTTCTATTATCTAAAATAGTTAAACCCGTCAAATACAACTTGTACAAGATAATTTTTCTTAAAACTGTTATTTAAATGTTCCTTTAAAATTTCCTTATTTATAAATTAAATGATGTTGGTGTCTACAGATTCACATCTATCTAAGTGGAAATTTTAAGATTTAACAGTCTGTTGAGCCTACGGACTCGTTTAAATGTCGGTGAAATAATTTAATTTAATTTAATAGGTAGACAATTGAAATAATTTATAAGTTTAAGGGTGAAAAAAAAATCAAGTGGGGTGACAGTCGTTTTGCTCTTGAATGTACTCCCATTTTTTTAAATGTTTTAATTTTGTCTTCTTGTTATGGGCGTCAATTCCACCTTATCTTACTTTCACAATCTTAAAAAAAGAAATTTTACGCTCACACTTGAAGGAAAATTTCATTTTAATTTACTACAATCTTTCATGAATAATTCAGACGTTGGAGGGGAGGAAAAATGTTTTAAACTCATACGAAATCTCAACGCACAATATCTTACACTTATGTCTACTGGGAAGATGGTACGGGGAAGGGTGTCATTGTAGTCGTTTCACGCACTGTACAGGGTGTTTCTCAAGTTTAGCAGATCCTTAGTTTAGTTTTCTTACGGCGAGATTTCCTCAAGGGATATTAGAGAGTTGAGTTTTCATAAATTTACAAAAAAACACTTTCATTTTTAATTCAAAATAAGAAGAAATCTTTTTAATTTATATAAACAGTTATGTATTTGCAATTTTTTTAATCTATTCGTAAAAGAATCGTTTGAACCCGTGAATGTGTGAGAATTGTTCATACGATCGGTAAAACAAAAGCTTACACAATTTAATTATTTGAAATTTTATCAGAACTTAATGTCACTAAAGATTCCTCAAATTTTCAATTACTCATTTTATATTAGTTCTCTCTCGTAAAATCTTAAATCACTATTGTATTGAAAATATAAATAACTGAATAAAAATATGGCTTTATTATAATTAATTTTATGAATTAATAGATACCATTTTTAAAGAAATTTTTAATATTTCAGTAAGTAAGATGATAATAAGAATAGTTAACAAAATATAATTCAGTTGCTTATTGAATATTAAAAAAATCGTATAGTCGGAAGGAAATATGTAGGTATTAGGTGTAGAATATATAAAGCAGTCACAACATTTTAAGTAGTACGGTATTATTATTATTAAGCACCACGTCTTACTACCCGTTCGGGTTACAGGCTTTAAGTACTAATTACGCTGATGAATTAAGAATTGGGATGGTTACATTAGAGGAAGTGAACCAGCATTTGCGTGGAGGGAGAGTGGAAAACCATTTAGGAAAAGCCACTCCCAGTTCACCCGACCGAGATTCGAACCTCGATCTCCCCGTCCTCAGCAGTCGAGCTCAACACGACTAGCGCGTTAGCCAACTACACCACCGAGGCGGGTAGTACGGTATTAAAAGGTAAGTATCTTGATATGAAATTACTCTCCAGACAAAATAAATTAGATATAAAAATTTTGAAACTTACTATTTTGATCTTAAACAATTAATAAGAACATTTAAGGCATGTTAAAATTACAAACATCTAAGAAAATATTTATAATTTAATTTATAATGCAGCAGGAATATCTATCATGATCTTAGCGGCGTTAGATGAGAAACTTTTTAAACGAAAAGAAAAATTGGTCATTAAATTCCAGGACATCCTTGACAGATATTCAAGAAATGTTGATATCACCATGTGAATAAAATTTAACTCTATGTTTTTACTGGATACATATTTGATTTATTTTGACCAAAAAAGTGTTGATATAAAAAGTGCAAAACATATTGGTTTTTACTCGCATAACCCTCCACCGCACCTTGGTAAGCATTATTTTATGTTAGCACCGCGTCCCCCTACCAATTTGGGTTGTATCTATATAGGTCTATGCTAGTTACGATAATGTGTTAGGGAAGAGGTAAGTTGAATTCATGGGAGATTTACCCTCATTTGCGTGGAGGGAGGGATTAAAACTATTTAGGAAAAACCTCCTTGACCTATCCAAACAGGATATAAACCCCGATCTCCATGATATCAAAAGCCCACTCTATTGCAAGAGTGACGCCACATACAATTCGATCATCGAAGTGCGTAAGAGTAACTTTTAAATATATTTTAATAGCTTAGCTTGAAAGGCTACAAAATACTAGTTAATCAAAACTTAAATTATAAGAAATATGATTTTTTTTAAACTGATGCGCTAAAATTTGAATTTAAAAATCACCTTTGCCCATGCGTCTAACAATATTAATAGCTATATTTAAAACTACTTTTGTTTCAGTCTATGAATTGGACGTTTGATAATTTCCGAAACCAAGTTAGTATTGTCTGGAATAAGATGTAAAATGAAATGGATTTGGCAATGTTCAGAGAAAAATATTATCAAAAACTAAAGTAGAAAGAAAAATACTATGCATGTCTAAGTTGCGTACTTTAAATATTACCTAGGCTTAGTTCAAGAGAGGCACGAATAATACACAAACGGATATGGAAAAATGGTCCCATACCAAGGAGTCTGTAAGGTCTAGACTCGTGTGACAATTTAAAATAAAATAGTGTTGTCTTGAGCCAAGACACCAAATAAACATAAACAGGAATTTCAAAAGTTTGTTTTCATAGCTATAAAATATTTCAAGAAGGAAGATATAAAATATTCCAAAGCTAAAACAATAGCATGATAGCCGACAACTGCTGAGAGGCTAATTTATCAGTTGAGTTTATTTTGATTATTTGTCCACACTGAAAACCAAAAAAGAACAAGTGAAACATAATCTTGATTAAAATACAGTAAATACATCGTAAGCACTTTTTTTATATGTTTATAAATAAACTTTATATTGTATCTTAATTCGAACTAAAATATACTATGCAGTCACTAAAATGTTTGATATTAAGGATATTCATAAAACCTA
>CABFVX010000416.1:0-15385 GCA_902151425.1 Timema shepardi
TCACAATCACCCTACCATTACACATTAGCGTACGTGCGTATAACCCGAACGGGTAGTAAGACGCGGTGCTAATAATAATAATATATATATATATATATATATATGCGTGTAACCCGAACGGATGAACGTGGTGAAATAAAGGGTTTGATTCTAGTCATGTCCGAAAAATGAATCATTGGTGAAGTGTGGGTTTCGCCTGCCACAGTGATAAATTAACGACCAAGGGATGGCTGTTGCGTTTGTTCTGATTTAAGATGGTTTATAAACCGTGTGCTGATTTAATCAGTCAAATAGGCTACCTCAAATAAAAAAGATAGAAAAAATTTAAATTTAGACTTTAAGTAGTTTACGGCGCTTTCGTTTTTTAAAGCTTCTTTACCAAGAAATCGGCTCTAAAAATTTGGTTGCTCTGTCCGAAGACAGGAAACTGTGTTTTCCTGTTTCTACCCAAACATTGCCTCGTCTGTCTGTAGTTGGTCTAACATTAGACTTCTTGAGGAAGTTCAAAGGGAGGGTTGGTTGTAATAAAAATGGCAGATACGACTCACGACTTTGAGGAGCATGACAAGAAACTTACAAGCTAAACTGATCTCCAGAGCTCTTTGTCTTATGTAAAGTAAACGATATTAAAGTTAAAATAAATCAATAATATTAGTTTTAACTTAATATATGTTTACGTTATCTGTAAAATGATCAAGTTTTAAAAAATTAAAGGAAAAAGGGTAACTAACACATTCCAAGCTGTCTGGTAACGTCATAATGAAAAACTATATATAACTTTTAAAATGCTGGACGATTGAACCGTCATTGTATTTGGCTTACTAATCATACTGTTAGATTTGTATCATATACTCCATTCACGGTAGGAATTACTCTCTGAAAGGTCTTTTTTCCTACCAATATCCTACTATATAATAGATTTCTGGTAGGGAAAAGGGCCTTTCAGAAGTCAATTCCAACGGTGAACGGACTTTAATTGTATATACTTACTTATGGGATTAAGAACTCGAAATATCATTGCCGCGCTTACAAAAGTACGCCATCTGTTGCTATCTCGAGCATTCAATCCACCTCTTAGCTCTTTCAGGTCCATTCTAATATGTGGTTTTTTTTAACACCACATCTTACCTCTTGTTCGGGTTGCACGCCTATTTACCTTTTACACCAATATGTTAAAGATTATGAAGATTGAATTTAGAAGAAGTGTACCCACATTCTCGTGGAGGGAGGGTGGACAACAATTTAGTAAAAACCACCCTCAATACACCCGACTGGGATCGAATATCAATCTCCCCGTCTTCGGCAGTCTAGTCTATTACCTTAGATGATGGGGCCACCGATGCGGGTCATTTTAATGTTATCCTCCCTATGCGCCTAGGTTTTACCACTGGTTTCTTTCCATTAGGTTTGCCAATCAATTACCAATACCTTGAACGCAGTTCTACATTCTTCCATTAGCGCTGCATGTCCTGCCCACTGTAGACTTATAGATTCATGCAACCAGATATTTTAAAGTTGTATTTATTATTTAAAAGCCTATCTTACGACCAATTTAACATAAAATTAAATACATGGTTACGCTTGAACTATAAATTGTAAATAGATGTGGTTTCTATATTCTCTAATTGTCAGTCATAGTATTAGTATAAATAAAATGAGTTTTTTTCATTTAATTTTTTATCTAAACTTTTAGTATATTAAAATTAATTCAATCCTCTCCATTCTATGATTTTATAATGAAGACTCCACCCTGCAGCCAACAATGCAGCACCTGGTTCGAGGTGTAGGCTATTAACTAGCTAGGACTTGCTTTTCTGGCCCCACGGTCTAAGGCGTAACTATCGTGTTAGGCTAGATTACCGATGACAGGGAGGTTGGGGTTTGAATCCCAGTCAGGTGAAATGAGTGTGGTTTTACCCAAATTGTTTCCCACTCACCCCCTAAGCAAACGTGGGCGAACCTCACCTAAATTCAACCTCCCTCAACCCTCAAGCTTGATTCACACGCTCGCCGAAAAATAGAAAGCAGAATCTGCGCAATAATTCACACACGTTTTAAGTTGACCCATGATGCATTGCAACGCTTTAAAACAGCCGATTATCAACATACTTTATTTTCTAGTGGATACACATATATTTTAGATCATTGTCCCGATGGATGTTTACAAATTATAACGCTGTGTCAAGGCACAATCCATTACATCACTAAACATGCTTTACATTAATGAGTTATTTCAAATCCCCTCACAACGGCCAACGAAGCTGTCTGCTAGCTTCTGGCTGCAGAGCGCATGCATTGACAAATGCGCATGCGCACTAATTTGAGATGGTTAGTTCTGAGATTTGATTGGTTCTCCTGGGCCTAACATCTCGAGCAGAGCGGACAAAGTAGAGAATAGTTGAACTTCAGCAGAACAGCTCGCTCCTATTAAGCGGAAATCTACTGATTGGCTTAGAGCGCGTCACGTGACCAGGTTTCTATTCTGCGCTAGTTTTCCTGCGAACGTGTGAATCCACAGTAACTCAGAGTAATTAGAACATATGCGTACATCCTGAACAATAAGTAAGATGCGGTGCTAAAAAAAAACTAACGAGACGTGATTTTACTGAGGGGTGAGACTGGCACTAAAGCTTGCCTTTTTTTCTTCCTTTAAAATAGTTTAGTAAAAATTCACTTTATAGCCTATTGGAATACAACGAAGTTATATAGTCTTTACTCTCGTGATGTTTTCGATTGAAATAAATACGTATTGAATTTATTTTTGATGCAAAATCCCGCGTACGAACGCCTTCAGGCTATGTTGGTAGACCAAAGGATTTTGAAAGGTTATTTCCTGTATATTAAGAAATGGTTGTGATGTGTTTTAGATATTTCTTGAAATATAATAAAAACTACGAACTATGATCTTATATAGAAAATATCTAATATTAAATATATTGTCTTGCTGAATTTATTTTTAAAGTAAAATGTTCATCCATGTTTATGGAAGGAAACGCGTTTAAGGTGGAGGATGTAGGGAAGGCGATGTTTGGGCCATATTTTACAAGTTTGAACATCAAAACACTTGTTTGTTCAAAATAAATTAAATATTGCTCCAGTAGAAACATGTAGTTAAATTTTCTTCGCATGGTGGCCTTAACAGCTCTTTAGCATTTGTCAAGTACATCCTGGAATTTAATGACAGCTTATACTCTTCATTTTAAAATATTTTGTTCCAATGCCACTATATACGTGACAAATATTCAACAACTGTTGGTTTTG
The DNA here is from genome assembly GCA_902151425.1 of Timema shepardi. Taxonomy (NCBI): domain Eukaryota; kingdom Metazoa; phylum Arthropoda; class Insecta; order Phasmatodea; family Timematidae; genus Timema; species Timema shepardi. Next base: position 3,262 of record CABFVX010000416.1, read on the forward strand.
TTTTATGTCGTATAGTTTTCTAGAACGAGAACATCATCATACAGGGCCGCCACTATTTTCTTACTACCAAATTCCCTGTGTTTTATAGGTTTTCCAGAAGGAATTCCCATTTTTCAAGGAAGCTTCTACTAAAGAAATTAGTAATAAAATTTCATTTTTCATCAAAATGACTAGTATGAAGTCATGTACTGTAATTTATGTTTAAAACTGGATGATTTAAGGTTGATGGGGAAATTATTTTTTTGTCGCTCCGCCTAACCCATGTTTTACTAAGCGTGCTTAGTTCTTCGGTTCACTTTCCCATCCAACCAAAGACCTACTATTTTAATCTTCCAGTTAAATGTCCCAAATTAAGAAATATCCCAGTATGTTTACTATATTTTGCGAAATTCCCCTAGTAAGAGAAAAAATTGTGTTAAAAAATCTTTATTTCAGTTCTAATATAATATATTATATTATAATTACAAACTGTACCCGCTTCTTTATATGATCTGTAAATAGGTATTTAAAACGGTGTTGAAGTTCAGTGTAAAATGTCAAACAATCAACGAATGCATTTTGTCAAGAGTGTTGAATTTTTAACTTATTTTTTAAACTTTAGAAACTATCACACAATGATAAGTAAATGAAACTTTCCAAACAAAATGCACCACCTAGCTGTAAAGTCTAATCAGTACGTTTCAGCGTATAATGCAATTTTCTATATTTCTTAACATTAATTTTTATTTATAATCAATTAAAGAAAAATTGCAATTCAGAAGGGTTTATAATAGGGTTGTTTATAAGTTAAAAGTATTATAGAAACCAAAGAAGAAATGACATACTGAGAATCGCGTTCCATAAAAAAATATTTAACCTTTGTGATATTTTATTATATCAAATACTGTGATTATATATTATAACCTCACTTTATAAACAGTATAACATTGCACATATGAGTGCTGTCAGGTTTTAAAATACGTTTCATTTTTAAAATCAAATTAAATGTAAAAATGAAGTTCATCTGCTGAAGTGAGCCCTAAATTAATTCGGGTTTTTAAAAAAAGAAGGGATTTTCACTATATAAATAATAAACCATGATAACGGATCATCATTGACCACCCACTTTGAAAGTTAAATCTGATAAAAAAGTATTAGAAGGTATGGTAATACCTTTCTTACACAAAGAAAATGTATCTTATAAACGTACTTACTGTCAAATAAATATGCTAAGCTTCCTGGCTGATGGATATCGGTTTTGAGTTATCCGTTTTCAAGCGTTTGTTCGTGCGTGCGGTGTTAGGTTAGAAAAACGTGTTACAAGATTTGAAGCATGGTTGACAAGACATCGTTGCTCACATATTAGTTTTTTGTGAGTTTTTTAAACGATGAAAAGCAAACTGGATCGAACACATCCTTAGGAGGAAATTGTCTTTTGCACGACGTTATAGAAGGCAAGATTGAGGGAAAGGGGCGGGGCGCACAGGAAGGATGAGAATTCAAATATTAGATGATTTGAAGGAAAAAAGAAAATTCAGGGAGTTGAAAGAGGCAAAGGACAGGGTATTTTGACAGCCTTAGTTCACTGACAAAAGTAATGGACCTGTCGCAAGACAGAACACGTGATTATGATTATAATAATAAGGGTGGGGTTCTGCAAATAAACTTTATTTTCATTTTTTATTTGATTCCCAATTAATAAGGTGAGGCTTTTTGACTATATCATATAGATAAATTATTATGATAATGAAAACAAAATGGCATAGTCATTATGATGAATCTTTACGTTTTACATATTCCCGAATCCAATAATGCGAGTTATGCAAGTCTGTGTATTTTTGTTTATCTGGTTATACCTGGAGCTACAGCCAAAACGTTTTTATGTATTTGTTCCAAGTTTGATATTAATTATTGTTAAATGTTTGCTACTAAATATAGTTTATATCGCCCAAGCTTCGCTAGTAGTCAACAGTTAATTGTACAAGCATATCGGTGACCTGGCGGTCTAGGGGTAAGGTGTCAGACTTCTATGCTGGCGGCCGGGGTTCAATCCTCGGTCCCGGCAAAGATTTATCTGATTATCAAACCCTTCCTTCACCTCTGACAAGACATCTTGTGAATGTGAGGAATGCCAGGCCTCCACCATGGTTCGGATTCCACGTTAAACTGTAGGTCCTTCATTTCATCTCACAATCACTCCACCATTATCCATTAGCGTAAGTGTGTATAACCCGAATGGGTAGTAAGACGCGGTGTTAATAATAATAATAATACAAGCATATGCCATCTCTCCCTCTAAAGGCTGCTTTACTTATTTTCAATTATGAAATAACCGAAAATAGCTCTAACGACTGTTTTAAAAATGTATATAGGGTATTCTGTACATGATAAATAAGAATGTAGGCTTATGATTATTTTTCTACATTAAATTAATTTGAGGTTAATTTTACTGATAAACAATTTTAAGAAGTTTGAAATTGTTCAAAAATGGACTTTACGGTTTAGTTCATAATGGGTATAATTTAATTGTTTTAAATTATAAAAAACAAAACTCTATTTTAAAAAGTATGCACTATAAATAACTTAGGGGTATTTTTTTACTGATGACATGTTTTTTTATTTGGAATTTTTGTTAGGATATGTGTTTAAAATTATTATATTGAAATTGCTTATTATGATTAGCAAAATATTATTTTTTGATTTTCTGAGGAAAACTCATTTAAGGGTAGTTTACCTAAAACTTATTTTTGTAAATTTTGTTCCAAATTATAATAAAATATATTATAATGCTTTTGATTATGTCTAACATATATTTAAAACTGGTGACATATATGACTACAATAAATTATAGTTATGTAATACTGTTTAATAAAATGACAGTTAAATATTTCATCTCAGCTTTTTAAATACTATTTAACCACTATTGCGAATAATTTCATATAAAAGCTACTTTCAGCATACATTTTTGCCATTAATATTATTTGTGTTAACCAAAGTACTTATTTACATATACTTGTTTAAATATATTTATATACAAGGGAATATTATTTTTATTATTAAAAAAATCAGGCAAATATATTAATGACTTTTCCTTATTGTATTATACAACCTGGGTAGATGATTTATTTGACTCAAGTTCTTATTCCGTCGAAAGGTCAAGGAAAGATCCTATGATCAATCGCCAAGAAGGCTCGTAAAACGTCGTCTGCATAGCATGTACAAACACAGACGTCCCGACGCATAGGACTGTAGTGATGACGTCTGGATGACGTGAGGAGACAAGTGACTGGGTACGACGCCGTCACTTACCCACCACTCACCATCAAATGACATTTATATGAATAACTGAATGTGGGGTATTAAATTTCAACTTTACCAGGACTTTAAGAGCATCCTAAGTCACGCATGGTACTATTTAATTACTTTACAGATTATTTGCGGTTTATCCTGACTTGATTCTAAGAAGAACACAAGATATAGACCCTAGGATATTAATTTATTACTCCGTTTGAGAGAACCTACTCAATTTAAGTATAATGTTAATCCTATAACCTTCACCGGTGATCAAATCTGGGACCTCAGAACATTATAATTAACGCATTTAAAACTAAAATTAGGAGTAGAAGTTCAGAATATTGATATAGTTTCAGGTTATTAATGTAATATATAAATTATATAAATATATAAAGCATCAAGCTCTTCTGTTCTGGTTTTCTGGTAAAGGGATGGCCAGAGTTCAAATTCCTGCTGGGTGTACTCAGGGTTATATTTATTTCCTAAAATTATTTTCCACTATTCCTCTACACACATTCTAGTGCATTGTATCTAAAATTCTAACCTTCCTCACTTCCGCCCCAATAGTGTAAGCATAAATGATTTGGTAGTAAGAAGAGGTGCACATAAAAATTAATTTCAAAATCAATATTGCCGTTAAAGATAAAATAAGATTATACATCGCACCCTTTATTTAAAAATATGATAGTTGAAATAATTTTATAAAATAAACAGATATTAAGTTTTAATACAACGGCATCATTAACTAATAACTTAATGTTATTTTTAGGATATGTTCTGATTTTATAATCGCATTTAATTAAGGTAAAAACGACAACCTAGCATGGATTCGATTCCAGTGTTCAGGTTAAAAAATTTCAATTAACGGGTTAAGACAAAACTTGATCGATGTACAGTAAGTAAATCGACATCTAAATTTTCACTTTACAAAACTAAACGGACCCATCAATTGAATGGGCAACTAAAAGGTAAAGTGAGCAATTAAACAGGTGGAAATATTTGTCATTACATGCTTGTATAATAGTATATGTACACACGTAGGACTATATTTGTCCTAATGCCAGGATAACAATCAACTTAACGTTCACGTAACGTAAAGAAACATAGTCTGTGATCAATATTCATGTAACGTACCAGCTCTAACAAAACCCAGACCATGAGAATGAAATGTGAAATTTTGTTCTTTGCGGACGCGGGTAAATATATCCAAAATGGCGTCTGCATACCATAAACAAACAAATCATATACTCAATAGTCATGTTAACTTCGATTACAGGAATACGTGGTACCCTTTATGTAATGTAAGGTGAAAGTTCCCCTATTGCTAACTTAAGTGAACGTCACGCCATAGTTAAGCTAAGTGCATTGTGATGGCTTCCATTTAAAAACACGAGGATAAACTTTACGTTACATTGCATTACGTAAACGTTAAGTTGATCGTGATCCCGGCATAAGTATAATGTTACTCCTGTCAGATATAAGATTGGTTAATCGTGAGTCACGCTTGTGTTGGGTGTCATTCGAAAAAGTCGCCATAAATAAAATACGCAGTTCAAATAGTTGTTGAACGTTAAATAACTTGATATACTGGATCTACAATCAATGCCTTAAATGGAGAGTATCACGTCTGACCACTATTTGTTATCTAAATTAATTCATGGACCATTAATTTGAAGATCATTAACCTTTATGGTGTAATAAACTAATTCAAGTATCTTCTAAGAAAATTTTAAAAAACAGTGTGCAGGTTTCATGAAATTGGGAGTGAGGATCTAGTCTTTACAATATGCTTTCATGATTTGATTATAATTATTTTACATTAACAATCTTGTTCAGTACCTTAAATGAGCATGTCAAAACGTGTTCACCAAATTAGGCTTTGCCAATCAAGCAGGAACGAAGAAGCGTCTTACGATACAATGAGACAGTGTCTACTTTAACCATTGATGGGAATCAACGATAATATATATATATACAAGTTTATAAATATTAACAAATTAAGTATGTTAGGAATATGTTGACTATAGATAGTGAAACCAATTATGTCTCCTGGTTGAAAGGTTGTTCCCTCAACTGTAGTTCACGCAATCTGTCAGCTTCAGCTTATTCTATATACTCTGTATTCGTATAGATTTTAGTACGTAGACTGTAAGAGATCAGCTTCATGGTAGCAAATTCCTCTTACAACTAAGCTCTATCCGTAAGACTACTTACAGTATCTTCATGGCTTCTTTGGTGCTGACTGACAGTTCACAGCTGACTTCTGACAGTCAACATTTAGGTATATACCTAAATTTTGACTGCCAAAAGTGACAGGTTCTAAACACATGTTTTCGCAGATCATATGGTTCGGCGTAGGGATACATAATTTGGTCTGGTAACTTTTCAAAGCCGTCAGCTGTGAGCTGTCAGTCAGCACCAAAGAAGTCATGGGGCTACTGTAGAGACCATCGTTGCGGACGGCTGCTGAGAACTGATCTCAGTACACAAAAAATGAACAATAGTATATCCTTTGTCTAACCGTTCAGGTAGCAGGATTGCCTCGCATTTTCCCGTTAGCTGACACAATATAACGTGATTAAGGATATGGAATGTGTGTACAAAATTGAAATTGAGGATATAGCAAGGAAATATAAAGATAAGGAATTATGAACTATGTAGACGAAGATTAAGTCAAGGAAATAACTCCGACAAAGAACGGCAGCGAGATTTATTTATTTTTTGTAGCACCGCATCTTAATACCAGTTCGATTTATACGCTTATGTACTAATTGAGCTAATAGTTTTATGAATTATTAAGGTTATTTTGAATTATAAGTAACCGCATTTGCGTGGAGGGAGAATGGAAAACTATTTTGGGAAAAACAACCTCGGTACACTCACCGAGATTCTAACTTCGATCTCCCCGTCATCGGCAGTCTAGTCTACTGCGAGAGTAGCGTCTTGGACAATACGGCCACTGAGCGGGTATTTTCCAATATTAAGTACGATTTAATCCAAGGGATGGGGAGGAGTAAGGTACAGTATTTTAGAGGGATTGCACCCGCAAGGGCTCGGTTGGTCACTGGAGATGATTTACCCTAAGGTTGTTAGTAACCTTTGTAGCCGTATCAGTGGGCATGTGGACAAAAACGTTAACTCGTCTGGTCTGGTTTGCCGGTGATAGGAGCCTTTCAGGGATTGAATCCCGACCAGGTATATTGTGGATAAACTTAAACGGTTTCCCCACTCTCCGCAAACGTAAATGCACGTGCATTTACTTTAAATTATAACTTAATCCCGATTAAATTAGTGTAATTAAATGCGGGTAGCCCAGACGAGTAGAAAGATGCGGCGCAAAAAAACTTAGTTTTGAATGTAAAATTTAAAATTAAAATAGTATAAATTCAAGGATTGTATCGTTAGGTACATTATAACTTTTAGGATTAAATCTCGGTCGGGTGTACTGAATTTTTTAATGGTTTTACACTTTCTTTCTATGCAAATGCGGGTACACTTATTCATTTAAATGTAACCTTCGTTGTGCATAAAAACATTAGCGTAGTTATTACAAAAGAGTAAAACACGAATGGGTAGTAAGACGCGGTGCTAAAAATAAAACATTAGTTAAAAACTATTTTCCACTTGAAATACTTTAGGGAGTACTTGAAGCGGTTTACTTTCACCCCTTATCAAAACACCACTTTGTTTCAATGTGATAATAGCAGCTTCGAGGATAAGTTAAGTCTCTCTAAGTCCGAAACATGTGACTATCCATCCGCATGTCGTTGTTTCGAACTAAACGGCTGAGCTATAAAAACAAGTCATACACAAATAATTCACACTAGAAAGGTATATCAGAGACGATAAGTTGGACTGATTTTACAGTTTACAATGTGAGTTTTACGAGCTTAAAATTTACCAGGCCAATAAATATGACGACACCAGAAAGAAAAGATAAATTCTTTGATACAGAATCTAAGAAAGTGTGTTTGTATTTGAAAAAATACAACTAAAGAAATTCAAACTGTTTTGAAGGGAAATAATTTCAGGAGATCAAAATGTCGATCTAGTTGTAACAAAATTCTGACGTGTCATTTGTTACAATTCTTGACATTATTCGTAGTAAAATTTACAAACAAAATTAAACGTAAGTCTAACCAATAATAATTTATTTTAAAAAGTAATTTAAATTAATACCGGGAATAGCGGTTCATAAGAAAACATTTAATCCCGGTGATATTTTATCATATCAAATACAGGTTTGATAGCATTTTTTCAACGCCCATTTATAAAATGAATAATGCCGTACTGACAGGCGTTGTTGGTTTTTATTATATGTTTCGAATTAAATTTTAATATAACAATCTTTTTACATGATATATTTAATTTTTTGTTCACATTAATGAACCTTACTACAAAAATAATTACCAAGCAATTGGAACATGTATTGACCTGCTTTCTTAGGAAATAGTTTTGTTTTCCTGGAATTGTCCTGATTTTATAGGAAATTTTCTTCTTTACCTTAGTAAAAGTCTTGCTTTTATTTAGAATTGTCCTATTTATCTTAAAAATCGTCCAATTTTCCTTTAGAATAATTCAATTTTCTTTGGAATTGTCCAATTTTCCTTGGGAATCATCCATTTTTTCTTGGAAATTGCCCAATTTTTCTTGGGAACTGTCCCGTTTTTCTTGGAAATTGTCTTATTTTCCCTGGCAACTGTCACATTTCCTTTAAAAAATTACCTGTTTTCCTTGGAAATTTTGCTGATTTCATTGTAAGCTGTTTTGTTTTACTTGTAAATTGTTTTGGTATTCATATAAACAGTAGACCTACTATTTTCCTTTTTACCTGTCCTTCTTTCCTTAGTAATTGTCCTACTTGCATTGGTGATTGTCCTGGTATACTTAGAAACTTTTCTCTTTTACTTCAAAAATGTCCTGCTTTTCTTAGTAAATTTCCTACTTTCAATGGTAATTGTCTTGATTTAATTAGTAATTGCTCTATTTTCCTTGAGAATTGTCCGACTTTCCTTGAGTTTTCTTGTTTTTTATCTCAATTTCTTTGGGAACTGTTTTAATTTCCCCCTTGATTTATTGACCTATTATTTTAACAAGATGTATCAAAATATCATCTTTTTTAAGCCGATTTAAAACGAATATAATTATGATTTAATTATAATAAAGAAAAAAACAGCTCGCTCATTGTCTTTCTTGATTACACAGGTTTTCTAATCACGCCGTTCCCTTACGGGGTAGGCAAGAAACTGCGTATAGCTAAAAAAAAAATCCTTACTTAGTCCATCCTCACTAACTTTATCCACACTTCCCTATCCTTTCATACTCCCTTCACTTCAACAACATCTATACACCAAGTCATTAATGCTATTTTATTCTTAAAACTTTTAATGTTTCTCTTTTCACACATTCGTCTACAATATTTAACGTATTGCATCGCCTATCTCTTCCTTTTGATCTACACACTCTACCTTCATATATTTTCTTAGTCACTCAATCCACACTTATTCTCTCAACATGCCCAAACAAACTTAAGAGGCTTAATTCACATTGACCTAATAAGCTCCCTTTCAAACCGTACTCCTTCAGGACCCATTCATTACTAATTCTGTCCGTACGAGTTTTTCCACATCTTTTTCTTAGATATCTTATTCCAGCTGCATTCATCTTGCTCTTGTATTTCTCCTGACAAGCCTACGCTTCACATCCATAAAACAATGTTGGCGTTAACTCAATTTTATATAGTGTCATCTGTCCCCCTTTCGATATTACTTATTCTTCGCAATTAGTCCATATACATCCAACTACTCTCCGATATGCATTCTTCACCCATCTGTCGATTTCACCCTCTATCCTTCCATTTTTACCTAATATTATCCACCATATACACAAAACCTTTAACTTGTTCTAACATTCTTCCATTTATATTAATCTGACAATCAATTCATGATACGTCCTTAATAAAAACTATCATCTTCGTTTTGGAGACATTTATATGAAGTTCCATTTGTCCTGTCGCCATATTCAAACGATTTAATGAATTCTGCAAGTCGCTTTCATCCTCACTCATTAATACGTCATCATCTACATATAATAGCACACTTAAATTCGCATTGTGCATTTGAACACCAACCACGTAATCGCAAGATAATAATTATGATTTGTCTTTGAACAAATAGTTTGTCATTGACGTAACGTTACATGTGTGGGCCTACTTAACGTGAGCTTATCAGCCAAAAATACAAAATAACGTAATAAGCAGGTATAATTCTTTTAGTGAGTTAGTTGATATTTTTTGTCAATGAATTTTCAGATTCGGAGTTACCTTGAAAGCGAAGAGTATAGAAACCTTATTCAATGGACGTATCGTATATTGCGTCACTTTTACGCTGTATAGTTAGTGAAGGCAGAAAAAGGGATTCGAATCCCAGTTGGATGTAATGAGGCTTTATTTTTTCCTAAATTATTTTCTCTACGCAACTGCTTGTGCATCGCCTATAAATTTTACCATCTTCATTTATACCCCATTAGTGTAAATATGTGGATAGTCTGAAAGGATAGTAATACGTAGTGCGCGCACGCATGCACACACACACACACACACACACACACACACACACACAAAGAGCAGTAAATATATATCTTTCCGAGTGAGGAAGAGTAAAGTTTCAATGTGAACTATTAGATTGTCCTAAAATATAATTAATACTGTGTTAATTTAAGCATAAAATTATTGTTTTCCTTCATTTTTCGAACAGTACTTAATAATTGTTCTGAGCAGTACACGATCATATCGATAATATTATATTCGCCATTGAAGAATCTCTTTAATAACACGTATATAAAGTAATGTTAAGAAAGTTTAATATATTTTCTCGCATTGATGAGAGTGACCGTTGTGCAACACATGGCTTGGATTATGAATACACGAAGTAGGCCTACAAATAATTTTTTTGAATTGTCAGATAAAATTCTTCTTATGGAGATCCGACTATAGAAACACCATCAAACAGCTAAGATGGTGGAGCGCTCTTCAAGACTCCAATCGGAAATGAATTTCCTTTAAGAACCATTCAGTCCCAGATTTATATAGCTCACATTAAGTATCTTGAAAGGAGGAAAAACAATCCAAGTAAGAAATCAATTCTACCCGAATACCCTTAATTTCTTTCTACTTTTATAACACCTTACATCGTCAATTGTTTACTTCTTTACTATTACGATTGCCTTCCAAGGATTGAAGAGGTACCAGTGGTAATAAAACTAAATTTCAAGAGAATAATGCAAGCCAAACATCAACCAAGTCAGTGTCAAAGTGACATATATAAATTAAATAATATCGGTGGGCAAGTGGGCTCAGACGTTAACCTTGTCTGGCCTGGTTTGCCGGTGACAGGGAGGTCGGGGATCAAAACCTGGCGGAAAAATATGACTTCCGTGGTAAAATAAGATTGTTTTATTATTAAAAGACTCATCGGTTTCTTAGCAGTAATTTTACTAGTGTTTGCCGTTTATTAGGATTATGATGGGAAGAAACTTTTAGTAAATACAAAACTTTTTACTGACAAAAATGATAAAATTATACTATAATATAAGTATTATTTTATGGGTATTGATAATATTTATCAAAAGTGATAGCTGCTGATCACATGAATTGAAGTGTGAATATGTGAAATTAGAAGTAACTTTAATAGCTGTCAGAGGTGACCTGGTGGTCTAGGGGTAAGATATATGACTTCTGTCCTGGGGTCCGGGGTCCAATCCTCGGTCCAGGCATAGATTTATCTGATTACCAAATCCTTCCTTCACCTCTGACAAGAAATATATTAATCACAACATGTGAATGTGAGGAATGCCAAGCCTCTACCGTGGTTTGGATTCCACGTTAAACTGTAGGTCCTCCATTTCATCTCACAATCACCCTGTCATTACACATTAGCGTAAGTGCGCATAGCCCGAATGGGTAGTAAGACGCGGTGCTAATAATAATAATAATAATAATAATAATAATAATAATAACAATAGTATAGCTGTCAGATAAGTTTCTTCTTATATTAATTAGACTGTGCCAGACTTTGCTACGGTTGGAAATATAATAAATATAAACAATAATAATTATAAATAGTAAATATGTTCATTAAATTTTATTTTTAATCAAAATCATCTTTTTATCTTTTGATTCCGCTTACTATGATTGATTCTCTTTAGATGATTTTACACTATCCCTCCATGCAATTGAGGGTATACTTATTTTAAATTCAACCTTTACCCTTATTGTAAATATTTGGATATCACGGATGTATATTAAGACGTGGTGATAGCAAAAATTAAGCCACCTCGATGGCGTAGTTAACTAACGCACTAGTTTCGTGTTGAGCTATACTGCCGAGAACAGAGAGATCGAGGTTCTAATCTCGGTTGGGTGAACTGGGGGTGGTTTTTCTTTGATGGTTTTCCACCCTCTCTCTCTCTTTCTCTCTCCACGCAAATAAGGGTTCACTTCCTCTAAATGTATTCTTCTCAATCCCTAATCCGTCAGCGTAATTAGTACTTAAGCTTATAACCCAAACGGGTAGTAAGACACGGTGCTAAGTAAATTTTTAAAAATAGATATAAAAATTTATAGCTGATTAGTAAAAAATTTGTGTTCTTACTTTTAATACCAAGCTTATCAATTACTTAATCATAGAAGTAGGGCTGGGAAGAGTCGTTTTAGATCAAATGCATTCACATTCGCGTGAGCAGGATAGAATAAAAATAGAACTATAAATCATAAGTGCAAAGCAAGCTCTAGTACACCAGGCCGAGATTCGAATCTCAACCGCCCTTCTCTCTCTCCCCCCCCCCCCCCCCC
>CABFVX010000416.1:15831-31477 GCA_902151425.1 Timema shepardi
TTTCTCAATTTAGCCACAGGTGTGGCGAGTGAGAAGTGAAATTCGACACACCATGTAAATACAGATACATTAGTTTGGTCTATCCAACATTTAAATCACCACCTAATGTTTGAACAAGTTTATTAAAAACATATAAACTTTTACTATTCAATTACAACTGACGCGATGATAATAAACAAGGTGACCTGGCGGTCTAGGGGTAAGGTGTCAGACTTCTGTGCTGGCGGCCGGGGTTCAATCTTCGGTCGTGGCAAAGATTTATCTAATTACCAAACCCTTCCTTCACCTCTGACAAGAGATATTGTGAATGTGGGGAATGCCAGGCCTCCACCGTGGTTCGGATTCCACGTTAAACTGTAGGTCCTTCATTTCATCTCACAATCACCCTACCATTACACATTAGCGTAAGTGTGTATAACCCGAACGGGTAGTAAGACGGAGTGATAATAATAATAATAATAATAATGATAATAAACAAATAACTAAGAAATAATTCAAGAACAAAATCACAAAACCAGTATAAATAGACCTACTTATAAGAATTTTAAGAAAAAAATGTTGTCTTCATCCTTTGTTTTCCTTCTTAATAACGTGATGAATACAGTAAATAAATAAATAAAATAGAGATCTAAACATTCTGTCAACCTTTATCAAGAAAATCGTTTAGTGCACGATGCTAATTTCCTAGGCTAATCCAAGATCAATTTTCTGTTGGGTCTCTCCTTTAACCCTTTCTACACACACTTTTATTGGATATTTTTCATTAGATAAATTTTCAAAAATGTGAATTTAGATTCGAATATCAAAATAAGATTTTCAATTTTTATCTGGAAAAAAAAAATCGTCTCATCTATATATATTATGAGAAAAAATCATATTTCACTCTAGAATACTACTATTACTACTACTAATAATAATAATAATAGTTAGGGTAAGGTACAAGGAAACGCCAATTAAAGCAGTATGTTTGCAATTTTTTAAACAAAAATTATTTTTGGCTAAGTAAAAATAAAATATTACCTAGGTATATAGATAGTTAATCTACGTTTCTATAAATAGGGATCTTAACATTGTTCTGGAATATTTACCATGAAAATAGTGGTAATTGAATATATTTTTTAATCAAGTTAAAAGCTATGAAAAAATTATGCGATGCTCATAAAAAAAATTAAAAAACTGTTAAGATTACTTCAAAATTAAACTAAACGTATCTACTGAAGCCACATTCATATTTATATGGACCAAAAATGTTTGTTTTTTCTATAGAAACTGTAAAAATACAGACCTTAACTCACGTTCCCTCCCATCCCACCTTAAATTTCAACTCGCCTTCTTAATTTTATTTTATATTTTTTAGCTCCTCGTCGGGTTACACTCCTATGTACTATCTCCTGTAATTGGTTAGGGATTAGGAAGGCTTAATATATAGTAAATGCACCTGCATTTGTGTGGAAGGAGAGTGGAAAACCATTTAGGAGAAAAGTCTCAGTGCACCCAACTGGGATCGAACCCTGTTCTCCCTCTCTTCGAAAGTATAGTCCAACACGAGAGTAGCACGTTAGACCACGCGGCCCCCAAAGCGGGTCCCTCTAAATGATCCTCAAAATCCACTAGCATTAAAGTAACAAGCGGTTTATTTCAAGGTCGTAGTCGTGAGGGTTTTGGGGGTTCAACCCCCAACCCCCAAAATTTTATGAACAAAGTATATAATATGGCTTTATTTATTGTTCAAACAATATCAAAATCAAGATTCAAGTACAAATTAGGGAGCTGTGTCACTATAAAAAGCACTCCAGAGAGCTTCTAGAGTTGTTTAAAATTTAGAATTTTTTCTAGCCTACGGCAATAGGGGGATGTGCCCGCTAACCCCCCCTCCCCCCTCCTCCTAAAATTATTGGCTGGCTACGTCCTTGGTTTATTTTGATTCTACTCCAGCCATCGAGAGAAACTGTGGGTAGACTTCCAATGAACGACACGACACGTCTTAGCCATCACACTCGCTTCTATTCTGTGCCATCTGTTTCAAGTTCAAGGTAGCAAGGTCGACCATCAGGGTAACCAGCCTAACAATCAGTATCCCTCCCACTCCTCCCTCTAGCGGTGCTTCGATGAAACGGTTGTCAGCACTGCACAGCGTTCGGGCTGACCAACATTCAAGCATAAAATACGCCGAGATAAATAAACAGCCTGTAATTTAATTCATTTATTCGCCCATTCATCCTTATTTATTGTCAGACTCGTTCTAGTGTTTCTTTAAAAGGGTTAGACGTTGGGATATGTTTAATGGGTTTATTAACCCAATTATTTCAGCAAACTAATTTCAACATTTTCCTTTCCACGCACCGCATCTTACTACCTGTTCTAGAAAACAAAACATCCATAAATAAACATCCACCAATAAATGTGTGTCGCTGTATGAGGAAAACCCCTATTTCACTAATTGAAAGATTTTTTGGCAGTGCCAGATCGAACGCGCATCCGACTGAGCTAAAAGTGTTGAGTATATTATATTTGACAATATATGGTATTGCGTTTTATGTGTGAACAAAAAAAAACCTACCGAAAATATAACTTTTCCAATACAGTGCTAAAATTTAAACCTACAATAAAAATAAATTAAATAAAAAAAAGCTTGTCCGGTTTGTAGCTAATAATTTTACTAGCAGTAGCTTTGACCACATGAAAGGTGTAACTTACTCCAAACCAGCTAGGTATTAAATAAATTTAAACCATTAGGAAAACAATAAATTCGGGTAAGGCATGCTATTACTCCGTCAGTAAGTTGTTAACATCTCGCCTGCTGTCAAGGAATGTAACACTCAGAATATACAAAACAAATATTTTACCAGCTGTTCTCTATGGGTGTGAAACGTGGTCTCTTACCTTATCCTTACATGACAAACACAGATTTAGATTGTTCTAAAACAAGGTGCCTAGGAAAATATTTGGCCCCAAAAAATTATGAAGATATTGTTCTCACCACAAGAAATTGTTATGATAGTCAAATCTCGTAGATTACGGTAGGCAGGACATGCAGCACGAATGGAAGAATCTAGAACCGTATTCAGGGTATTGACTGGTTGACCCAATATGAAGAGACCCCTGGAAAGACCCAGACGCAAATGGGAGGATAACATTATACTGGACCTGAAAGAGTTTGGGTGCAATGAAGTAAACTGGATCGAACTAGCTCAAGATAGGGATAGGAGAAGTATTTATTGTGAATGCGCAATGAACTTTCACGGTCCTAATGCCATAGAGTAAGTAATATATAAAATACATAATATACTTTCTAAATGTTTACATTTTGGTTATTAAGTGACCCGCCTCGCTGGCGTAGTTGGCTAACGCGCTAGTCGTGTTGAGCTCGACTGCTAAAGACGGAGAGATCGAGGCTCGAATCTCGGTCGGGTGAACTGGGGGTGGTTTTTCCTACATGGTTTTCCACTCTTCCGCCCGCCATGCAAATGCGGATTCGCTTCCTTTAATTCAACCTTCCTAATTCCTAATCCATTAGCGTAATTAGTACTTAAAAGCGTATAACCCAAACGGGTAGTAAGATCCGGTGTTAAATATTATTATTATCATTATTATTATTATTAAAGTGGGTCCACGTTCAGTTAAGATCCTTGAGTTAACCCAAAACTTCAGTGCAGTGCGATTTAGTACATAATTTCCAAATATTTTACAGATTAACTAAATCAAAATATTGAAGTCTTTAATATTAAGTCATCCATACATGAAAAGTGCTTAAATTCTGTGTATTTTATCCACACATACACAATAGTAAAATACGACCATAAAATACTGAATGTTTCTACCTTATTTTTCGTTTTTTATGAAACTTTTTTTTATTGTATTTCTTGTCCTTGCTACAAAATACAAGAGTTTAAGTACCATCCCATCCTTCCACCCACCCACCACGCCTCTCACCCTTTATTATTTTACTTTTGAACTTAGCCGCATAAGTTTAAAATATATTTTACAACGTGAAATGAATATAAACAAAGTTGGGGGGACAAGGCATTAATAATGCACAAGTTTTAATATTAACACTAGAATGCATTTCACTAAAGAGATTGTGCCTCTAGAGCGTGTTTGGAAAGTATCTGAATTTGCTAGGCTTTCCAGGCTAATAAATATATTTTCTAGGTTGATATGCAACCACGAACACAAGATTTCTACAAATGTATTTATAAATTGTGTAGCTGTATTTTCGGCCTCTTTATTAGAACAATATTTGAAGTAAAATAATCATGAGAATATGTTCAAGGTTCAGAAATTTAAAAAGTAACATAAATATGCCATAGTTGCTAAAAGATAGCACTTCATCTGTTTGCTTTACTTTAATCTCGTGTATTCTTAAAGTACTAAAACCTTGGTAAAGTATAGTCCTTGTTTGCAACTTACATTATATATCCTATTAAAGATCTATTAATATTATTCTTGAACTTTTTTAAGCACCATGTCTTAGTACCCATTCAGGTTATACGAATATGTGCTATTACTCTAACGTGTTAGAGATGAGTAAGGTTGGATTTAGAGTAAATGTAGCTAAATTTTCGAGGAGGGAGGGTGAAAACCTTTTAGGGAAAAACCACATCAGAACACCCAACCAGGATTGAACCCCGATCTCCCCGTCATCGGCAGTCTAGTATACTGCGAGAGTAGTGCCTTTGACCATGCGTCCACCGAAGCTAGTGCGGTCAACATTGATAGCATACTGATTTATTAGTAGTATTATTCCATATGTATTGATATAATCTATTAAAAGTTACATGAATTGACTTGTAAATCCGTAAAAGTGCATCTAGTGACTCTTTTTATTTGTCAGATAAGGCTATACCTATGATTAAATTATTATTATTACTATTAGCACCGCGTCTTACTACCCGTTCGGGTTATACGCACTTACGCTAATGTGCAATGGTAGGGTGATTGTAATAAATCTTTGCCGGGACCGAGGATTGAACCCCGGACGCCAGCATAGAAGTCTGACACCTTACCCCTAGACCGCCAGGTCACCCCTATGATTAAAACTTGACTGTAAATATAATGATGAAAAGCAAGGGATTTATAAAACCAAAGCACTTAGATTTCACAAATTAAAGATACAAAACATAGTTGACTACAAAAATGAAGAAAATTTGTTCAACGAGAGTGGTCCATTGATCTTTGGTAACCCCCACCCTGTTCCCTCATCCTTTCTTTCCCTCAGAATCATTAAGTAGCTGCTAAGATAAAGTTTCCTGATTAAAATGCCAAAGTACGCCTATCCCGAAGTTGATCCGAAACAAATGCACACTCGACGTCTCCAAGAGTATACTTATTGAAAGAATGCTCGCCTAAGGTTGGCGCACACCAGTCCGTATCGCATCATTTCGGATCGATACTTATTTTTTTATGTCCGTGTAGCATCGTATCAGCTCATTTCTATAGTATAACTTTTTATAAAAAAAAATAGGGATAACTCAAATTGTAATATTTTCTGAGTTGATGTGTAAGCGATACGAGCCGATGCTATACGCTATAGTATGCGCTTGCCTTTAGACGTTGTGATAACACTTAAAATGCTTTCACAAGGAATGTACTATCAAATTATGTAGCACAACGACTGGGAAAGTAATTTTGTGCAAGGAATTAAGGGTGTTTGAATCCGAACTTTCAAAAGCTTGGTTTTAAAGCTACAAATTTTCCTTTAATATGTTTTTTTTTTCCTCCATGAAATTAATGGATTATATTTTTGGAAATTTAGGTGGAATTTGGAAATAAAATAAATTTAACGCGAGATTTTTAGAACTTAATTTAACGGGTAGGGATTATAACAGTATTTCGGATAAAATGCACCCGCACTTACGTATAAATAGTATTGAAAAACCAGCGCGAGGAAAATAAGCGCTGTCCACATATATTTTAGGTTATGATTTGAACATGTATAGGGAGTAGGCTATTCATTAAAATGTCATCTAAAGTATTCATATTATGATTTTAGTATTAAGATTATTTGTGTATTTTAAATAAATTTTGTTTAGGAAACATGACAAAACATTTTGAACAATTTTGTTAATTTTATCTTACAAACATATTGAGTATAATTCGTTCATTTGATAATTAAAATGTTTTATAGTTTGAATATTAAATTAATAAATTGAAAATTATCATCCCATTTAGATGTATTTGTATATATGTTACGGGTAATGTGTTAAATATGGATAATGTCGATATTAACCGGGAGATATCGACATTATCTAAGTGCAGGGGATTGAATCGGAAATAGAAAGTAGTTTATTTCATTTTCAACCTTATCCGGATAATCTCGACATCAGCCAGCAAGACTTGGATAATGTTGAATATTATTTGTAAAACTAAGCACGTCTGAATACGGATTATATTTTGGAACGTCATTTTGATATTTGAAATTGAATCATAGCAATGCACTAACATTCAAAATGCCTCATTTGGATTCCTTCCACTTACCTAAACTAAACAATTATTATTATTATTAGCACCGTGTCTTACTACCCGTTCGGGTTATACGCACTTACGCTAATGTGGAATCCGAACCACGGTGGAGGCCTGGCATTCCCCACATTCACAAGATATCTTGTCAGAGGTGAAGGAAGGGTTTGGTAATCAGATAAATCTTTGCCGCGACCGAGGATTGAACCCCGGCCGCCAGCACAGAAGTCTGACACCTTACCCGCCAGGTCACCCCTCTAAACTAAACAAACATAGCCTAAAATTACCTAATATAATCCAGCCGAGTCTAACCTAACTTAACCTAAATAATCTAACCTAAACTCTAAAATTTTGACAATAATCAAGTGCAGTTTGATCATGTCAATATTAACCTAATAAAGTTCAAAAAACCATATTTAATCACCTCTCTTTTAACATTAGCCATGTATTTTGGATAATTTCAACACAATCTGAATAATATCGACTTTATCCAAGTTTGAACTTTAGCCGTAGCATATATACATCTAAAGAAACACATACATATATATGTTTATCTAAAAACACTCTTTTGACTTTAAAACAATTATTACGAAGAAGAGTAATGTACCCTACAAGACTTATGGACAAGCAAATTGGGATGAAAGAGTGCAAAAAGTAATTTACAAGTGACAGAATGATAAATGAAAAACTGATTGCGTTGACTAGCCAAAGGGTCGAACACCCTTAAAGCTATTTAACCCTATCCTTCTTTATGGCTTACTCGCAAAAGTTCAGCAGTTTTTACAACATGCACTGAAGTATTGATATATATTGTTAAATGGTGATAAAAATGAGTTTAGTAATTTGCATACACGGCACCCCTACTATTGGAGCGTCATTTTAAATTTGTACGGTGGGTGCACACTAGAGTAAAGTTCACCCACAGGGGTGACCAAGAGGTATATGTTGTTGGCAGAGAAATCAAAGCTCTTATTTTTTCCCCCGTGTCTTACTACCAATAAGGGTTAAACGTATTTAACTTTCTTTATGGGGTAGTGATTAGTAAGGTAGGATCTAGAGAAGTTGTACCCTAATTTTCGTGCTGGGGAATAACCACCCTCTATACACTCGTACGGGATTTGAACTCTGATCTCCCTGCCACCGGGAAATTAAAACCAATGAACCTGATGTGTTGTTCGCCTGCATATCGATGTGGGCGATATTCTAGTTTTAAACCTGGTTAGATGGACAAGGTGCAGCTATCCATATATAATTATCACTGTGGTTTTACTGTCATCCCTCCCGCTAATGCGAGTAAATGTAATTACTATCCATACGCCATAGATTAAGTACTTATAATATTCCTTGTGTAAGATGTTTTACTAACAACTCAAAATAGAGCCACTTGGGATTTAACCTCAACTTTAGGATCAAAGTCAGGAGCATTAATCACCAAACCTGCCATCAATATTTATGTTATACCTGGTGTAAGTCACTACGTAGCTTCGTTAACAATTTAAATACTATTAATATATTCCTTCCTTGGGTGAACACACTAAACAAGCAAAAGCCAAGTGGGAAATTCTAAAATCTTAAATTAATTTCCTCTTTCAAATTCACTTTAACATATTTCTTCATATACCCTTAGAAACAGATTTAGGGTACAAAAAAACTGTTTCTAGCTTGTTTAAATTAAGGAAAAATATCAAAATCCTAATTTGGTCTTATTGTTTAAACATAATCTTCGATGCCAGTTTTGACTATCTTTGAATCAAATTAGATGATGATAAGACATGGAAATTTAAAGGAATGCACCAGCTTTTATTTTAAGAGTGGAGGAAAATATTTTTTTTTTCTATAACCCCTGTAAGTAGACCCGGGTTTAATTAGTTTTATTAACCTTTCTTTTACTTCCTACCAAGTTGATACTATAGCGAACCTTTGAAAATAGCAGGGCTATGGATGTAGTCATTTTCGGAAGCAATTTTGAGTTGAGTATTAGTCTTTAAAAATGTACCGACTCCAATTCAGGATTCAAAATAGAAACTAATAGAGTATTTTACTGCGGTAAATTTATTTTATTACTAAATACTAATTAATTACTTTAGCCATTTATGAAAGCGTCAGACAGTAAAAAATAGAGGAGTTGGTGTCAAAATCTCGGTGTACCGACTCCTATTCTATGGAAAATAGACACTTTTACTTAATGACATTCATATTTTAAGCCCAAATATTTAAAAACTAAAAAATATTACCGCCGAGCACTTGTTTTCTAAGATGCTGTTCTTAGACTTTACGCATCAACATTTCAGAGATTATTCTGTAGCACGACTGTTTGCTTATCTAAGTGTCCCAGGTTTGACTATCGGCACGGCCTAAAAACTTATTATGACTAAAACTGAGGCTACCCCTTTTACTGTGATGAATTAACGGCTTGGGTAGTTTTAAGCGGTTGTTTTCAAAGTTCAATAGTTTGGTTCTATAAACGTTTAAATATATGTGAATAAAAACTATTATGCTTGATACGTTTGAGATTTAACCACAATATCTTATAATTGATCACCAATTTGGGCGTATATATAGACACATTATATAGTCTATATATATTATATTAAATTATCCTCAGAAACAAAATGTGGATGTACTTGTAATTATATGCTAATGGAACACGATTTGTATAGGCTACTAAGTTTGTTAAAACTCTTTTGAAATTTTTATTTTTTAGTAGTTTATTCCAGTTTCTGTGGTTTTTATAGTCTAGTGTTAAGAATAGCTGAATTACAAATTAAATCATTATTATTAAACTTTTGTATATATATTTGATCACCAAATATGTCAGAAAAAAACTTTTATAATTTATTGCTCCTCAATAGTAGGCTAAAAATAAAGTGGGGTATTCTTTAATAAGAGGTTAGCCTAAATGACTAAGAAATATGTAATGAATTCATACATAGTGTCTTACTACCCGTTCACACTATTCGAATATTTACACTAATGGAATCGAGATTAGAAAGATGATGTTTAGAGTGTGTATGTATTTGTGTGAATAGATACGTTAAACCAGTGTGGCCTAACTGGCGGCCCGCGGGCTAAATGCGGCCCCCACTCACTGAAAATGTGGTCCTCTCAGTATCCTGGAGGAAAATTAAGAAGAAACCCTCGGTGGCAGATGTAAAATATCTCACGATTCAAATATAAAAATGCATTTAAAAAGGTCATGATTTAATTTGATCAAAAATTCATTTGATTAGTAAAAAAATATATGTAATTCTAAGTTGTTTTGTGAAAGTGTATGTGCTTTCATATTTCATAATAAATTTTTGAGAGATTAATAAATGTATTTTTGCCAGTATAATTTGAAAGCTTCTACCAACCTAAAATACAACTTATTATGAATATTGAAAATAAGTGTTTATTAAGTTTCATTTTTAGAGCTATTTAAAGTTTATGGGATTAATAAATAATTATATCTTCGGCCCATGGTATAAAATGATTTGGCCCTTTGGGTGAAAAATGTTGAACCACTACGCGTTAAACAGTTTAGGGAAAAAAACATTTCAGGCCACCTCCCGGCCAAACGAGACTATATGCCTTTTAAATTCATACATATAGGCTTACACATAAAAAATAAAAAATAAAATGAGATTGGCGTATTTAATATATTGCTAAAATGAGTCTTTAATTAATTGAAGTAGACCTGTCTACGATCTATAAGTGTTTAATTACCAAAACAAATATAAAACTACACGATTTGTCACCGTATGAAACATACTATACTTATAGTTTTAATAATATTTAAGAGTGAATGCACACAGCTAGTGGACATGTACAAGTATTTTTTCAGCTTTCTAACTATTTATCCAACACACTTTTCACATCTCACTTAACGTAGCACGTTATAAAAATGGGCAGGATTATATTGCCCCCTGATAAAGATTAAATGGACTCTTACGGTGAACGTAAATCTCGCCTCTTTTAACTTTATTCATGCTAGCAACCGAGTCTGTGGGTAGTTTCATTGTGTTTAAATATAAAAGCCAAAGGAAAAAAAAATCCTAGCCACATTGTGGAATAGAAACAAAAATATTTACAAATAATTCCTTTGCTAAGAACATGTTTTTTCATTTATACGTTTGATACTTTTTAAAATCCGTTCGACGAAAAGGCTATTAATGGATTAAACTAAAATCAAGGGATGAGCAGAAAATTAAAAGTAAATGCACTCACATTAGTAGGGTGAGAGAAAAACATAATTAAAAACCATGTGGGGAGAGCCACATTTAAATACATCTGACCGAGATTAAAACCTCAACCTCTTAGTAAACGATAATACACCCTTACTAGCTCGACTTATTAGACAGTGTGACCAGCAGTGTGGATATTACTTTTTTTTTTTAACTAAGGGGGTAAGGGTGATGGATTAAATGTTTAACTAGAACTATATCTATTTAATGTGCAAATCTTTTGGATGCCAGTTTATTAGTAATATAATGCAATGGTGCAACTGAAAGGAAAAGATTAGAAGCAGTTAAAATGTGGTGATACAAAAGAATGTTGAAACTATCATGAATTGAGATGATATAAAATACAAAAGTGCTAAGAAAAGCAAATTAAGAAAGGAAATTTTTGAAAGATATACAGAAAATAAGAGTTAACATGGTAGGTCATATACTGGGACATGATAGTTTGACGAAGATATTATAGAAGGAGATATGGAATGAGGAAATACAAGAGGGAGACCGAGACTAGCGTACAGGAATAAGATAGCAAACTCTGTTGGTAGAATAAGGTGCAAAGAGGTAAAAAGAAAATAGGCCCAAAATAGGTAAAATTGCAAAGCCTCAGCAAACCGATCACAAGCATTATGATCTAATGACCCTCCTTCCACGTAAATGCGGATACACTTCCTCTAAATTCAACCTTACTAATCCCTAATACTTTATTGTAATTAGTACATAAGCGTAATGACCCAAAGAGGTAATAAAACATGGTGCTAAACAAAGACAGGGCGATAAAAATGTATATGCATTTCTGAAGGATGTGGCAATAAAAAATGAATGGCACAAAATTGTTTTTATTTAGAGTAAATTAATTGAATATAAGCCCAATCACACCTTAGGATGAACAAATAAATAAGAACACATCCACTTCGGTGGTCTGTTGGACATCACTCTCGCAATAGACTGGGCTATCGATGTCTAGAGATTGGGGTTCGAATTTAGTCGGACGTATTTATGGTGGTTTTCCATAATGAGCATTTATTCCACTCCAATTCGGGTACACTTCCTCTAAATTCAACCTTACTCATATCTAGCACAATAGCGTAATTAGTATAACCTTAACGGATAGTAAGACGCGGTACAAAGGTGACCTGGTGGTCTATGGGTAAGGTGTCAGACTTCTGTGCTGGGAGTCCGGGACTCAATCCTCGGTCCCATCACAGATTTATCTGATTGCCAAACCCTTCCTTCCCCTCTGACAAGACGTATATTCATCACAACTTGTGAATGTGGGGAGTGCCAGGCCTCCACCGTGGTTCGGATCTCATGTTAAACTGTAGGTCCTCCATTTCTTCTCACAATCCCCCCTACGATTACACATTAGTGTAAGTGCGTATAACCCGAACAGGTAGTAAGACGCGGTGCTAATAATAATAATAATAATAACAATAATAATAACACGTGGTACAAAAAAAACTATGTACCCTTCATTTATCCTGTATCTTGCAATATTCCACTATGGTGTAGTTTATAAGTTATAACATAGGGGTATATTGTGTGATCTGTTAAAGTAAGACTGCTTGCTACCTGTTAGGGTAAATGGAATGTACAGTAGCCCTATGGATTCTTTGGTGCTGACTGAAAGCTGACAGTCAACATTTAAGTATATACTGTCAAAAGTGAAAGATGCTAAACACATGTTTTTGCAGATCATATGGTTCGGCGTAGGGATACGTAATTTGGTCTGGTAACTTTTCAAAGCTGTCAACTGTCTGATGTGAGCTGTCAGTCAGCACCAATGAAGTCATGGGGCTACTGTACCTACCTGCATCGGTAACTGCTTGGTGAGAGGCGTTACTGTCACACTAGACTGGATACGATGACGGGGTGGTTGAGGTTCAAATTCCGGTCGGGAACATTGTGTGGTTTCTTTTCCCCACTCCCCTCCACGAAAGTGTGGGTACATATCCTCTAATCTATACCTTCCTTGGCCTTACCTGAATAGTCTAAACGTGCGAATACACCAAACGGGTAGTAATACACATGAAGTGTGCACTGCATCTGGTTTGTTGTTGGGTTGTAAGAGACCCAGCCCCTGTCAGATAAAATAAATTAATTCTTGTTTATTACAATTTACAGCCCACTACTTTTATTTACGTCGCTGTGCATCGATACCATAATTTATTTTTCCATGGAAAAAGAAAGTTAAAAAAACAAGAGTAGCCTCACTCGTTTAAGTGAGATATGAACACTGGTACCACCAACAGTTAGGAAGATATCGCAATGTGAACCTAACAAGGAGTTACTTTAGGTAATTCTGGAAAGATGAGGTGTCTTAATTCCGTGACGAAAACCACGTTCAAATAGTACTTCACTAGCACCCGCCTCGGTGGCGTAGTTGGCTAACACACTAGTCGTGTTGAGCTCGACTGCTGAGGACGGGGAGATCAAGGTTCGGATCTCGGTCGGGTGAACTGGGGGTGGTTTTTCCTACATGGTTTTCCACTCTCCCTCCACGCAACTGCGGGCTCACTTCCTCTAAATTCAACCTTTCCAATTCCTAATCCATTAGCGTGATAAGTACTTAAGCGTATAACCCGAACGGGTAGTAAGACGTGGTGCTAAATAAAATAATAAAATACTTCACTAGCGGTGTTTGGTAAACGGCCTTAAGGTGGAAGTGTTGGGGAAGTGAGGAAAAGGTCGATGTTTCTGCAGTTTTTGTATCAAAACTATTTTTTTCTCAAAATAAATCAAATATTTATCCTGTAGACAAATAGAATTTAATTTTCTTCAAATTGTGATATCAGTAGTTGTTGATTGTCTGTCAAGGGCGTCCTATAATTTAATGACAACTTTTTCTATTAATTGAAAAATGTTATCATCTTATGTCGCTATGCTCATGACAGATATTCAACCATTGATGATATCATCACGTAAAAAAAAACCTCACATGTTTTTACTGTATTGATATTTTATTTTGTACAAAAAAAAAGTGTTGCTATAAAAATTGCAAAATGTTACCTTTGTTCGCTAACCCTACACTTCACATTAAATGTTAAACTTATTTAAATTGGTCTGTCAGTGCTGGGGAGGTTGGGGTTAGAACCACTGTCAGGTATACTGAGGGTGATTTTTCCTAAATGGTTTCTCACACACTCTCACTTCACTCAAATACGGATACATTTACTCTAAATTCTAATTTCCTTAATCCTACCACATTAGCATAATTGATATATATAATAGATATTCGTACAGCCTGAACAGCAGTGAAACGCGGTTAGAAGAAATAAATCCTAGTAAATATTCGTAGACTAGACGGGTTTTAACTAAAAGAAAATCCACTACTTTATATAATTCGGTGGGCTATAGGGGTGTCTGAACTTCAAGTTCGGTTATGTTCACAAGTTTCTCACCCGTTCTGCAGGTGGATTCTTCTTGTATCTCCTTAAAATCGATTTTTATTATTTTTTGTTTAAGTTTTGGCTGTTCTGAACTGGCAGTAAGACGCTTATCACAATAAAAAAAATTATATAAATATAAGAACTGTGTCTTACTAACCGTTCAGATTTGTTTTTTTTTGTATATGTACCTATTAATGTGTTCAGGATGAGTAAGGTTGAAGTTGATAGGAAGTGTACTAGAATATTCATGGAAGGCGAGTGGAAAACCATTTAAGTAAAACGTGTCTCAGTACACTCCCCGTCATCGACAGTCTAGTATATTGTGAGAGTAAAACCTTAGACCATGCGGCCACCAAAGCTGGTCAAATATGTATTAAATTTTACTTTGAGAAAATAACTTAAGGGAGTGTTTATTAATTACACAAAGAGATAAAATTGTATGTCAGGGTAGTGAGAAGTTTGAATTAAGTATTACATAACATTCCTACTAATGTGGTTAAATGGGCACATATGTCTTTATATAAGTTTAATTAGTGAAGAACGAATACAATTGTTGTTGTAGGTCATGATACACAGGGTGTTTCAGTGAAAGCGTGCAAACATTTAAACAGGGCATAAGAATTGCTCTATCGAACATTTTGAGATAGGGAGCGTGTGATCTGCGAAGCCAGCTAAGGGGGATATGGACCTAAACATGCGAGGGAGAGCCTGGAGGATATTTTATATGGGGATATCTCAAATCACTAGTGTATGAGATCCCAGTGGACACAGGCTTGGAATTGGTTGCCAGGATTGTCGTTACCTGTGATATGATTCGCAACACACATGGGATATTTGAATGAGTGCGGCAGAATCTTGTATGCCGATGTCATGCTTGCATTGGGGTTGGTGGCCGACATTTTGAGCAATTGTTGTTAGGTACGAGATGGTAGGTTTACTCCGGTTTGTCACTGATATGGTATACTGTACAGTACTACCTGTACCCAATGTTACAATTAAATATAAATAAATTACATGTAATGAATAGCTGTAAATAAACCAGACACCAGTAACAACTTTAGACATGTTTAGGTCCATATCCCCCTTAGCTGGCTTCGCAGCCCATATGCTCCCTATCTAAAAATGTTCGTTAGAGCGTCCCCTATGTCCTGTTTAATTTTTGCACGCTTTCACTGGAACAGTCTGCATTCCACATAATACCCTGTCTTGCAAATAGTTTATAGTTGTAAGTTAGTATTTGTTTTTTAGGTACAGGTACAAATAAAATTAGCGTTGTTTAGCATTGAGGGTGAGTTAAATGGGAGGGTAGTGGTTAAAAATCTCTAGAAGAGGCGTTCTCGTGTTTCAAGTGGCTAGTAGTTTTCATTAAAAAGATCAAAATGTCACCGTAGCTAGTAAAGCCTTCTCTATAGTGAAGTCACGTTAAGTTGGTAAGCTTAGAACAATTTTTTTAAAAGTGAATCAATAGTTATAAAATGTAATTACAGTCAAACCCCGACGATCCAGACTAATTAGGACCTAGGTTAGTCCTTATAGTAGAAAATCTGGATGGTTGATCTTATAGGTGGGTGGGGGGGGGGGGGG
>CABFVX010000416.1:37416-72475 GCA_902151425.1 Timema shepardi
CCTACACCCCTCCCTTAGCAGTGTGCTTACCCGCCTGACAAGACGTGTATTAATCACAACTTGTGAATGTGTGGAATCCCAGGCCAGGTTCGGATCCCACGTTAAACTGTAGGTGCTACATTTCATCTCGCAATTACCCTACCATTACACATTAGCTTAAGTGCGTATAACCCTAACGGGTAGTAAGACGCGGTGCTAATAATAATAATAATAATCTAACGCAATATTTAACTCTACGATGCGTTATTTCAAAATATGGTCCACGTCAAAATAAAGTCTAAAGATTCTAACAAGGCTCTTTTTCCTTAACAACCCTATATTTTGACTTTTATTAATAGAAAAAAAAGTGTGAAAATGTGACATTTCATTTACATCGACTTTTTAAGCATACTTGTGGGACAAGGCTCGATGAAAAAGGTCTCTAAATTTAGCCTTCTTCTAACAAATAGAGTATTTTTTGATAGGGTCACAACAGGAAATTTTAAATTATTTGAGAATTAACAGATAGTTTTGCTCTTATATGAGAAAAGAAGTTGTGTAGTTTACTTTCCCCTCTTTCTTACCGACATGAAAAAGGGTGGTTGTATGTGTAAAGGGCGATATGGAGTATAAACTTAAACAAAATAGAGAAGTATTTCTAAAAAAACGACACAGATGATCGTATTCTAAGCCGTGGGGCCTGAGATAAATTTGACACTTTATCGCCGACCGAGGTAGCTGCCTCAAACATACGTAAACAAAACTGACATGTTTAGGCAAAATAACAGCATATAATGTCCAATATTATTGTACTTAATTACTGATAACCGTAACATAAGATTTTAGGAGTTGATCAAACTTTAAAATCCGCTTCTTCTTTCTTTTTTTTTACACACAAAATAACTATCGCTATTTTATATAAATATTTTGTATTTTTTAAATGTATGTTTGTAAGTAGGGATTATTTGTGAATGTATTTGTTGATTAAGATTATTTTGAATATAAAAATATCAGTTTTCTAAAAAGAACTTTGAGAACAACTAATGGACGGGAAAAAGTAAACAAAGAATAAGGCATAAACTTGTACATTTGATCAATTTTTCTATTAAAAAAATAATTTCTTTGCCGATACGAATTAATGCTCCCGTCATCTTGTGTAAATACTTACGCATCACAAGCATATTGACAAAAGAAATACTGTTGTTTTAGGTTTGTAACTGACTAAATTCAATGTATGGGTCTGAGTTTTGTTAACATATTATAATCCTATATAATAAGAGGATTTAAAAAGTTAATATCATTTCGCCACAAATTTTTGAATCTATCTTTCCCAAGTAAAAAAACAAACAGCCTCTAGATAACAGTACAAAATACTATAATAATAAATTAAGCGTTATTATTGTCTTTATCAATAAAATTAATAGTGTGTGTGTCTATCTATATATCATAAGCATTGAGCAATATCCATCCCACGCAGAGTGCTGAAATTTTAAAATGAATAGCCAATCTGCACAAACATGTACACCTTTAGACAGGAATTTTAAAATTCTGATTAGATTTTTTATCTAATTAAAAATTAGATCGTAAGAAATAATATTAAAACATTGTTGTTTCTGTCTGCTTTAAGCCGAGAGAAGCGTTGCCATCCATTGCTTGGATACCCCGGGTAACGCAAAGTATTACTGCTAGTAAAGGGAGAAGCGCAGCAAAAGCTGAACTTGTTTCTACAAGTGCAAAACTTCGTAAGTAGCTCACACCGATTTCTTTATGATTGGTTTAGAACTAGCCACGTGACCACATTTCGGCAATGCTCTTGTTTTTCGGCGTACGTGTGAATCCACAGTAGCACAATAAACTGACACAAAAACCGTACCGATGGACACGAGGATAACAGCTTTAATCTCATCATAATTTTATGGAACATCGGCAACAGTTGAGGTTCGAATCCCGAATGGATGTAATAAACTTTATTTTTCCTATACAGTTTACCACTATCAATTCACGCAAATGTGAGTATTGTCCCTTCAAATTCTACCTTCTTCATTGTCTACCTTATTAGCGTAAATATCTAACTAGAAATTGGTAGTAGGACAAGTAATTCCCCGCCCCCCCCCCCATCTCACTATTCATACTGGCTACAAAACCAACGCATTTTAATTATGCTAATGGGATAGGAATGAGCGAGGTATACTTTGAGAAAATGCACCCACATTTGCTTACAGGCCGAGTGGGTGCCAATTAGAAGAATACACCCAGATAGGATTTTAGCCATGAACTCTTTGTAACTGGCAGGCCAGAAAAGATGCGCCTGGAATTTAGTCCCCGTACCCACCGATATGGGTATAAAACAATAATACAGTTTTAAAAATTAACAAACATATCAAATTTCGCCTGGTATCAAACCAAGTACCCCTAAATCTGATGTGTTTTATTAACGTTCTGACCTCAACCAAATTTAAGTGAGTCGATACCCGCCTCGGTGGCGTAGTTGGCTAACGCGCTAGTCGTGTTGAGCTCGACTATTGAGGAAGGGGAGATCGAAGTTCGAATCTCGGTCGGGTGAACTGGGGGTGGTTTTTCCTAAATGGTTTTCCACTCTCCCCCCACGCAAATGCAGGTTCACTTCCTACTAATTCAACCTTCCCAGTTCTTATCCATTAGCGTAATTAGAACTTAAAGCGTATAACCCAAACGGGTAGTAAGACGTGGTGCTAAATAATAATAATAATAAAAAGTGAGTCGATGTTTCGTGATGTCAAATGATAGTTGGCATTACTGAATTGACTTAGACGCGATTTCATCTGTTGCAACTAAGTGAACTCATTGCTGGGATGATAGATTTTAAGCGCCAAGGAAAAAAAAAAGGTTAGTGAGAGATTATACGACGAGAAAAAAAATATAATGAAACGTTTAATGTGGCCGTGAGGAAATTGACGATCAATGCATTACCCGCGAGAAAGGAAAAAAAAAAGTTTCTCCATTTTACCAAAGAAACGTTTCGTGAATGTAAGGTGATAGATTATTATTTTCCCATCATAATGGGAAAATAATAATCTATCACNATAATACAAGATAATCTAGTGCAGCGATCTTCCAACTTTTCGCTATGTGGTACCGATTTGTCTTTTTTGGTCCTGTGGGGTTGAATATAAAAAGTACAAAATTATTTTTAGTACCGTGGATTACTATCTGATAAGGTTATACGCACATGTACTATTTACGCTAATGAGTTAGGGATGAGTAAGGTTGAATTTTGGTTAAGTGTAGCCACATTTGTGGAGGGAGAGAGAGAGAGAGAGAGAGAGAAAGTGGAAAACCATTTTGGAAAAACCACCATCAGTACACCCAACAAGGTTTAAAACCACAATATCCCTTTCATCAGATAGGCTAGACTAACACGAGAGTGACGCCTTAGACCATGCATTCACCGAATCAAGTAAGTATCGAATTAAATAGAGATATCACCCAGAATTTTCTTAACGACACACACTATAACTTAATTTGCTTTCGAATCAACATTTGAAGCACTTTTTAGTAGATACAAACATATTTTTGAGGCAAAAATTGATAACGTTTCACTATTATTATTATTATTATTATTGTTATTATTATAATATAGGTACTAATACTATATATCAAAAATTACAGCTGCAAATCACATTACCTGAGAGTAAGAGTAAATCTAGTAACCTTTTTCTATATGTCAGATATGTCCAATCGAAAAAAAAAATTGGGTATATTAGGTTTCTGGTGGAAAGTGAATTTTAGAAAATGCTAACTTTTTTTGACGTAAACATTACATAATATCATTTTACTTTTATTATACGTCTTATTTCATATGTATCTATCAAACGGGGCGGTTGAAAATCACACGACCTGACGCATAAACAGGTAAAAACTGTTTTAGTAGCGTTTATAATAATTTTAAAAAGGGTTCGGTGATCTAGTAATCTAGGGGTAAGGTGTCGGACTTCTGTGGTGAGGATCCGGGGTTCAATCCTTGGTCCCGGCACAGATTTATCTGATAGCCAAAACCTTCCTTCACCTCTGACAAGACGTGTATTAATCACAACTTGTGAATGTGAATGTGAGGAATGCCAGGTCTCCACCGTGGTTCGGATTCCACGTTAAACTGTAGGTCCTCCATTTCATCTCACAATCACCACTACCACTACATATTAGCGTAAGTGCGTATAGCCCGAACGGGTAGGAATACGCGGTGCTAATAATAATAATAATAATAATAATAATAATAATAAGGTTTCCTTCTTATCTGAATTTACTCTTGCATAACTATCACTAGTACGGTTCTACACAGGATTGTTTGCAGTCACTTTGAATGATCCTAAAGTGTAATTTAAAATTTAAAAATATAATGATGATGATAATGAGTTTATTTTCTTGTACCCATACCCAGACATAATTAAGGCGGAGTTCCACGGGGTCGTGTGTACGATTCAAGACCACATCAATCAATCATGTGCATTAACTTGTGGGCGCTAATAGTCAAGAAGTCACCAGTTGTGGTGGATGCTGGTCGTATATTGACCATCTGAGATGTTAACTGATGACTCCTTCAGTCATGAACAGTCACCTGAGCATCGACAAGATCCAGGTACGTTCGTTATGACGGGTCCACGACTATGACCGGTCAATAAATTCAGACCCATGCACGGTCGTATAAGTGACCCTATGAGAATTCACCTTAATGGGAAGAGACCATTATAGACGCATATGGGAGGATAGTATTAGAATGAAACAGGGTGTAATTGGGTCAATTGGATCGAACTAGCTCAAGATAGAGATAGGTGGCGTAGGACTACTTTGGGAAATGCGGTAGTGAGCTTTAGAGTTCCTAACGCCATAGAGTAAGTAAGTAAAATACAACACGGCAAACATCGGCTGCATATCTAAATACTTGTTGATTCCTCAAATATTCGATGGATTGAACTATTTTTACTTGATACCGTTGTATTTTAAACATGTTTAATCTAATGAAGCAAAGATCGCGCGCCGGACAAGATTGCGCCGCGAGCCGTAGTTTGGATACCCCTAATATAGTGCACAAGTTTTAGCAAGAATATTTGAATATCTGACATTTATAAACATCTCCATCATGCACAGGGGTAATAAGTGAATCTGAACACACACAAACCTATATAGCCTACATTTAAAAATTGTTGACATAAGACGTCAGTTATGTCTTGTCTGATTTTACGGTGATGGGTAAGTTCAAGGCTCGATTCCCGGATGAATGTGATGAGGTGGTTTTTCCCCCAGATGTGAGTATTATTTCCACTGAATTCTACCTTCCTCAACCCTACGCCACTAGTGAAAATATGCGGATCCCCGGACAGATAGTAAGACGCAGTGCGTGTAGAAATAATATATTATACATCTATATTAAAGAAATGAAGAGCTTGTTTATCCATCTGTAATGAGTATTGTGCACCTCGAAGCTGGAATTTTAAATTTTGTATTAGATTTTTAAAAATGTATTAAAAACTGGGTTGGAAGAAATATAATGAAGAGTTTTTTTTTAATGTTTGTTTGAAGCAAATTGAAAGCGTTGCTCGGGGCAGCCACTCAATTCATTACTTGGTTTCCCCGGACAACGCCAGGTTCTTCTGCTAGTAATATAATACCTACATAAGTATGTATCATTATAGGGTTCAAACGCCTGAGACTACGCTTAAGAGGGAAGTCTGGATCTCTCAAACCTCCCCTACATTTAAACTACGTGAATACTAAACCTTTGACCCTTCCGAAAATGTAACTGCGATCTCTAATAAGGGCTTGAAGATGGCCTAAAACATAACACCACGAATATACCCACAGTCAGGACTGACAAATAAACTAAGCTTTTAGATGTTTTTTCTTATTAATGGTTTCAAACGCTGGTTTTTCGTCGGGTTAGAAACCCTGACCTTCCAAGTCAAACTGGCAGTCGCTAACTTACGCGTTGTTTGTGAAAAGTTGTTTTATTTTTAATTCGTGATTTGCGTCTCACTACCCGTCTGAGCTATCCTCATATTTACACATATAAGGTAGGGATGATGAAGGTAGAATGTAGAGGAAATGTACCTGCACTTGCTTGTGGCGAGCCTTCACAGAGAAACCATCTCAGAACGTCCGGTCGGTTTTAGTAGCCCAACCCCAAAGTCACCGACAAATTAGACAATACAAGACTGACGTCTTTGTCCACGTGCCCACTGGTGTAAGCTGGCGAATAGTTAAGGACGTTTCCTACCTGTGACGTTACAAAAGATCAAGATAGGATTTCCCCTGTTGATGAATTTACGTTTTATTGAGCTGGTTTTAAAGATATAGGTCTAACGTTGAAAGGAAAAACATAAATGCTTAAATAATTCTAAAAATAGTACTACAGTATCACCGAATTATTATTTTTATCTTGAAATAGTTTTTTAAACGTATTTTTTTTATAAATCATCTACAATTTTGGCTATTTTGGCTTGGTCACGAAAATAGCCCGTAAGAATTTTCCTGCCAAGATGTAGATTAAAAGTATCCGTGGAAACAAATGTCTATCTAGAATATGAAACAAGAAAAAGTTAACTTTAAAAAGCAAGTCAGTGCTTTCAAGGAGCAAATAGTAAGTGTGTAAACTCGTCAGAGGAAGACGTGAAGTGATATCAGCAGATAAATCCACTTTACAAAAAACTTCGAAACCTCCAAGTAGGCAGCGTCGTTAATAGTAGATTATATGATTGTTACGACGGCGTCCCCTACCTGCCGGCGCTTCCTGGTGGCCTCCGAACCTCTTGTTGACCTCCTGCAGTAGCACTCCCGAGGCTCCGTGCAGACCGTGGGACAGCACCTGCACCAGTAGACTGCACCACACCACCACCCACCCCCAACCCCCTTCAGGGTAGTAATGCTGCTTGAGCGTGAGCAGCTGCCGCAAGTCTGCCACGAGGCGCCCCGCCGGACACCCCGCCCCCGGTCCGCGGCCGACTCCACCGCCCCCGCCACCCTCCTCGCTACAGCTTCCCACGCCGGAGTCGTGCCCCTGCAACAACACAAGCATCCTCAAGATCTACCTCTTCGTCCGTCTTCTACTCGCTATCATTTCTAGTTTCTCACACAATATTTTTATTTTTTTATTTATTTAGCACCGCGCCTTACTACCCGTTCGGGTTATACGCTTAAGTACTAATTACGCTAATGGATTAGGAATCGGGAATGTTGAATTTAGAAGAAACGAACCCGCATTTGCATGGAGGGAGAGTGGGAAAACATTTAGGAAAAACCACCCCCAGTTCACCTGACCGAGATTATAACCTCGATCTCCCCGTCCTCAGCAGTCTAGCTCAACACGACTAGCGCGTTAGTTAATTACGCCACCGAGGCGGGTCTCACACAGTATAAATAGAGATTAAATTTTCCTGTAAATGTTTCCATATCTAAGTTGGTAGAGTGTCTGCCTACTTAGTTAAACGTTCCTGGTTCGATTACCGGCATGCCCAAAAAAATAATTTGTGGTTTACCTTTTCACAGTGATTAATAAACGGCCGTGGGGCAGCATGTTGTGTTTGTTATAGATTTAAGCTAGTTTATAAGTAATGTGTTTATATAATTAGAAGGTTTATAAAGTGCACGTTGATACCTAAAAAAAAAAAAATGCAGGTGAATTTGTTGGGTAAGGAGAGGCATCACCTAGGGATTATTACATATTTACTTTCAAAGCCATGAAGGGAGGGGGATGTTAGTAAGTATTTCTAAACTTTCCTTAAAATTATTTTAATTATCTTATTGATGATATGCTGACAATAAATTTCAAACAAATAATGGCAATTATTGTAGAAGAAAATTGTCCTATCCGTGAATAATCCTAGGGAGAGTTGATTAAGGTTTATTTTATAGTTTAGTCCCTAAATTAGTGAAACATTTAATCGCCAAGAGCTGTAGTCGATAAGTGAATATGAAATGAGAACAGGAATCGCTGCTATTGCTTTATTGTAACTCATTTTGAGAATATTTCTGGTGTTAACATCATTGGGACCCGCTTCGGTGGCTGCAAGGTCTAAGGCGTCACTCTCTCAGTAGACTAAACTGCCGATGACGGGGAGATCAAGGTTCGAATTTCGGTCGGGTGTAATGTGGGTGGATTTTCAAAATGGTTTTCAACTCTCCTTTGCCGTAAATGTGGGTACACTTCCTTTAACTATAACCTTCCTAATCCCTAACCCATTAGTGTAATTAGTACATAGGTGTACAACCCGAATGGGTTGTAAGACACGATACTAAAAAGTCTTTGGGATGTAATTAAACTGAAGTGTGAATTTTAAAACTTGGGATAGCTCAATTTGCTGATTGTATTTTATTTTTATAGAAAAAAAAATCCATTAAAATTTTCTGTTACACATCTCGAGGTATAAGGCGTCAGTCCCGCAATAGACAGGTCTTCCTATGTTAGGTGGGTTGAAGTTCGAACCTCAGCCGTATGTCCTAAAGAAGGTTCTCCACATGTGATTTATCACTGTTTACCTATTCTACTGCCCGATTTTGGTAAATTCCATCCCGTTTGCAATTTTGTATGTAAATTCCGTCCCATCATTATAATCTATGTAAATGGCATCCCGTCTTTATAATATTTATATGTAAATTGCGTCTCTACCTTATCCCCCCTTATATAAAAAATAATGAATATAATAAATAACAGTATATAAAATGTTATAGTGAGAAACCAATTCTTTACCTTTGAAACATTTATTTAAGCATGATCACATTTTACAACTCTAATTCAGAGGACAAACCTACAAAAATAATAATTTCAATAACATACCCATAAAAAAAAGTATTTGTTTATACAATTCATTGATGACGGATTCTTCGTCATGATTTGTTTATATGAACTTCACTTCCTTGAAAACAAAAATGTAAGCAAACTTAAATATTTCATTTCAAAATTTAAAATGTCTACACAATGTCACAATTGATTGTCTTCTTTGAACATAAATATACCCACCCATAAAGTTACTCAAGTAAAGATTTACCATTTTTGTTAATGATACATAAAAGTTATTTGGAAAATAAATGTCATCAATTTCAGAA
Source organism: Timema shepardi (assembly GCA_902151425.1). Classification (NCBI taxonomy): domain Eukaryota; kingdom Metazoa; phylum Arthropoda; class Insecta; order Phasmatodea; family Timematidae; genus Timema; species Timema shepardi. Next base: position 46,471 of record CABFVX010000416.1, read on the forward strand.
TATTTTTACCTACGAAGTATTTACTAAACCTATTATTACTAGCACTACGGAGCCACGTTTGAATAAGTTAAAATGTTTTTTAGAAATCAATTTAACATGGGCTGAAACTTACACCGCTTTTGATAATGTTAGGACGGAATTTACACAGGAGCTTGGGGTCATAATATCTTCAGAATGGAATTTACGTCAATACTACCTTTAAACGCTAGTGTAGGTGCACTCCATCTAGAATAACCTTACGCATTCTTACTCCTTAAACTAGACCCCTACTAACTGTTTTAAACAGAATCATTAATTTGGTGGTGTCAATGAAATGTAACAGTTGCATATCAAATGACTTTACGAATGAATGTATAAAAATTGTTTTAGTAACTTTTATAAATGTAAACCAAATTCTTCCCTATCTAAATGAGACTAATAGCAGTTTGTAAATGTAACCAATTTTCGGAGTTGTTTAGTTTGTGGTTTTAATTATTTGTTTTTAACCATATTCTTGAAATTGCAATTCAATTCAGCTGACTCGTTAGGCCGTGCCTACTGGATGGTGATTTCCCACCTTCTCTCCAGACGAGTTCTGATACATTTAACTTCAATTCACCCTCTCGTCCTATCCCTTTAACTTATCAAATATTAGTAGATAATGAGTCAGCACACTGACTCTTTAATAGCCTACTAAATAAAATGATTGTATAAAAATATATTATCTTTATTTTTGTTTGTATGATAAAGCTATAAAATTATGTTTGCCTAGCAATATTTAACCATGTGAAATTGATGTTGTGGAGTGTGTGAGGTAGGCCTAGTGTTTTTTATGTACCTATGTGCTCTCCAAACGTAGAAGGTAACAGTTCATTCGCGTGTCTCTCACTTGGAACATACACTGGAGGAATGCGGTAGCCTACATATTCGATTCACTTGTGTTTTTCCTCGAAGTGGCTAATTGTCTACCATCACTACTGGCAACATAATAATTAGACTCGTCCCAGTATTTGCTGGGCTTTGTTTATTTCAAGAGTTTAAATCATTGTCAGACATTTTAGTTTAAACTTTATTTAATTTAATTTAATTTTTCTAAAAAAATTAATAGATTGATTTTGTGAGAAATTTTATTTGACATTAAATAAAAATAAAACTATGCGTAGCCTATATAAACTTTTTTTTTAATTATATAAAATAAGAAAACTTTAGAAAGGTTTCTACAAACTATTATGTGCTTCGTCAAATTGGCTGCTTTGTTTACTTTATGCTTATATTTTATTTGATAAATAAATATTAATACCATGAGTGGGAGAAACGAACGAAATGGCAAGTTTATTTTCTATGGTTTGGCGATGACGGTGACTGGGCGGTTTGAGTTCGAATCTCGGCCGGGTGCGCTAAGGGTGTTTTTTTCTCATTGGTTTCCCATGATTCTTCTACGCATATGAGAGTGCAGTTTCTCTTAGTCATACCTTACACATCTCTACCTTAAAAGCATTGTTAATGTAGTTGAGTAAAATCAAAACAGTTAGCGAGATGTGGTGAAAACAATAGTTAGATGGTGCCTTGAAGAGAATATTTACTGCTCGTGTAGTATAAAATAATATTCCTTTTTAGAATAGATTATTCGGTTGGATACATTAATCAAATAATTTAAAGTTACGGCTGATCTTGATAATTAACCTTGAGGTCTTTGGCTATGTGTTTCAATGGTGTTACCATTAATATACAAAGACTAAGGTGTGTTTAGGAATAACAATTAGTAGTGAAGAGTGATTTTACTACAGTAAAAATATATAGTTACTAGATTACTGTTATAATATAATACATGTAAAATAGTTCGTTTAAAACTAATGAGTAATTTAATCAATAAAAATTAATAAATTCATTAAAATATGGACTCAAGAATTCAATTAAATTCAAGTTTAGGAAAATTGACTTGTTTGGATAATATTTTACATTTGAACAAAAACATATTTAGATTTAAAAAAAAAAGTTTAATTCCTTTTAAATTGAATTTAAACTCTAGAAAATTGACCAATAATTTTAATTGTAAAACTTTTATCAAAATATATCAGGTTCTACTAAATGTAATTAATTTATTTGTCTCTGGTGAAACTCGGTGAAAGGATAAGTACATTTTTTATTTTCCAAATTCCCAGCACATGTCTGTGCTAAGTGACCGAGACTGTATTTGTGTGGTTCTTAAGATGGTCAAAAAAACTGATTTAGCTGATATTATACCACCGTCACCCACCTTTGTAGTTCTCCGGTCCCCCGAAAGCTGTGGCAGGCTCTGTGAACGGTACAGGAGAGGGGGGGCGGGCCCCGGGACGGAAGACACCGCCGCCGAGATGACCGCCGCTTGAGACGAGTCGTCATCGTCATCCTCAGCAGACTCTAGTCCGCCGCGCATAGTCGGGCCCCTGGCCCCCGCTACATCATGGTGAGGGCAGCCTACCTGTAGGTCCCGTGAGGCGGCCAGGCGGCACCGAAAGGGCGATGGAAAGGGGGCGGCTTCCTCACGAAGACAACCCCGAGACCCTAACAGGTGACTTATCCTAAACCCCTTGACACTAGGTACAATAATGATAATACTGAGCTTGGTTGACGTTCCTGTCCATTCAATTCAGAGAGCGCGTAGGAAAGAATCACAAGTGTTGTAACGGAACCAACAAATGAGACAAATTCATAAAAACATATTTCAACTACAGGAAATATAAATGTCGGTTCCGTTAATTAAAACAAAGTTACTAACATTAAGGAAAACACAATAATCAAGTTTGTCAACACACCAAAAAAGATAAATACACGAAACACTGTAGTTCCAAAACAATTATTTAAGTATTTACAAGAAAGTCACACAATGTAACCTCGACGAAGATCGTGAATCTTTATAAGTTTGCAAAATTTGTTTTAAGCTTCACTCAGTTATATTTAGTTTGAAACATAAATGGTTAAAATATTATACAGTTTTAGTACACCTTAAATTTACTGTCCGATCAAAATTGTATTTCCTCATTGTTTAAATAATTCTCTGTTTTAGTCTTTTTAAGTATACAATCACATGCTCTGTATGATTAATTAATGTTTGAACAAAAACACATTTCTGTTAAGTAATTAACATCGGCATTTATACAAATGTAAGCCATTCCCCTATTTTTTAAGCGTACAATGAAATGTTTTAACTTTTGGCGCACTTTCCAAGAACTTTGTCACTCAAAAGTTGGTAAATCACACAAGTATTGTCGATCCTTTTATTGAAATAGATGTATTTGAGGAAAAAATAATACAATTAGCTATATCTAGTCTATATAGTTTAACTATAAACCGTATTATCACTTGTAGTCAACAATATGCCTCAAATTTAACAAAATAATGTGAATGTTTATTCTTTAAACTTTAAAACTCTCCTGTCAGATGTTTTTTGTATTTTCTGAGCTAAGCTGTGTTTCATTTTCTTCTCTGTCACATCCACAGTAAAACACGTGGTACAATTAATGAATTACAAGAGATTGACAATTGAAACATAAGAAAACCACTAGTAACACTTTTTGTTTCGAACGAAGAAAGGAACGTCCAGTTTGTACGGCAACCTAATAACACGTTGCCTCAGTGGGACAGTAGGAAGACACTGTAATAGGAAGGTTTGTTCCGTTAGTAAAAAGAGAGAGCAATAAAAATCCACGTGTAGTGTGAGTGAGGCTGGCTGAACTTTGCCTGAGGCATCTTTTTCTATCAGAGACCATGCATGCGTCAGGTATTTCCTCTCGGTCAAGCGGTAAACTTCAGCAACAATAGCACACATACACAACGCACACGGATCTCGCCACGAGTCGAACTGAGGACTGGAGTCTCGGTCGACCAGGTGTTTATGTTAGGGCGTGATGGACCGCGTCATCTGTTGCCGCCCCACACTCTGAACTTATCTTGTTGCGGTTCAAACTTGAATCACTTTGGTTCCAGGCCGGCCCGCGCGCGCTAAACACAACGTGGCGCACCTGAGCATCGCGCATGCTCCAGTAGACGGGACTACCAACGTGACGGAGTCAAACGACGCTAGCTGGAGCGCTTTAACAAGCAGCAACAAGCCAGAGATACCCCATTAAACGACCAATTGGAAATACGTCTCAGGAGATACGTACCTTACTCACGTTCGTAAATATATATATATATATATATATATATATATATATATATATATATATATATATATATATANTATAAACAATAGTTAGGCATAAATAGTCATAACAACTAAGATAGCTTATTAATGCCATAAATAAATCAAAATACTCTCTAACCATAAGTTAATTGTACAGTATTTGTATCATATTCAAGGCATTTGCTTGGATCTCTAAATTACAGATTTCTTTCTCCATGTAATTTTATATATTTGAGGTAAGTAACATGCACTTTATGTATGAACAGACTCATTTTATCAGTACATGACTTATATAAACTATATTAAATCTAGAACAGGCCTACACCCAGCCCCTGGCTGTTAACTCATCACTGTGAAAGGATCAACCCACATTTCCCCAATGATAAATTGTTCGTTCGTGCCGGGATTCAAAACCGAGACCCTTAACTAGGTGGACAGATACGCTGCCGACTTAGGTAAGGTGTCGGAATTTAATGTAATTGTTTCGCAAACACGTATTTTACTTTTTTTTTAACCACAACAAATAAAAATAATTATTTAAAAGTTTTTTTTGTTTTTGTAATTTTAGTTAAAGAAAAATAGCTAATTTGTTTGTAAATGCAAAATTGTTGGTTCACTATATTCTTTAAAATTCATTCTTTGACTGTGATAGATGTATAAAATTTTAAAATAAACAATATTAAAAACTAAAATTTATTAGATGTTTTAAAATATAGCATAAAATATGTTATTAATTGTTTTGAAAATAAATCTAAATAATGTTATTAACTGTCATAATAACTTACCTGCATCAATGAAAATTTAAGCCAACTTTCTATTAGTCAACACCAATTTGAAAATATTTTAATATATGTAGAGTATTAAGGGATATTTGTCTGACTAATCTTTGAAGCCCTGGTTATATCCATAGTGTAATTATTTTTACGTGAAGAGCTATCAGACATCTAGAAAAGTTACTAGCTCTTCTTTCACTTACACGTAAGTCAGCTCATATTATCTACAGCGCCCACCTTAAAAAAACACTAATAGTAGGCCTATGATAAAATTTTGTTACTGTTGATAAAAAATGTATATTTTCTAAAAGATCCTTGCTACAAATTCCTACCTTTTTTCTAGCACTGTGTGTTACTACCTCTTCAGGTTATACGCCTGTGTACTAATTACAATAATGGGTTAGGGATTAAGAAGGCTTAATTTAGAAGAAATACACCCGCATCTGCGTGGAGTGAGAGTGGGAAACCACACAGGGAAAATAACCCTCAGTGCACCCGACTGGGATCAAACCCCTCTCTCCCCGTCTTCGGCAGTCTAGTCCAACACGATATTAGTGCGTTGGACTATGTGGCCACCAAAGTGGGCCATCATATTGCTGGTAAACGATGAAAGTCGGCACTCGTGAAAAGACATCCTTATAGAAAACTAATGTATTGGTTCCTTGGTAGACCCACACTTTACTGTCAATATAGTGGCTGTTATCGACTCATCCTCAGTCAATCAATTTATAATTCCATATTACGGGAAAAATTATATAGCACAATGTTATATTCTAGGTCTAGCCAGGAACAGAACCAGGAACCTTTCAATTAGATTACTGACAAGTGACCAAGGTGTTGGGCAAATGCCAACATTGAAAATCTCATTTATTTATTCAATACAACAAACATAACTAAACAATTATTAATGTAAGCATTGATACTAAAATAATCCATACTTAGAAAAAAATTATTACATATAGCACACACCAGAAGCTATATTTCAGTAATAGATTTTTGTCACTTTGCAGTCTGTTAGGTCATCATTGTTGCTCCTGATAAACTATAACCACATTCCGCCACACAAGATCGTTGGCATAACTGCCTATGGAAATTCTAAAGGCGGAAATGGGCTTATTAATTAATATATTTTCAATGATACAAGAAAAGTACCCTTGTAAATATTAATATTTTGACAATTTTATATTTCTTCAGGGATTTTAGATTCGTAAAAGATTAATTCATCCGAAAAGAAGATTTTTTTTTATCATCGCGTCTTACTACTTGTTCGGGTTAAACGCATGGGCTAAACAATAATTACTCTAGTGGACTAAGAATTAGGGAAGAAATATTTTAGAGTTAATCTATCCGCATTTGCGTGGAAGGAGAATGGGTAACCGTTTAGTAAAATACCACCCTCAGAAGATCCGACCAGGATTCAAATCCTAATTTCCTCCGTCATCAGCAAACCACTCTAACACGAGAGTGACACCCTATACCAGGGGTTTCCAACTTAAGAGTGGCTTAAGGCCACAATTGAATTCACGAATATATTGGTGGGCCGCATCATAATCGGTTAAGTGGTGGAAGTAAATATTACTCACGAGGACACACAAATTATTATTAAAATAGAGCGCAATTAAGTTTATTACTGTACGAACATCGGTGAGAGCTTTCATGGATTTTTTTTTTTCCCCATACAAGTCCAAACATTGTTTCTCGGCTAGAAATATCAATTTTACTACGGTGGATTAAGTTTCCAAAAAACTTCGTGGATCACAAGGGGAAAAAATACATCACGGGTCACATACAGCCTTCGAGCCACCGGTTGAAAACCCCTGACTTAGACCATTTGACCACGGAAGACATTCTAAGGAATGGTTTTATTTTAAGCACATAAGATTGATTAGAAAGATTACATAGGCCAATAACAAATTGACTCTGCCGTGGGTGAAAACATTTCTAGCCGAGCGCTGGCCTACCAAGTTTGACGGTACCCAGATGTTAAGTGTTTGGAAACAGGTCAGGATATCCTTAAACATTCTATGTGTAACAAATGTAGCAAAATGCGTAGAGATGTGTTTGTTTTCTCAAAATATTTGGTCTATCCTCTGGCTTGGAAATATTCTCCACGAATACGTATTCCAATTAACTAGAATTATATACCCACATTGGTGGATACACAGACTAAATTAATGTCAGGATCATATTGTATTGTTTGTTGATGATAGGGTGGTTGGGGTTAGAATCTCAGGTGGGTATAGTGACAGTTTTTTTTCCCCTACTTGGTTTTCCCCTTTCCTTTCACGTAAATAAGAGGAAAGCCATTATACACCTACTCTATCAACTTAATTAAAAACCTGCTTCGGTGGTCGCATGGTCTAACGCTCTACTCTCTCAGTAGAAATAGACTGCCGATGACAGGGAGATATAAATTTGAATCTTGGTTGGGTGTACTAAGGGTGATTTTTACAAAATGGTTTTCTACTTTCTCTCCACGCAAATGTGGGTACACTTCGTATAAATTAACTCTATTCAATCCTAAAATCATTAGCGTAACTAGTACATAAGCATATAGCCCGAACGGGTAGTAAGACGAGGTGCTAAAACATAAACTTGATCAAAATGCAGAAGGGTGATGAAAACCAATAAAAAAAACATTCATCTCACAAACACACACATAATATATATTTGAGAATCAAATATTATTAAGGGCACAATAATTGCCTTGACATTTATTCGCCAGTAAGTTTGTGTTTTCAAGTTGTTTACATTTCAAACGCTTTGAGATTTTTTTGTGAATAAATAAGTAGTGGCTCTGGTCTAGAAAACTTAGATTAACTGATGGAAAGTTATTTGTGCTGACCACATTACACCCTCTATACGCAAATGTTGGCACTATCTTCGCCAACATACGGCGGCCGCTTGGTTGGTATAGCCCGTTTGTGGGCTGATGCCATGGAGTTGGGTTTTTTTTACATTTCAAGTGTCACTTGACTAACTAAAATATTTGGAAAAATAAAATGTATATGTTTGGGACATAAACAATTTCCTATGAAACACTATATTTTACTATTCTTGTTTACATGTCATCCTTTAATACTGGCTCTCAACAGACGAACCTGTTCCCACTTTTAGCATATAGGTCAACCCCTGATTCATCCGACTTGACCACTTTTTGGCAAGTAATATTGCCATGGAGTGGCACTAAAAAAATTATTTGTTTTTGTTTTCTCATAATTATATACGTTCATAATTGAGCACCGTGCTTTAAATTATCATGATCAGTGTTTACTAAGCTTTTAGTCAGTCACGTATTCCCTTAGAGACCGTAGCCTAACCAAAGTACCCCTTCCATCTCTTCGTGAAAATAAAGGGTACTGTGCACCCCATAGATTGTATCGCACCTTTGCCTAAAAATGGAGATATTTACTAAAAAATCGTAATATAATGTGAAGATAAATAATAAATATTGTTGCAGAAACATTCCACAAAAGATCACAAGTGAAATAGTATACGCTGTTACAGAAACACATTGAGACAAAAGTATCAGAAAATAACAGTCAACTCCCACACCTCAATTTAATAAATATATTTGCCGATATCTCAGAAACTACTGGTTTCATAAAAAATATATTTCAAATAAAAGTATTTTATTTTAATTTTATTTTAATAGTACTTCAAATTTGTAGTTATAAGTTATTTTGTATCTCAAATAGTTGAGGAAATATGATCAAAATTTGAAATTTACGCTCATTTAAAGTACAGTTAAATTCATTCTTATGAGAAAATGAGAGTTGCAATTTTGTCTATAAATATTTAACAATGCCTAGATATGAAGTGTAATCAAAAACGTTAGAGTAGAATTTTAGAAAATGTATTTTTTCTCTTTTCAACCTTAAGTAAACTACCCTTAATTTTAGGGGTGCGTATCTAATTCACAAATCCCTTTGAGGAACCTTATGAAAACCCTAAATAGCAAGTTTAACCTAATAGTAAAATGAATTCAGCTCTAGCCCCAGTAACAGACAGACGGTATTGAAAAAAAAAAAAATTAATGGGTTCAGGAAACGTCGGCAAATTCTAGAGTTCAATTTATTTTGACGATCACTATATTTCTCTATCTGAGGGATGTGTGAAAGTAAAAAGGGCAAAAATGCCTGCTATTTTGTAAAGTTTTCACGTTCAATCCATATTTTAACCAAGCCTTAGCAGTAAGCTACACAAAACCATGACAGTGAAGGGGGAGGAGGTAAGAGGAACCTTAAAAAAAAAGTCCATGACATCATATGAGATAATTATTTAACATGAGTTAATTTCTTTAACAGCCACGTCAGTGGTCGCATGATCTAAGTCACTACTCTCGCAATAGAATAAACTGACGAAGACTGGTAGATTCGGGCTTGATCCCGGTCGGGTGCGCCGAGGGTGGTTTTTCCTAAACGGTTTTTCACCTTGCCTTCACGCAAAGGCGGGTACACTTCCTGTAAATTAAACTTACCTAATCTTTAACGTATGTAACTAGTACATGGGCGTATAACTCGAACTGGTAGTGAGATGGAAGAAAGAATTTGTTTATCAGATCTACAAGTATCAAAAAATATTTTATAGTTAATAAAACTCAAGAGTACTACGTTGCGTGCCCCATGAAATCCTTCGCGCACCTCTGGGGCTACGCTTACCACAGATTGGGAAACTCTTTTCTTGAGTATCAATGCAAACGACTTAGATCGCTCTTTTATTGACCCAATAGAGGTGATATATGTGTTGCTGATTCTACTAACAAGCTGCGGTTTATAAATATTTTGATTCTTTTATCTCTGTAGAGAGAGCCCTCCTGTTCTGGTTTCTATCAATAAAGCACTTGCAGAAAAGCCTCTTGTCGCAAATAGCTACTATGTTTAGAAAAAAAAAAACGAGTTTCCGATATATTTCATTATTTTAAAACAAAGTTTATACTACCGTAAGTTTCAAGTACGTTACCTGTTTACATTTGAAGAGCTAAGGTAAATAACAAATTAGGTCACTTTGTTATAAAACTGGGTTGTTTTAATATTTAGTTTATGAACAGGATGTATGCTTTCGCATTGTGTAGTATTAAATAGCTGTGAATATATTATTTCTTGGCCGGTCTTTGATCAGTTTTACATTAATATTGACTATCTATAACTATTTTTTTAAATACATCATCACGTCTTACTACCCGTTCGGATTATACGCTATCTACTAATTACTATAATCATTTGAGGAATTATGAAGGCTATATTTAAAGGACGTGTACCCGCATTTGCGTGGAGGGAGAATGTAAAATCATTTTGAAAAACACACTCTCCCTAAACCCAACCGAGACTCGAACCTCTATCTCCCCGTCATCGGCAGTCTAGTCTACTGCTAGAGTAGCACGCGTGACTGAAGCGGGTATGAGGAAGTTTAAATTTAAAGAAAGTGTTATCGTATTTGCGTGTAGAGGGGGTGGGAAACTATTTATTTTAAATCCTTCTTAATACACCTGACATGGATTCGAGCCCTAATAATACCATCATTGTCAGTTCAGTCTATTGCGAGAGTAACGCCATATTATAGACCATTTGACCATCTAAGTGGTTATTAATATATATGTCAATACCATACTTTTTTTAAATGTTCAGACATATATTATATTTTAATATTTTTTTCATCGCTTCTTAGTGTCAGTTTGGCTTATACGCATGCTTTAAATACGGTGATTGAATAGGAGTAGGTAAACTAGAATTTTAAAGACAACGCACTAGTATTTCATTACAGGGAGAGTGAAAATCCATTTATAAAAGTCCAGCATCATTACACCCTACCCATCATCAGCAATCCATTGTACCAAGAGAGTCACGCGTTAGGCCATGCGATCACCGATTTGGGTTTAAATTTATTACATTCTAATTGACAGATTTCAACCAAACTGAGTATATGCATAGGACACTAACAGAACACCTTTGTTTTATACCAGTAGATTTTCTCCAGGTCTTCAAACACCTATCTCAGTCGAAAGTGGACATTCTAATGAAATATGGGCATTGGATTTGTTTCTAGACCAGATCGAGAAATGTCTCACTGATGATGAATCAAGGGTCTGACGATTAGTTGTGGTGTTGGTCCTAAGTTAGTTCGTAAGTCGTGTGTTGGTGTAATCAGTCAGTAATGAAAGTAATCGTTAAATAGCTTTAATATTTTTTTTAAACCTAATTATCCTTGTCAAAGAGGTATTTTGGTTTATTTCCCGGGCATTTGACGATAAAATGTAAACAGGACCAGTGGCGTGGCGTGAGGTTTTGCTAGGGTGAACCAAGTTAGTTTAAACTGAACTCACAATTATTATGGATCAAATAGGGACAGAGGTGTTTAACATATCGCAAGTTAAACTGTGCTTACGCTGGCAGCACTCCACTGCACAAGGCGTGGCATCCATTAATCGGTCAAATGAGCCGCCCACTTATAAACAACGTCCCAACCAGCTTTCACTAACAACTTTAAAAATAAATGGACAGCTAACACCCAAACTCGAGTTAAACCTCAAAGTTATTCTTGAGATTGAACCAAGGAACATTCTGTGAGTAAGATTTTCTCTTCAGTGCTGAAGTGCCACGTCTGTCTGTGTGATGGTCCTTCCTCCACGTTTTTTTTTTTTTTTAAGATCAAAGGGAGGATTGTGACGCTGACATTCCCTCGGAGTTGACGGAAGCTGTTCGTGCGTGGAATAATAACAAAACTCTGGGATATTTAGGTCTACCTCCTGAGCTACATACAGTAAGTCATCGACTTGCGTGGTTAACTCGTTATAAAGTTTTCCATGCAAGTTGAAAAACTGTTTAAATCGAATGGTGATCAAATACGATGTATTTTTGACTTATTGTACGTTAGTTTCAAAAGATAATTAAAATTAAACAGGTTATGTTAGAAACAGACTATTTGATGGGGACACTTATCAGCTGTGCGCCAGTTCGCTAGGAACGCCTCTTTTATGTTTAAAGTGGTTTGATGTACGACGTGTGGCAAGTCTTAAGGGGTCATCCATAAACCACGTAACCCTTTTTCTTTACCTTTATTTTTTCCTATCTTTCTTCTCGCTGTGTTCTCCAAGTAGACATTCAGCCTGACCCCTCCCCCACCTTCCAAGCTGTGCTACGTAGCTTTTCACATCAAGAGTGAATGTAAGTATCTCATATGGAAACTTTAGTGACACTAAGATCACGGACACACACAACACTAGTGGCGTAGATGAAAGCGGAGAGCATAGCAGTCAGGAATACTTTCTATGGACACATACACACACACACACACATAATATCAGAGTGCGTAAAAATATGTTCAGTCGCTGAACAACCACGGTAATGTCGAGCATTGGTTTTTAAAAATTCCGTCTTATTAACTCATTGCACAGAGAAGACTGGATCCACGAAATAAACTAACAACAAGAAGTTTATTGAGAATCACATCATTTATACGAATGACTTCAAAAATATCCAACTACATTTTTTGAATACATGAGGATGTCGATAAATATTTTTGATGTTATATCATCTTTATTCTTCTGGCAAAGAGGAATTATACCGGTGTTGTGTGTGTCCGTTGCCTAAAAGAAGGATTCAGATTTAATACTACTCAGAGTTGGAAGTTATCTACACTGGATATTCTCTGAAGGAACTGCATGACTATTATAGCGAAATAGATTTGTCATTCTCTCATTTTAATGTGCTCAATCTACCCTAAATATAAAACAAGTTTTGCAAATCAGGATAAACAAGAATGCCAGTAGCTCCTTCTTACCCCAGCACACCACTTTCAGGCATAACTGAGAACGAGGAGAATTGGCAACAGTTGACGGAAAGAGAGCAAAGATAATGGTGTTATCCATAAGAACTGCAGTTCCCTTAGCAATTATTATATTAGATGTAAAATAATATTTACAAACAGTGAAAACATGAACAATGGTATTAGCATAATTTTTAAACATTATGATTAAAATATAAAATCTGTGTTACGTAACACTGTTGTAGCATGTCACTCAAGTAAAATGACATCTACAAACCGTAATCAGCACAAAATACTAAACTGAAATAAAGGAATTTAAAGAAGAGAATTAAAACTGATATATTCTGCAATAATATAATTTGTGTTCTACTTACTTTAAGTGGATGTTCCCGGATACAAACACCATGCTTCGACAAACTATTCTGCAAGTATGGCGGTAGCGAAGGCGTGGCAGTTTTAACAGANGTCTGAACCCTTGAACACTCGATGTTGACGAAGGACCTGACTGTCGTTGGTTCAATGGCTTGAGCTACGAGCACTTCTGCACCAAATATCTTCCTCAGCAACTCTTTCTCCACGTTTCCCACCTCCCCCCTTCCTTCCTTTTTCCTCATTACATGCCCATATTTGGTCTTGTTTAGAGTCAGAAAAAAGAGTATATACCGGGTGACCCCTAGGTTCACTTGACTGTATTTCATCATATTATATCCTCGAAGGAGGAACCTCTCCTCCGGCACCTGAAGAAGAAACTGGTGGTCTTGATGTTTGGGTCGTGAGTCTCACCGCCTCGACATCGAGGTAATCTCGTCTGATGTTCCAAGTATTCAACAAATATCCAAGCCCTTCAGACTTGTAGTAGTCAAGGAGACTAATTTTGTTTCTGCTAGTCGAAGCAGCTATAATGTTTTCTAAGTCCTTCAAACTTGTGTTTTTAGTAAGAATGACTAAATGTTGTTTTGTGTCCATATGACTTAATTTCTTTAGTCAGATAGTCTTGACTATATATTTTGTCTATGTCCATATAGCATAGCTTAAATACAAGGACTTTGAGCTCTATATGTAATAAGGACCTTGCTTTAAGGTTCCTCTTCTCCATAAGTTCATTATTCCGTTGTAAGTCTGTATGGCTACAAGCAGGTTGTCTAACGCCTTTATTTGAGGATCTAGCTAGGCCAGTATCTCACAGCATTCTTGTTGGCACCCCTTTTTCTGTGTTACTATTTTGGGTGCGCAAAGTGCGGAACACGGCTAGTTTTGTATAGTGGCCCACACAGATAGTATTTTCATTTGCATCTTGTTGGCATCTCATTTGTCTAAGTATTTAAAGTTAGTGTGTACTAGATTTTATGTATACCCCAGGGAATGGGTAATGGTATAAATGTACTATTGAGTGCTCTGGCAGTACCCACTGGGAAAGGACCGGCTATAGTATAATTTTGTGTTGACACCTGATTCTAAGCCATTTGCTGATGTAACCAGAGAGACCGTCCTCTTACCATTTATTATTTAGTGTGTCTATGGGACCTTCTTAAGCTAAAATCAAGCTAGCTAGCTTGACCGACATTTATCTTAGTAACTCTAAAACTTTAGGATGTGCAGTTATATTTTTATTAGTAATTAATTCACCATGTTTTCTATTTAGACCCTTCTGGTGGTAGTCTGGCGCTAGTCCGGCTGTTTTGGAATTCAATACTATTATTATTATTATTATTAGCACTGCGTCTTACTACCCGTTCAGGTTATACGCACTTACGCTAATGTGTAATGGTAGGGTGATTGCGAGATGAAATGGAGGACCTACAGTTTAACGTGGAATCCGAACCACGGTGGAGGCCTGGCATTCCCCATATTCACAAGATGTCTTGTCAGAGGTGAAGGAAGGGTTTGATAATCAGATAAATCTTTGCCGGGACCGAGGATTGAACCCCGGCCGCCAGCATAGAAGTCTGACACCTTACCCCTAGACCACCAGGTCACCAATTCAATACTCTCTATCAACTTAACTTTCTTTTGACTGTTACAGTGTCGTCTTGGACACGTATTCTCCCGTGTTACGGGAAGTTCCTCTACATATCAGAGTGAAGGGTAAGTTACGATACACTGTGATATACCCACCCTCCCCTCATGTAGCACAATGTATACATCCAAGTCATTAGCGTTAAAGATTATTAATTTGTGTTATTCTTTACTATGCTGCAAAATAAAATACGAACTTCAAAGTAGAACTACTTGGCTAGTTTATCACTATGTTGCAGAAAACATTAGTTTTCATTGGAACTAAGGATCCAATTTTCATATCTTTTTTTGCATATTTTGAAGTAAGGTCATAGGATTTTCAACTGTCGCTTTTTATATACAATATTATCATCTACCAGAAGTACCTGGCGTTCACTTGGCAACGCTTTTTTTTTTTGCTTCAGAAAGACAGAAAAAATTATTTGGTTTTATTTCTTCCAGTTTTTAATAAATTTTTTAAAGATAGAATCAAAAATATAAAATTCCGGCTTTGAAGTGCACATATTTGTGCACAGGGGGCTACTAATTTTAAAATTTCATAACTCTGCTTGCGGTAGATATCGTGTAATGCACATGACAGAGATACACTTTCTTCATTTTATTAATGTATATACCTATAAAATAACAATAATAGAGTAAAATGTAATCAATAGTGACAGCAAAAAAAATTGTGTATTTTTTTAAAGTTCCTTCCTAAAAGAATTCCTCTATAGTAGGGTTGTTTTGGTTGTCCCCAACCCTTAGCGTGGGGAGGAAACAAGGGGTTGAAGAGGTTGACATTACTCACCAGATATGTATTAAAACACCCTTACTAGAGACAGGCATCGTCACGGGGGTTGTGAGGGGCTAAATATTACTTGCGTGAAAGACGTCATCTTCACCCCACTTCTCATTCATACTATTGTTTATAGTCACAAGAATTCGCCTGGAGAGAGTGTAGTAACTTGTACGGAAGTAATGGGTTATGTATGTGGTCTAGTAGTCATAGTTCCTGGCTACAGATCCAGAGGTCCCGGGTTTGATCCCCGGCATTTCTATAATTCTTCTGTGCAACAGTGGGTCTGGAACAGGGTCAAACTCAGCCTCGTGAGGACAAATGAGGAACTATTCGATTAAATAACTAGCAGTTACGGTCCAGAAAACTGAGATTAGTGGTAGGAAGGTTTGTTGTGCTCACCACATGACACCCTCTATTAGCAAATAATGGTGCTATCGTCGATAATGGTGGCGGCCGCTTGGTTAGTATGGCTCGCTTGCGGGGCTCATGCCATTGAGGTTCTTTAAATGTTTTATTTTATTACAAAAACGATTAAAGTAAAAACATGTTTATCGACATTTTGAATTTCAAACATTGGCTTTGCATTAGAAAATAAAATTATTAATACAAAAGATAAGATTTGATAATACTTGTGAAATAAAGTGAGTTAATAAATTTAACAGAAAAAAATTACAAATAATTCAATAGCTGACCAAATATAAAAATGCATCAAATATGTTTGAAACCCGTAAATTGACCAACATAATGAAGCTAAAAGTATGAATGGGTTAAGTGCAAACCAAATGGTTTGAAAATCAAATTGTGTAGATATAAAAATTATATAAATAATTGTCAGAACACACATATATATAAATATCTATATATACATGTATATAATTAATATATTTTAAAACGTAGGCTATATAAAAACTATCTAAAAGTACTTAATAACCACGAACTTTCTTCTAAATTCTAAAAAATGAATGTGATGTACTGTACATAAAATTAATAAAGATATTTAGATTAATTAAAAGTTTGAGCAATAAATTTAACAAATGAGTTGTGACATTATTATATCTACAAATTTGTCCAATTTATTATTAAAATTTACACATACCTGGGCACAAAGGGTTAGTTGAAGGAAGATCAAAACCAAAGCCCAGAGATATCTCGGGATGGGCCTATTTCGTTGCCAAGTCCGATAGAGATCGGTAAATTAGTTCAAAAGCTGTTAGAGGGATGGATACATGATCAAACAAACCTGTTGATCTTATTGTTCAATATTTCTTGTGATACAAGACAAAAGACTCAAAATATGTAAAATTAGTACGTTTATAAGCGTTATGGCTTAGTACGTACATTTACAACTCTATGACTCGGTAGTAAACCCATTTACTTGCTGATACAAAGATTTCGGGTTCGATGGTTAGCGAAATTAAATATTCTCTTTTATTATTACTTAAATGGAGATTTCTCTTTCCACAGTGAAGAATTAGGTGACTAGGTGTTGTCTATTTTCTAGACTTATGTTAGTTTGTAAGTCACATGCCAATATAATAATTTTATTAGTAAAATGTATGTTATGTACTTATAATAAAAATATGATATACTATTAAGCGTGTAGAAAGAGTGAGAAACCATTTAAGAAAATAATGAGAATGTACCAGGCTGGGATTTGAATCCAGACCTCCACATTGGCAGCAAACTAGACGAGATTAGCATCTATTCCACGTTCCCACCGATTCGGGTAAAAATTAAAACCGTTCCTTAACCGTTAGCATCGAATTTATTCTGTAAAATTTTCTTATTCGTTAGATGACGAGGTGATTCATGTTTAAAATAAAACGTGGAATCATGCTGATGATCTTAAAATGTCATGAAATATTAAAATGATATTTCATTTTTTTATAAAATAGTGGAACGTATCATTAAAAAAACTATGTCCCTTATACGCATCATCAACATAATTTTAAAATCCATTTGAAAAGTCATTAATCATCCCTTTTTTTCATTAAAATAGCAGGAAATGTTCAAAAACAAAAAATATTCCTCAATTTAATTGGAGAAAATGTTGGGTGTTGATGTATAGGGAAGAAAAAGTAAACATTACTAAGGGTGTATAAATTCTAAGAGCTGCCCGACAAATTTATGTTGGTAATATTTTGAATAATAATAACGCTAGTAAAAATAAAAGATGTATATTGTGACCTTTAGGTTTGTTTTTGCCTAACTTTAAAAAAAAGTTGTGCACCATGTCTTACCACACGCACAGGATATCCGAATTTAACTATAGACTACTAATAGAGTAGGGATGAGGAAGATATGGATGTGTGAAAATGTACCAGCATTTGCAGGGGGAAAATATAGTGAAAAACCATTTAGGGGAAAACACCCACATTACATCTTGCCTAAATTCGAACCCTAAGCTTCCCGTCACCGGAAAAACAAACGTGACGCGTTTGATTTAACTCCACGTACCTGTATAATCAGTTTTTAAGATTATATTATTGACTCTGTCATTTAGAAAGTATTACATGTTGACTTTAATCTCCTTTTAGTCTGACCAAGTTTATTTACCTTCCTGATCCCTAAAACTATGATCGTAATTGGTACGTAAGAGTAAAACCTGAACGGGTACTAGAAAGCGGTGCTAAATAAAAATCTTTGTAGGATTTTTAGTGTTCGTGGTCTTCTGTGCTGGGGGTCGGGAGTTCAATCCTCGGTCCCGGCACATATTTATCTGATTAGCCTTCCTTCCCCTCTGACCAGACGTGTATTAATCACAACTTGTGAATGTGTAGAATACCAGGCCTCCACCGTGGTTTGGATCCCACGTTAAACTGTAGGTCCTCCATTTCATCTATCACCCTACCATTTCACATTAGCGTAAGTGCGTATAACCTTAACAGGTAGTAAGATGTGGGGCTAATAATAATAATAATAATAATAATAATGTTCGTGATAATAGCTTCTTTTTTTTCCACTGCGTCTTACTAACCCGTTCGGGCTAAATGTAATGACTACTTTAATTAGCGATAGTATAAGTTTATTAGAGTACTTGGATTATTACAAATTGTTTGCAGCCTCGTAACGAAGCGTGCTCGACACAAACATAGTAGAGTAAGCCGTTTGAACTGCCCAACTTGGCCAGTCTAGTCGAACAAACCGTCTCAACATCCCTCCCTACCAGACCACAAGTTCTAATCCGACTGTTTCTCTCAGACGTATCTACCGAGTTTAGTACACTGACATTTGGAGTCTACTTTTTCCTTCTTTGTTTTGAGCTGCGTCTTAATACCCGTTCGGGTTATACGCATATGCACTAATTACCCTAATGTGTTAGGGTTGAGTAAGGTTGAATTCAGTGGTAGTGAACTCACATTTGCGTGGAGAGAGAATGGAAAACTATTTAGGGAAAATCACCCGATGGGGATTCTAAACCAGATCTCTCTGTCATCAATAGTCTAGTATATTGCTATAGTGACGCCTTAGACCATGTAGGATATATATATATATATATATATATATATATATATATATAGCTTATGTACACTCAGTTTACACTAAAATACAGCCGTCTTACCTCATGTCACCTTTTATGGTAAACTGAGTGTACTCCCAAGACAGTCTTGTTAAATGGAACAATTCTATAGCTTGCTTGATTTGCATTTTCAAATAAAGCTGAAACTATCCAACTATATCGTAGACATATTCCATATAACCTTGAACTGAAATTGATTGTATCTGAATATATAAGAGATGTAAAATATTTTGGTCAAGTACTTGGGACGTTTTTTCTCAAAGTGATTGGTTTTATTTATCATAAAATTTTATTTCGTTGGGAAAAAGATTCAAGTTGTGAGAATCTTTTTAAAAAACAAAATATTATGTAGCAAATTGTTACGCAGCCTTTCGTTTTTCAATCTATGTTATAAACTACCTACGTATAGTAGTGAGGGTAGTACAAAAGATATAATGGTAACAAATACTCAAAGCGATATTTTATTATATACCTTTTACTATAAATTTTTAAAAAAATCTATTTTTTTGAAAGTTTGATCCCTTAAACATTTATGTACTGTACAATCCAATAATATTATTAATTGAATTTAAAGCTGCATCAACACATAAGTGATCATGATAATCTTCAGCTAATAAAACGTTAAGACTAATAAACAAAATTAAAACTTGTCAAAAATAATCAACATCTCACCGTCGTACCAACATTTAGTGCCCTTCACAACTATGATTATGACACCTATGTGTCTAAACATGTCATATTGAGTATTCCAGAGTCTTTTAATTATGGAAATGTAAAAAGGAGTAACGGGACAAGAAATAACAGATAAAACTTGGAATATAAAAAAAATTTACATCAATTATATTCTGTTTCAAATTGGTTAAACTATAAATTAAAATATTATACTTGTCTATTCTAATACCTATCTATACTTTAAAAATGGTTTAATTAAATATTGCATATCATAAAGTCGTATATTAATACTCAATTAACTAATCATAATTTATTTGCAGATGTTAACATTTTAACCCAAAGTTTTTATAATTTGTATTCTGAACTTACATGAACTTAAACATTGTTTTGTCTAACCTATTTTGTTATCTGTAAGGTTTAAAACATTTTTAACGTGTTTAATGTATTTTAGACTTATCATCACCTGATATACTGCCAAATTGATGATGAATTATTTATTAAATATGTAATGTTCACTATTTGACAAATATGTTAGTACCATAAGTTAACCTAATTATACATTTTGAGCTGAAATTTTATTTTATTACATCAACTAACATAACAAAATTAATCAATCAGCTCTTTATATATATGTCTTAAATTATAAATCAAATACACTCCTTACTTTCAACTTGTTTAGAATGTTTTCTAAAATGGTAAAAATAATAAAGCCATTTAAAATAACAAGATTACTGGAAAATGACAAATAAACAATTGATGAAAAATGAAATCGGGAGTAAAATGATAAAATATGAAAAGTTAAAACTTAAAACCCTCCCACGTGTAGTGAAGGAATAGGGTCATCCATAAAGCACGTAACGCTTTATTCTTACCTTTTAGGAACCTCCCTCCCCTCATGGCCTGTCCTCTTCCACCTCCAACTTATGTTACGTAACTTTTCACATCAAGAGTGAATGTCATTATTTCATAGGGAAGCTCTAGTGACACTAAAAGAGGGACTTAGATTTAATATTACTCAGAATCGGAAGTTATCTATAAGTCTGTTTAAAAACGGTGAAAACATGCACAATAAGATTATTTTTCAACATTAGAATTTAATCATAAGATCTGTGTGACGTAACATAGTGATATACCCACCCACCCCTCTAATGGCGTAGAAAGGTGTGGTTCTGGGGGATCCGGACCCCTTATAGGATTAACTGGACCTCCCTGGAATTTGTTGGATACCCCCTAAAAGGGAGGTTCACAAATACATGATAAAAACATGTTTTCCCCCTTCAAGATTCACCTTGTGAGACTTACGATTGTAAAATTAGCTCTGTAAACATTTCAAATACTATACATCATTTCTCATACATTAATATGGTATTGGAGGTGACCTGGTGGTCTATGGGGTAAGGTGTCGGACTTCTGTGCTGGAGTCCGGAGTTAAATCCTCGGTTCCGGCACAGATTTATATGATTGCCAAAACCTTCCTTCAACTCTGACAAGACATGTATTAATCACAACTTGTGAATGTGTGGAATACCAGGCCTCCACCGTGGTTCGGATCCCACTTTAAACTGTAGGTCCTCCATTTCATCTCACAATCACCCTACCATTACACATTAGCGTAAGTGCGTACAACCCGAACTGATAGACGCGGTGATAATAATAATATGGTATTGGAAACAATTAACGTTTCTTGGCATGAGCCAAATTAGTGGGGTCTGAGAAAATGAGCTAATAATATTTGCTATCACCTGTAAGATCTTATTTGAGATATCACTCTATGAAAAGAGCAGCTTAAATAACAGAACAACTGTCAGACGCCTTTCAGCTGTAGTCCGTTCCGAACCTGCCAGGGACATAAAGAGCCTGTAAAGGAACATAGGATGGATTTTGCTTTGTTAGTTACAGGCAGCAGTCGCTAGCCCTTATCCTCATGATATGAAGGCGAAACAATTAAATGAGTGTGAAACCTTTGAGTGATGCTGCAATAAAAATACAATATAACATAGATTAATACCCTGTGAGGGTTATAATTGTGATTTTGAGTGATTTCACTGTGATTTAGGAGTTTGAAGTGGGTTTTTTTATGAGGTAGGTTAGTATGCTAGGAATGATCGATTTGTGGCAGATGGCGTAACGTGATTACAACTGTCAGAAGTGGAGTTTTTATCTCACGTAGTTAGGTTTACTACCTTTCCTATATCCTTCATTTCAACATACCTACCTACTCAAAACATTATTTGCAAACTATGAAAAGTTTGAAAGAAAGGACAGGGTTGGGAGGGTCCGGACCTCCCTAGAATTTGCTAACGGACCCCCTGTAGAAAAATGAGCTTTCTACGCTATTTGTAATTCCCTCAAATAATAACCATGTGGATATTAGAGCTCCCCCTTCATTTCTCTCGGCAGAGTTTCGTGGTTTATAGATTACCCCAATGAGGGAGTGAAATTAGGTGTAGACCCGAAACCCTCTCTCACTTAGTGAATAAATGGGGGAGTGGAATGATTAAATATGAAAGCCAGAAACCCTCTCAATTGGGGAATTTCTTCTTCCTCACTCACAACAACACTAGTAGGGCGTTAAAACCCACCAACAGCCTCTAAGGGCTCAAAGCCATGATTGATGGGGCTGTAAGTAATTCCCATCAAAGGTTTTAAAATTCAGTTGATAGTGAGATCTCAATCCTCCTCATAAATTTTGTGCATGAAATGTTGAAACCAAATTTAGAATATTTATGTATATCTAAAGTTTGAACGAGTGGATCGCTCGCCCACTCAACAAACTGACTACAAAACCGCACTTTGGACATCTCTGAAGCATGGCGTCACTTATTGTTTTCCAGGAGAACATAAAAATGGCATGAAAGTAATAAGGACGGAGGTTCCTTCTTCGCACGCCTTTGTTTTATTCATGTCGTAAAAATTTGTGGCTGCAGCAGCCCCATCACAAGGCTCCCTTGGCGTCTTTTTTCATAATCGAGCATTATTGGGAAAACGTCGTGAACGGGTGTGTGACAGACAGGTTTTACAGTCAGTGGAGTGTGGGCCCGAAGTCCTATCCTTCAAACTCCACGTGCGCGGTATCATACCTCCTGCGTGATCACGAATACTGCTTATTTCGACCGTGTAAATCGAGCCAAGAGCGAAGTTGAGTGCAGTGGTGTAGTCCTAAAATAACCAGTTCCTTTAACTATCGCTGAACGGATTAGTGGAGGAGGGTAAACACTGAAGGCAAAAACAAAACAACAAAAAACTCAAATTTTTCCAGTAACTATTATGAATATCGTATTTTGAAATATGTTGATTATAATTAATAGATTACAGATTTTTTAAACGAAGAAATTATGTGTTCAAACAATTTGAAGCATATTCTCATTCTTTATTGAACAAATTCGCCGAACTAGAAATATTAGATTTAAAACAATTTTAATATATTTACAAGCAAAGTCACGTGTCCTACGGCTTTCACTCTTGATAGATATTTAAATATCGATAAAATAACACTTATAATATAATAAATTGTGGTTAATGCCAACAGCAAAAAGAAAAAAGTTTGAATTTTATAAAAGTTCTCTTCAACAAACAATTCTACTAGTAGGACTTAAAAAAAGAGCCCTCTATCGTTGCTTGGCCCTTGCTACACCCCACCAGATTTACACTTTTAGATTAGAATGGCTCTTGACATTTATTTGCCCTCGAATAAAAAAAAAGTGGGTTCTACAATTATGCTTGTCCCCATGTCTGTCTGAACCCAGGAATTCAGTCCAAACTGTCTTATGGATTTCATTCAATTCATTGATATTTAGATAATTATATGGTATTACCTATATACCAAATCTTAGTTTTGTTTACAGCCCTAAAATTAACTGGTTTTTGAAAATTCAAATATTTTAAAGATGGCTTTACTGATTTTGTCTAACTTGATCATCTAGGCAGTTTTTTATATGATAAATAATCCTGTTTACTTATTTAACACAGTAAAAACTATTTGAAGGTGGTTTAATCGTTGATTTTTTGCAAATTTGAATATATTTTTAAAATAGCTCTAACAGTTGTTTTATATCTTAGAGTGTTTCATGTTTCATATGACTATCATAATAATATGTTTAATTTTCTGAGGGAGATAAATTAAGGAGTAGTTTACTGACACAATTATATATATATTTAGTATTTTGCTCCAACCTATAACAAACTGTATGAGAAAGTAGGTACAGTACAATAATTGTGTTGTACTCGCACCCTTTATTTTGAATTCTGATCATTTGCTAACAAAACGCAATGTAACAGTGGCCTTGTTGAATCTTTTAGCCAAACACAAGAGCTCAAGCGAACGTGTCTATTTGATGGCTTACGAGTTGATGTGGTGCGAATACTACTGGGGTTGCTATAATTGTCTACAACAAGATAACACTTGGATGGAAGCTGTTTGCATCCTCATTATAAGATTAGACAAATGGGCAAAGCCATTAAATGCAGGAACATTAATTTTGTTATTATGAAACTTTGAAAAGGGCCATGTCTGATAATGTGTTATGCTATTAGAGCAACTTTAAAACATGATCACAAATTGAGACACCTAAGTACAGGTTAGACGTGCATGGCCATTGTGCTAAAAATAAATAATACCTTGACCTAATAAACTGGTTATTAAAGGTAAGATTACCCCGGTGCGACTAGCGTCTCGGGTCTGCGGCCGCAGACGTGAGGTGGTGAGTCGCAGACGCGATATAGTGTTTCCCTAGATGCGTCTAGTTGGTCGCCAGTCGTGGGTAATTTTATGTGTAGTAAAGCTCGTTCCTAGGTTTTTCAATTGTGTGTTATTTAATGTTCCACGCTATTTTGTTATTTTGGAATAATGGGGATAAAAGATACTGACTTGATGGACAAACTATTCCTGAGATCTCTTTCCATGTGCTGTTCTTCACATGTTGGTCCCGGTACACTGGTGAAGATATGTCAAAAATTGAGGGGTGCTTTACCCACCTCTTCAATTAAACTTCCGCACTCTTCTATGGAGAAATCTTGGGCACATTTTTAAAACCAGTCCAATAAAACACAAAACTAAATCCAACTCTACTAAAACACGCTTGCTCGGTGGTGCGTCTTACTACCTGTTCAAGTTAGATGTATACGTTCTAATTAGGCTGGTGAGTTAGGGATGAGTAAGGTCGAATAAGAAGAAGTGTCCTCGCATTCGCATGAATTAAGAGTGGGGAAATGTTTAGGTGAAATTGCCCACAGTACACCTGACCGGGATTAAAACCCCAATGTCCCTGTCATCGGCAGTCTAGTATATTGTGATAGTGAAGCCTGAGATCATGTGGCCACCGGAGCGGGTAAATCACCAATAAATTAATGATTGTCCTAATAATAAAACAGAGTATTGCTATAAACAGAGCTATATGCAGGCTATTATTATAATAATATATGCCGTCTTTATGTAGTCTTCCTTGGCTTCCCCAGTAATTTAACAAAATAAAGATGACTCATAAAAAAATAATCTGAAATTATTGTGCTAAACTAGACTTTACATTGGCAAATGTCCATTACTGGACGGGTAGATGGGGGTTCAAATCCAGTTTGAGTGTACTGGGGCTGGTTTTTTCATTATGCCTTCACCTTATTCCTACACGCAAATGTGGGTACACTTCTTCTAAATCTAACCATCCTCATCCCTGACACGTTATAGTAATAAGTGCAGATGAGTAGAACCCGAATTGGCGCAGCACGGAAACAATGATCGTCTGAATGGTCGTCCTAGGCTAAAACTCGTGCTAGCTTACCTCACTGGTTATTTCGTGATTGTTAAAATCATTATTTCAGTACAAGTTTCTCTACATGACTTAGTACTAGAATAGCACCAGCGTAACGTTGGACGTCACTCACAGGACGGTGTTTCAAATCCCCTCTGACCTACCCCACTATCTCGAGTAGTGCTCGCCGCATCTCGTCAAGAAGGATGTAAAGTCTTGTGCCTAATTAGGGTGACAATTTGTCCGCTGCACTGTACCTAGACCACGACATAGATTGTATCATTATTTATCTGTCCAGCGCCTCTCTCTCTCTCTCTCTCTCTCAAGGGACATCATTAGCACGTGACTAGGGCACGGCAATTTTCTTCATGGCTTTACTCAAGACAGCTGAAATTTTGTATACCAGACCACAGGGGCGTAACATTATTATTATTATTATCATCATCATTAGCACCGCGTCTTACTACCCATTCGGGTTATACGAACTTACGTTAATGTGTAATGGTAGGGTGATTGTGAGATGAAATGGAGGACCTACAGTTTAACGTGGGATCCAAACCACGGTGGAGGCCTGGCATTCCCCACATTCACAAG
>CABFVX010000416.1:72556-139267 GCA_902151425.1 Timema shepardi
CCCACCCGTAAGATTTATTTCGGACCCTCTTTTCGAAGTCATCTAAATGTTATAAGAAATAATTAATAGTCCTAAATAATTACTAATTTAGTAATCACACTTTTTAATGAGTAGTCTATCCTCGGGTTTGTGTTGGGAACGTCATTAGTCAGTCATCTTGACTGTATGAAGATAAAAAGAAACCCGAGCTATTTAAAACCGAAAGAAATAATTGAAATAATACTATAGCTTAGTTATAATTTACAAAACTTTATAATACATATATTCAACTATCTAAATTGTCAAAATCAGGACATAAATTATTTGATTACAATTATATCCACCAAATTTATAGTAATAATTTAAAGTTCCCTTTCGTGGGCACCCTTATACCATTGGGCACCCTGCATTGCAGGCCCTGTGGGCCTGGGTGTTACATCACTGCAGTACACCAGTGGTCTCTAAAGGAAGAATGCGGGTGCATGCTTAGATTATCAAACAAGGTTCATATATGTATGCACATGAGACACAAAAACACTGAGAAAAGTTCATATAAACATGTGTTCTAATCTGACTAGCTCAATGACCATCTGAAATATAATTTCATGATAAAACAGAGTATTACTATAGGCAGATCTAGAAGCATTTACTCCGGATTAAATCGAGGCTATTATTATTATTTATGTCATCTTTATGTAGTCTACCTTGGCTTCCCTAGTAGTATAACAAAATAAAGCTGACTGTTATACTAAAAAGAAATCTGAAATGATGACAACGCAGTTTTGAAGTTTGTCGAGTCTTAACATTCATTAGAAAGTTTTCCAATATCGCATGGAAAATATTTCTTGAATAGAAAAAAATAAACTCCCCAACCTAAATGTTTGAGAAAATAAACAAGTGCTACGGTTCAATTACAAAACTTTTTGAATATCTTTACTTACATATTTGTTTTGTAATCACGAAATAGGTAGTACTTTAAGACCCTGATTTGGGGAAAATTATTTGACTGTATTTAATTAAATATAAGGTTATATTTTTACTAAAAGAGTTGGAAAATAAAATATGAATCTTTGGTTTTTTAAAAAATGTAACAAACTAACTAGTATTTAAGAGGTATGTGCTATGAATAGAAAAACTACGATTATTATTATTTGTATATGTTGAAAACTATTCATGTAGGCCTACCAAGTATACAACTTTTTAATAATTAAATTCTACGAAAAAAAATCCCACTCTAACATTGGGGTGGAATTGGAAGAAATATACCTTTATTTCTTGGAGGGAGAAGGGGAAAACTGTTTAGTAAAAATCATCCCCAGTTCTCTCGGTTGGGATTTGAATCCTGACCGTATAACCAACAAACCAAACTACACTGACGTTAAGCCCACGTGCTTGATTTAATTATTATTAAGTGCTTGGACTGATTATACGAATGAAAATTTATCTGAAAATTTTAATCTCTAACACAAATATAGCTTACCAATTCCATAAAGGTTTTTCCCCCTTGAAGCTTACTACGCGTCCGGGCTCTACTCATTTTAGTTAGGTTAAATATATTTGTAAAAGAGAGATATAATTGAGAAAAGTTACCTGCATTTTCGTGAATGAAGAGTGGGAAACCATTTAGAAATAAAACACCCAAAGTGCAACTAATCTGGATTTGAACCCCGATTACCTCATCACCCCATCAGTGTAGATAGTGTGAATATCTTGGTTGTGAAGTAAGATATGAACATAGATATTTCATCTAAGAAACCAGTGACTTTGTATTTGCCATGTTTGACCCTCCATTGCGAGAAACGAAGTGATTGCCTCCCTCCTCTTTCCTTCCCAATGAGAAACACCCAGCTGAGTCCGCCCCGTTAACAAAGACAAATGAAGTGCAGCAATAGTAGTCCCCCGCAGAGAGTAAGATATAGTCGCCTTCTTGTTAGAGAGGACCACTCTTTGGAATGACGTCACTGCCCTTGGGAGCCCCTGTCTGTCAACATTTTCATGTCACATGCGACTGAGATATAGGCTTTCACTTCATAGGATTTCCTTCTCCAAAGAGTTTCCATAAATACCAACTGTGGGAGGAGCAAAGGCATATGTCCACCCCGAGTACAACTCGTTCTTTAATATAAGTAAGGGAGAGGAAAGGACTCTCTTTTTTTTTAGGAAATTGTCCGACACTTTAGCTTAGTGTCTGTTGACTGAGCCAAGAGTCCCAGGTTTGATTACTGGCATGGCCAAAAAAACTTATCATTAGTGAAATGAGGATTTCCCCGTTCACAGTGAGAATTAACGGCTGGGGGCTGGGTGTTGTGACTGTTCCAGATTTAAGTTAGTTTATGTTTCGTGTGTTGATAAATTCAGTCGATTAGGAAATTGCGCGTTAAATACCTCAAATAAATTGAAATTAAAAATTTAGGAAATGTAACAATTTGTAATGATACTGTTTTGGACCCCCTAATATATTCAAAAAGTCATGGATTAAATGTGTTTTTCTTAAAATTAATGTATGTAAAACTTCCTTTTAATACTTTGACTTTGGAAAATCACGCTCTTTTAGAAGTAATATCAAAGTCTTGTACCATTAAACTTAGATTTTTTCTTTCAAAGATCAACTCCGTAGTGTTTACCAAAAAATCAAGTGACGCTAGCTCCCTCTACCCAATTGGAAGCTAGTCTTCACAACACCTATCGCAAGGACTCTTTCTATTAGTTGGTTTTGACACTGGAGACAAGGGGGCGAAGAGGCAAGGGTTAGTTCATATACAAGCTGCTTGTGCTTATGAATATATAGCAGTAATACAAAATATTAACAGTGCCGGTAGCATGAATCTAAAGAACGTGTAATATCCATAGAGTACACAGAAAATGTTAAAAGAGTTAAATTTGTTAATCTCAGATCTTCAATGCCGAAGATAAAATCATCTTGATAAATCTTGTGCAACATTAAAAGTTATTTATTTTATTGAAATAAATATAAGAAATAATCAAATCACAGAAACGCGTGAGTGCGCAGCAAGGCATACTCGCATCATTGTCGTAGCTTCATATCACTTTAATTGGCACTCAATCACGGGGCTATAAATACCAATATTAAATCGTATCATTTTAATCAGTGCCCATCGCGGACAAAGCTCATCTTAATTGCCGCCCAATCACGGGGTAATAGTTTCAAGAACGTCTTATATTGCTTCTATTTTTTCCCACAACGTCTTGCTACCCTTTCGGGTTATACATATAGGTACTAATTATGCTCATGTGTTAGGGTTGATGAAGGTTGAATTTCGAGGAATTGTACTCGTATTTGCGTGGAGAAAAATCAGAGAGAGAGTTAAAAAGTTTAGGAAAAACCACCTTCAGTACATGGGTCCGAGATTCACACCCCAATCTCCCCGTCATCGGCAGTCTAGTCCACTGCGAGAGTGATTCCTCGGATCATGAGACAACTGAAGCAGGTTTTTTTACCGCTGTAATTTTTGGACTATAAGACGTTCATAGGTTTTTTTAAAGTTATTATTATTATTATTATTATTATTATTATTATTATTATTGAAATAGATGTTTGACACTACTGGGATAGGAATGAGGTAGATAAACTTTAGAGAAGATGTACCCTCATTTGAGGGGTTGGAAATTAAGAAAAAGTTATCCCGAGCACGCCTGACCAGGACTCGAAACCCAACCTCACAGTCACCGGCAAACCATATTAGATGAATAAAGGCCGGCCTACATTGGCCGAGTAGCCGGGAGAGTAACTGGAGCAAGTAGGGAAAAGCAAGCTACTTGCCTGTGTAAACGGCTGGGCTAGTATTGAGGGGAGTATTTTGGCGAATAAATGGGAGAGTCGAGTGGATAGACAGGCTATCCATTCACTCGCCCACTCTCCTTCCCCCGCCACCACAATTTTTTAACTCGACCGTGCACCTGTTCACCCCACTCGACCAATGTAAACAGGCACAGGCAAGTGTAGACCCGGCCTATAGCCGAGCGCAGAGTTTTGGTGAGGACGCACGTGCTTTCTAAGCAATGCCCGTTTTTTGTTTTCTTTTGTTGTGATGCTACTTTAAATATTAGGTGGTCAGAAACAGAGACTATAATCAATAGGATAGCAGATGCCCCATGAGTGTCCCTTCTACTTACCCATATTCGTTTCTTTCTGGTCACTTATTCTTGCCTGAGTTGTTTCATTTAATCCACAAACTAAAACGTGTACAAAAGCGTTTTACACATTTTTTCACATATCGACGACGTCGGCTTGATTGTGTAAACGGCTACTTGCCAATGCTGACGCCAGTAAAGTGGCTAGTCAAGCTACTTGCTCACTCGACTAGTCTCCCTACTTACCCGTGTAAAGGAACCTTAAGACATTTAGTCCGCTTGATCGCCTGCACGGGCTCTTAACCATTTAACATATCCTTAAAATAATAAGATAAACACATAATAATAATAATACCTAATAACAATAATAATAATAAATATGGCATGTCTGCGTTACATTAATCTGTAGCTCAATTTGTGGAAAGGTTAAACAGACTTGATGTACTATCATAGCCAAGGTAACAGCCGAATATATTAATCGTACATCCTTTTCGAGAAGGCTCTTCCCATGTCTTGATGAGATGAGGTGATGGTTATAGTGAATACGACGAGGTGAAGCCAATGAAGATCTTGACCTAACGTAAGCCTAATCAACCAAAATCTGTTGACCATGGGAATTATTCCGCTTTTGAGATAAAATCCACCGGGACCAGCCGGGACCCTATCACGCGTCTTCCAGGTCAGAGCCCTCTGACGACTACAGCACGAGTCTTAACACACAAATTAAATATTTCATCAACTTATTTTGACGTTAACTAAGGTAAAGTTAAATATGAAAAGTTGCGCGATTCTGAAAACAGTTTATATCTTTCTTGCTCCCTGAAGTTGTTTACACACATAATCTCGTTTAAGGACCACTAAAAACGAAGTTTCTTCTCCAGTAATCAAAGCTATATTTCATCCTGGATCATATTTGCACAGATTCTTGCTGTTCCATTCTGAAGGATATAAATCACTTGACTAAAGCTTCTCCGAGACCATTTTTTTTCTCTCTCGCTCTATTTCGTCTTCTTGTGCACGCGACTGAGAATTGATATTCGGGCTTGACTAGCTCTCCGAGTTGTTTGTTTAGATGGGACGTTAATTTGCATGATATCAGCGTTTTGTTCAGAGGCGGGCCGAAGGTGGCGCATGGAATGAGGGATGAGACGGGTGATTGATTACGTGCAGGATGACGGGGTTGTGTAGAGACGGGGTGGATGGTGAGGGACGTTGCAGTTTTCTTTCTGCGCCTGTTTCTATAGTCGGGTTCGAATCAAAAGATCAGAGTTGCAGCATAGTCTGAGCCACGGTGGTCGTCGGGATTAAAAAAACTATGGTGCCAGCTTGCAAGTGAGCTATGCCGACGAGCGGCCCACGTATGTTGGCAAAAATAGTGCCAAGTACTGCGGATAGAGGGTGTCATGTGATCAGCATAACAAACCCTCCGGCCGTTAATCTTTGTTTTCTAGACCGGAGCCGTTCAAGTAGATCCTCATTTGTCCTCACTAGGCTGAGTCGACTCCGTGCCAGACCCACTGCATCGCAGAAAAATCTGGAAGATTTGGGGTCGAACCTTTTTTCTTTATTTAAAAAGTTTTGACAAAATTCCAGGACACCCTTGTCAGATATTCAAGATCTGTTGATATTAGCATGTGTAGAAAACCATACTCTATTTTTCTACTGGAAAAATATTTGATTTATTTTGGCCAAAATTTTCAATTCTATAAAAACTGTAAGAATACTAGCGCTCCCTTCGGCCGCACCTTAATCATGAGTCTAGTTTGACTGTCACTGAAGATTTTATAAGTGATGTAGAAATTGCCCTGTCATTTAGGATACCTCAGATCGTCAAATAATGTGCGGATCGAGCCTTTCTCCAGCAGATCTCGTGGCAGAGGATGTGCGCGAAAACAATTTTTCCCTCATAATCATCCACCTTTTTCTGTTTAAAATCATATGTAACTATAGCTCCTAATCATTCGAGTCAATTTTAAATACTAAAAAAAATATACACTGAAATGTCACCCAGTTGGTTGGTAATGAAGCGTCGAACGCCGGTCTCCTATCAGTATTCACCACAAACACTGGTTACGGTCACAGATGTCTAAGGCCTGAATTTTTATGACATGTTTTCTTTTTTTACGTACAGTACACCACAAATGATGCTCATATGCACATATACATTCTGTTAATGATCCCCTGATTGGGTAAACGTTTAATTTATAGGTTTTTATGATCATTTTTTGCCATCTTGGATCTTTAGAGCATATGTTCTTGGTTTGCATCATTTTTAGGCATTTATGAGTGATTTTTAGGCTATTATCTTGAATAGGAATATTTTAAAATACTATCGATATTTTATAAATGTATAAATACATAAAGTTGGTTTTTTTCTTCTCGAAACACAGATGTCGGATTGAGAAGATAAGGTAGACAAACCACTTGTAGTATCCTCTTTGCTTGGCTGGTTGTAAACTACACATTCCTGTTGAAACACTGCAACTAGGCCGGAGAGGGTTGCATTGAAAGGTTTTTTTTAAGAAGATATCTATAAATCAAGCAGAATGCAAGAGTTTAGTTGCTAATTACATTATATGTTCTAGTTTCCGTTCGTAAAGTGGCTGTTTTATTTACTTGTATGTATTAATTACAAGTTTTTGTTCATATTATAAGTCCTCTTTTTGTAAATCTAAAGTAATTTTAGATACTTTTCTGATAACTTTTAGGTCATCAAAGTACAGGACCTGCTGATGACCGTCACCGGTGTCCCATATTGTGAAAAGACTCACCTACCAACGTGAGATGGGACTGGTTTGCCGATTTTGGGAGGTCAAGATTTGAACCTCAATCGGGTGTTATTTTCCTGGATAGTTTCCACATCTCATTGCACACAAATGAGGGGACATTTACTCTAAATTTCACTTTCCTTATCCATATTATTCAGTGTAGTTAAATCTTGATACCTCGGATGGGTAGTAAGACATGAATTTTAAAAATATAGTTTATAACAATACATGGAAGCTTTATTTAGCAGGAATATGCCATGTATGTTCGAAAAATTATCTCCAATAAAGTAGATCTCTCTAAATAAAACGAAGGCCCTGTTTCTTTCTGCATGTTTCATTCTACATTTTTAATATAAACCCATTTTGAGTTGAACAAGTGTAAAGGTAGATTTATGGACGCATAATGCCTTTAAGAATATGTAATTTTTGACGCTAAATAAAGAGTTAAATATGTAAATTATGCCTTCAGGAAAGTGATACTTACTAGGGACACCATTTTTTAATTTCAACTTGTGATAAAATGGCGTGATGGCCATAACATTATTTTACATAATTGTACATCCACTTGGTCTCATAAACTAAATACAAGGTCCGTATACACCGAATCTGCATCTAATTATTAAGCTTAAAAATAGTTTCACTATAGAAAAAAAAAGTATCATCTTCTATGTTACATGAGAAAGTGCCATTTTCCAACTTAAAAGTTTAAGGTGGGACGGAAGGAAACAATTTAAGGTTCTTATTTCCTCATTTGCTTAGCAAAAAAAAAATTGCTTTAGTAGATACATTTAGTTTGATTTTCTAAAAATAATACTCAAAAGTTATTTTGGTACTTATCATGGAATTCAAACCAATTGACTACATCATCATACGACTCACAAACTAACTTAGCTCTAGAACATATAGACACCCAGTCCTCCAGCCGTTAATAAAGCACCAGAAAACCTTTTTTAGCAACGTCAGGGATTAAATCCGGGACCTCTAATTCCATAGCCAGCAATTCTACGCTTTTAATGTACAAAAAATATTACGACTTTTTTTGTGCGACGCCAGGCCTATTTATGTATTCATACTAATCGGGGATAAAGGTAACATTTAGAGGAAGTGTACCCGCATTTGAGTATAGGGATAGTGAAAAACTATTTACTAACAATCACCCTCTCAGCCGAGATTCAACACTATATTGCCCCATCATTAGCAAATCAAACTATACGACGTTGACAATTTAGTTCATGTGGCCACCGATACGGGTGACGTCTTTCATTAATTTCGTATTCTTCTGTAAAGTTTAGTAAGCCATGTTTTTAAAAAGAAAAAAATACTATTAAATCTAGACTAGTAACTTTAATGAGCCCAAAACTCGAGTTAATTGCATAGATGGCTTCTTAAAAGAGTGTTTTATGAAAGAAGTTCCACATCAAGTATTTTAACACCTCGCAAAGAACTTTATTGGCGAAGGTGCAGGGGTGTAGGCGAGTGTAATAAAGTGATCCGATAACAGTGTGGTCCACCTTATCAGCGAGTTTACAGTGCATTACACTGGGCTGAAAGACAGCGAATGACGGCACAAGATGAACGAGCAATGTTATCATTCTTCATCAGTCTGGGTTGACACCCTGGCTTGTCTCAATCTCCGCTCTTGAACTCGACGATCAGGTACGACAGCCCCTCGGAGGGGGTCAGATCAATTACCAACCAAACCTAAACCTGTCATTCCGCTGGAAAACTCCAACACTTGTCTAAAGAGTTGACAAAAATTCGCAAACAGACTTCAGACTCTTGCAAAATTCAAGTCTAAAATTTCTAAAGATCTTAGTTATATCACAATCTGCATCGGTGGTCGTATGGTCTAACACGTCACTCTCGTGTTAGATTGGAATGCTAGTGGCGGGTCGATCAGGGTTCAAATCCGGGTTGAGTGAAAAGGAGGTTTTTTTCTATAAGGTTTCCCTCTCTGCCTTCAAACAAATTCGTGTGCATTTCTTCTCAAACTATACCGTCTAAATCCCTAACTCATTAAGGTACTGACAGGGTGAAGAATAAATACTACCACACATCTCTTAATTTGGAATTTATTTCAACTGTATAGTGGGGCGACATAATAAAACAACCTGCACTGTTGGGTATATGGAGAAAGGTGTCAGACTCATCTTGTTTGATTTGCTGATGAAGATGTCAAATCTCAGCCGGGTGTACTAAGGTTGACTTTTCCTAAATAATTTACAACTCTACCTTTATGCAAATGTGGGTAAACTTCCTTTAAATTTCACCTTACTTATTCCTTAGCCGAAACAGGTGTGGAGTACATAATAAAAGTTGTCTGTTAAAACAACTCACTTCAACAGATGAATGTTCTAACATGCGTTACTCTTCTAATAAGATGGAGAGATCAAGGTTCGAATCCTGGTCGGTTGTAGTTAGATAAATTTCCTCTAAAGTCTACCTTTTTAATAGCTACCACAGTGCAAATATGTGGATAACCCAAACAAGTAGTAATAAATATGTCAAATTGAGTAAGGATTGTTTTAGCCATGATTGCAATAAAGCTGTTATATTTCATATAAGACCTAAGTTTAAGACATACATAAACTCATCTCTTGTATATACAAGAAAAAGGGTATACACTGCCAAATCAATGTATAATCACTTATTTTACTTAGAAATTATATGCAGTGACATCACACTATATCAAATCCCTTCACTAGCTTTCAATTTCCAAAATTACTACTAGAATTGATGGGTGTATCCACAAATTATACGTGGCACACATTAGACCAAACTTCCCACCACCACCACCAAAGATGAGAACGAACCCCCAGCAGTAATTCTCAACCACATGATGGAACAAGATAACAGGCATGAATCCATAAAAGATTTTGTCAGGGTCGACAAACCAACCTTAATATTGTATTGTATATTGTATGTATGGTTAATAAATAAATGGCCTAGGCCTGGGGACTTTATGGCTGTTGTCAGAAGTGGTACTAAGAATAAGACGCGGTACTCCAACAACTTCGATGTATACATTTTAATACTTGTATAATTGCTATTGAAGACTATTTTAATTCACTCATTTTGTCAATTATACTTTTTACATGCATTTCCTACGGAAAATTACATTAAATAAGATGGAAATGTGTACCTCCATACTTCATCGTAGCTGTTGAGATTACTAAACTAATAAGAGCTCATCTTATTTTTGTGGAAGGTCACTGGCCTTCAAAATCTTAGAACATTTACTATTTATAAACACATAATATTCTTATGCTTTCACCAATATAAATTGGATTGCATGACTTTCTTTGTGTTCAGATTTCACTATAAAGACTTGGAGGACGATATATTGAAAAACATGGGCAAGAAGATAGTAGAGTTGGGTTGAAGTCTTGGGGCTTGTCTAAATTTATAAATGTGTTGATGAATGATTACCCTACTCTCAGTTATGATGGATTTTAACCAAGTGTTTCTTATCGAGATATTTAGATACATTGGTGCTGAAGCGTTGATACCATGTCTCTTAGCAAGTGAGGCAAATGTTTTTCTTGGAACTTTGGTGTCTTGGCAAGAGACCATTCACTATCTTTCTTAATGTTTCTGTGGTAAGTTATAGATTTTGAGTCTGTCATTGAGAGCATTCTAATGACCAACATACTAAGGTGTCACTTGACCAGGAGATAAAAGATCGAATCCTGTACAGATCTACCGAGTTTTTTTCCCCCTAAGTGTTTTCCCACTCCCCTTCCACACAAATGCATTTTTTCCTCATCTCTACCCCCTAAGAATAATTACCGTTATATGTATATAGCCTGAACAGGTAATAAGACACTGCAATTTAAAAAAAGTATGTTCTAAACTAACTGGTAGCTCATATTTTCAGGGCTGCAGGTGAGATGATGGCCTTTTATAGACAGGTTATAATTTCTATTACTAGAGAAATAGTTGACTGTCTTATGGATGGGGCAAGTTTTGAAGGTGGTGTGGTTGAATGAGAGAGGAAAGTTCAAGGCCAGGTTCTAAAGTTGGATCCAGGTGTTTAGGTCATACACGTGTATTTTGTAAACTTAAAGAGGCTGGTTTATAAGTTGTGTGTAGAGCTTCAATGAAGTTGTTTTGAGTAGTGAGAATTAAGTTTTAAAGAAGCTGTTTAGTTTGTGGAAACTAAGATATGTGGGGACCAAAGGAATTGATGTTATGTTGGGTTTTTTTTGCTAGCTTATTTTTTATTTATATCATTAAAGGTTTGTTTTGAGGCGAGTGTTTTAGGATAGCTTCTATTGACAAAATACTCTTTTAGTCTTGTGTTGTACTTAGCTAGATCATCATCATCATCATCATCATCATCATCATCATCATCATCATCATCAAATATGTGTTTGGCTCTGATCACCAAGATGAATGGGAGTGATATCTTGGTAGCTATGGGTGGGCAGCTGTCAAAGTAGAGTTAATGTTGCTGTTGGCAGCTATACCAGTCTTTACTCTAGAGAAGATATTTATGTAAACGATAAGCTAGATAATGTCATTATGTTAGAAAGTAAAATGAAGGGGTTCATACAGGCTGGATATTTTCAGAAATGGATTGTTTACATTATAATAATACTGTAA
Source organism: Timema shepardi (assembly GCA_902151425.1). Lineage (NCBI taxonomy): Eukaryota > Metazoa > Arthropoda > Insecta > Phasmatodea > Timematidae > Timema > Timema shepardi. The sequence continues at coordinate 84,001 of CABFVX010000416.1, forward strand.
TATGATAAGTAGAGAAAGTAAACAGGTAGTTTTTACTTTTTTTTTGGGTTGGATCAGACTCACTAGTTTATTAATCTGAATATTAGAAAATATTGTAAGCACTTGAGGTTTCTTTTTCCATATTAATTCTTAAGTTGCAACAGAAAAATATTATTTTATTTATTTGAGGTTATTTAATATGCACTTTCTGAACCGACTAATTATATCAGTACATGAAAATTTCTATGAGCGAGGGTGAAAGGGCCTACCAATTTTACTGGGAAAGGTATATTCACATACCATCAAGAGTTATTTTACATGTCAGACTATACATGGGAACGATGACTTTATTTTTCCTCAGAAGGAAATTAAGCTACAGATTTTTATTGCTCAAGAAAAAACAGTCGACCCCTGCTGGGTTTGAGCCCAAAAACATCAAGTCCTGAAAGAAACACTTTAATCCAAGACCACCGAGGTCAAATCTAGAAAAATAAATTAGTAAATATTAACATATTTTGTACTGTACCATACAATACTACACTTCAGTACAACTGGACATATAATATTTAATACTGTACTGTGATTCATCCTTGTTTAGTAAACATGACATATTAAACATGCATCTTATGCAAGTTCATTTGTAAAACTCGATACCATCTCATTCCAGATTAGGTCTGAGATTCTAAGTACAACAACAACAACAATAATAATAATTTAATTTTGTCCCTATATCTCAATACCCATACAAGTTACACACAATGCTGTTAAGGATGAGAAATATTCAAGTTAGAGGAAGTGTAATCGCATTTGTACACAGGCAAAGTGAAAAACCATTTAGGAAAAAAAAACGCATCGGAAAACTCGACCAGGGTGGTCCAACGTCTCTCCTCCCAAGGGACACCTCTGTTTATCACTTTGCATCACAGACAGAAGATATATTTAGTGATTCAAGCAACTCTATATAGGCCTACAAACAACACTTAATAAAAAGTTATTTTCAATACTTAAAAAAAGATATTTTTGGTTGAAAACAGTGGTGTAACGTGATGATAATTTTTGAGTAAGCTGAGTCATGAACACTCATAAAGAAGCACACTTAACAATGTCAAAAATGGGATTTTTATGAAGTTATACTGCTACTGCCACTGCCGCTGATGCTACTACTACTACTATTAATAATAATAATAATAATAATAATAATAATAATAATAAATATAAACAATTGTTTTGAAATAGGGATTGTTTGTTTCCGAGTACCTTTCATCTATACTTTCATACATACCTTCTGTGAGATATCTAATTTTAGTCTTGCCATTTTTCCTTTTGTATGTACTTTACGTTCAAAAGACAAAACCTCGGTAGAATTATTTAACAAAAAGTCGACTGAATCGAAAGTCATTGTTGATGTCTGCATTGTCTCCAATTTTTTTTTCAATGGGACCTATACAGGGTGTCTACCCGACTATAGTTTTAAAATTCCAGTATATTTCAAGTAAACAGTATATATGAAAGGTTCTCAGATACGAACAATCCCTATTTCAAAATCATAAAATAATAGAAACTTAGGGTAGACCTAGGTCTGTCATTGTTAAACATTTTTACATCAAGAATCAAGTGTATTGATGCATATATTCTAGTATATACTAAGGATAGGACCCTAGAACCTACAAGGAATATTTATGGATTCAAGACTCAAATCATAATCATTCTTCTAAATAGGTACTAAGTTTGAGTTATTTTTTAGAGGTATTAAAATCGTTAAATATTTTCTTGTGGTTAAAACCAAAATAATGATAGGAAAAACCTAACAACCAAAACCCAGCTCATTAATTTACCATTTAATATAAACAAAATCAGAAGTGAAGGAAAAAATCCTAGTTATTGGAAAAGTCAAATACTTATGCTTACAATATTTTCTAAATTTCAAATTTTAATTAGGGATTTATGGCAAAATGAAGTTTCAAATTTGAAAAAAGGTGCATCCGACCCATCTATAATACACGTGCATACACATACACACACACATTACATTTTTTGAATGACCTATACCACCGTCAATTTCAGTGGTCTTGGGGTAAAGTGCTCACCTTAGGATCCGATGTTTGTGGGTTCGAACTCAACAGAGGCCAAAGACTTTTTCTTGAGCAAGAAAAAATCATAACTCAACATCCTTCGAAGTAAAGCCGTTGATTCCATGTGGCATGTAAAAGTACCCTGGAAGGTATGTGAAAATACCTCTCCTGGCAAAATTGGTAGGTCATTTCACCTCACTCGTAGAACTTTAGAGTTACAAGTAATCAGCCTTGGTGGCGCAACTTCAAAGAATGATTACAGCCAGGGAGTTTACTCTACCACAAAAACTAACTATTATCCCCACCACCCCTTAACAGTCAATACTTTCCACAAGTTATATTTTTGATCATGAATTTGTTTAATAAATACTCCTCCCTGATGAGTTCCGATAGAATGAAACCTACATCGGGGGATTGGGTAGTGACGATTGATTTTCTTTAAGAGGCAACCATTACCTCTTTGTCCATTGGCAGCAATGTAAAATGTGAACTGTGTTCTTCTTATCACTGTAAAAGCCATATTGTGTTTGTCCCTATTATATGTTTCTATCCACCTTTCTTGTACCTTCTTCCAAATATAATGCAATTACCTCATAAAGCGAAAAGAGGTTTTCCTTATTGATATATATATATATATATTAATAAATATATAGTAATAAAGACACAGAATCTTCAATGAAAAATAACCAACAAATATTATGTTGATAAAAATTACTTGGAAATAAAAATAATTGCAGTTGCCAGTTACCTAACATTATTAAAAATTAAGATTATAAAACCAACTATATTTACTAGTGATGGCCAAGAAGTGTTAAATTCTATTTTAGTTGTGAAATTTTTTTGCTCATTGTGTAATATAAATTATTTTTTCAGAGCTGAAATTGTGTATGTGTTTGTATGTGTTTAAGTTTAAATTTACATAATAAAATAAATTATCACCTAATGGCTTAAAAATGTATAATAAGACAGTGTATAAACATTGTACAATTATGTAAAGTAAGAGTTGGTGAAGAAAGCCAACTTGAAAGGATAGTTAAGTTCGGCCTGGATAGGAACAAACACGCTTAAATTTAAATAGGTACTTGTATTTTAAAACAGAATTTTTGAAAGTTTATTAACCAAACAATATTTGTTTTTAACTATCTCAATGAACTAGATTGATGTGTAAACGTCAAGTACTTAAAGTGTTAACCATATAAAGGGACTGATGCCCTTTTTAAAAAGTAGGTAGCTATTGAAATAAAATGAAGACACACACTGGCATTGGTTGGACTATTTGATAGATTTGGTCAATTGTGCTATTTTATTTTTATATTGCTATTAGGTCCCACAGGAATATTAAATGTGTTTTATTTTAATAGCTGTACACACCCATTTAAGACATACCTATCTATTTATCCTAGCCTCTAGTATTTATTTTAATAATACTTTATGTTATATTTGAAAGAAGTTACAGGAAAGGTGAAGAAAAACATATTATAGGGAACGAACACATTTGGCTTTAACAACTGTTGGAAACTGACTTAGAGGGATATTTGCTTGTGGTTGGCAGACTGTATAGTGTGGGTGGGAGAGACGACAGTGATGATGAAAGGAAAAATGAGCTTTCAATGTGCATTAGCAATGTTCGTGAGAAGAAGCATTATTTGTGTGGGTATGTGTGGACAGCAGTAAAATAAACATTTGTGAGCCGTATGCAATGTGAGGTATAATACAATAAAAAGAAGAACACAGTTCTCACTTTATACCTCTGCCACTATACAAAGAGGAAATGGCTGCCTCTTAAGAAAAATTAATCACTCCCCTGACCTAGGTTTCATTATATTAGAATTCATCAGGAGAGAGTGTGAAACGAGCAATGGAACTAAAAGAAGAAACCAAAAAACACAAAATGGAGAAAAAGCCCAAAAAGGAAATTGGCAAAGAATAATAGGACACTTAGATAGTCGCCTGTTAAAGGAACGAGTAACATAAAAGATAAACTCAGCAAATAAATATGAGAGGCGAATATATACAATTTTTTTTAAGGAAAACCTCTTTTCACTTTTTGAGGTATTTTGTTATATTTGGAAGAAAGTATAAGAAAGGTGGAGAGTCAAAATTGAGTTATGTGTTTCACACTCCTTGATGCATTCTGAAAGAATGAAACCTAGGTCGAGGTATTAGGACGCAACGATAGATTTTCTTCAAGCCATTACCCCTTTATCCAGTCACAGCAATGTAAGATGTTAAGTGTGTTCTTCTTTTCATTGTAAGTCATATTGTGTTAGTTTCCTTTGATCTGTTTATATTTACCTTTCGTGTACTTTCTTCCAAATATAACAAAATACCCCAAAAAGCGAAAAGAGGTTTTTTCTTAAAGATATATATTTCTTACTCTATAGCATTGGAAACTTGAAAGTTCATTGTCACACTTATTAGAGTATGCCCCCTATCCCTGTGCATTCTAATAACTTAACTTAAGGATCAGTTTCTTGTATCTGTAGTAGTATTTTTTAATGAACATTAAGTTAGCATTGTGCTACTTGGTAGGAAGGGATTGAGAAACACTGCTTTAAAGCACCAGATGACCTTGCTTGTACGAACATGGTGTGCAAGCTCACAGATTGACACATTGTCATTTCTATTTATATGTCGGGAAAACTGAAGTGATTATGCTTGGGCTAGTTTAATAATTCCTACATAAGTAGGCCTAAATTGCATCAATCCATAAAGGGTCCACCATTTTTACACGAACAAGGTCTCTAAGTCCCAATAATCATGAGTAAATGTTTTGTAGAAAACTTTAAACACCCCAAATATTATTAAAATATAGATGAAACTTACATTTTTTTATTGGAACAAAAAAAAGTATATGATTAAAATTGTGAATTTTTGTATGGTGATACAGCCAATGCAGGCAATGAAATCGTTATTTAGTACAGATTTACAAGTGTTCAAAGATATCCATTCAAATAATAATTGAAAAATGACACTTAGACACAGGAATCAAACAGGAATTTTGGCACACTAAACCAAAGGTCTTGCATTCTATTCCTGTGTTTAGATTTTTTAAGAAACAACATTTTTTACAAATTTTTTTATAGATGGTTGAATGCATGAGGAGTTTTACAATTTACCAATATGCCCTATTTTTCTTGGGGAGGGTGTGGGGTTGTAATGCTCCCTTCCACAAACTTAACTTTTATTGAGATAATTCAGTTACTCTATATTATACTCTTTGATGATTTAATAAAGCATCAATTAGGTGCTATGAAAACTTAGTATGGAGAAATTAGGTATATTTGAACTATTTGCATGGTTAAATATAGGACTATATGATAAATACAATATAGTGAACAGAACACATTAACATTATTTTGAATTTTGAAAGCCTGCCAAAATAAATTCCTACGGATAGCTCTTTTAAATGAGTTAAGGCCTGTATTTTTACAGCTTTTATAAAAAAAGGGGGCAATAAAAAAATTAATTGCTTTAGTAGAAAAATTTAGTTTAATTTTCTAACTAACTATATCAACACATGAATATTTGGCATGGACATAGTGGCACATGAGTAAAAAATGTAAACAAAGATAAAAGAATTTTGTTAAAATTAAGTAATAATCATGACAAAATATAAAGGAATTGTTGAGATTTCTTTGTGTAGAAAATTAAACTAAACACATCTACTGAAACAATATTTGGTTTATTTTGGCCCAAAAAAATTTTAGGTTATAAAAACTGCAAAAATATTTACCTTGAGTTGTGTTCCCTTCCATCCCACCTAAAGATTGCATTCACATTTCCCCCCAATATTATTTATACTATAATAAAGAGATGACTTTCTGTCCATATATACATCTCTGGCAGATCTCCCTCCATACACAAACTGTTAAAACACTCAGCACAGCAACATAGCTTGAATGGCGGAGTTCATTTTAAGAAAAGCTTGCTTTCTCTCATGTGCCCAAAACTGCCTCATCACATCAACTGACCTATCCCTCGCTGACTTCATGTCCGTGTCTAGGTCATTCTTGTGGGAAGACTCCAGTTTATCTAGCTCATCACACAGCTTTCTGTGCAATTCATGCATCTGACTCAAACTGAAACAAATATTGTAGTATATTTATAATAAGAGAATTGTCGGTCACTAGAGAATGCTATTTACAACCAATCTCAAGTGTACAGCAGCCAATACATGCACATAGGTAGTGGTGTAATTAGTTCATGTGATATAATTAATATGGAGTTGTCTTGTTATAAATTGTGGTTATATTGGTAAATTTGTGTGAAATAACCAACATAATTATGTTTTTACCTAAAATAGTAATATTATATTCTGAAAATTGAAAAATGACACCTGGACATGGGAATCGAAACCGGAACCTTCGGCTTAGTACACCAATGCTCTTACCACTGAGCTGAGTGAAGAATGACCATGGGCACGAGACGAATCCAGGATAGCTCAGTGGTAAGAGCATTGGCGTACTAAGCCGAAAGTCCTGGGTTCGATTCCTGTGTCCAGGTGTCATTTTTCAATTTTCAGAATGATATCTAAATGGTGTTATCCTCACTAAAATGCATAAATGATAGCTTTGGCTATTTGATTCATTAAAATAGTAATAGTAATTTTGAGAGTTATGAAAGTTACTAGATTTACTTTAATGCATTCATACGTCAAGTTATGTTATCTGCAGCTGTCACTTTATATATATATATATTAATAATACCTATAAAATAACACAAATAATTTACTAAAATGTTAACCACAAAAAACATAGAAATATTTTCTAAAATGCCCCTTTTAATCAAATTGGACTGAATTTATATTTAAAAAAATATATTTAAAGATCAATAATTCACAAAATTATTTTTTCGCCATAATTTAATACAAACTTTTAATTTCCAGAAAACAACACAAATATTACATTTTTATTAAATATAGGAACATACGAATTATGGGAACACAATTAAATATGAATGGTCATCAGATTAAATGGAGTTTAGGGTGTTTTTTTATAAATATAATATTCATGTATTCCCTAATAATATTTTTTTATAATTTCAATTAACAGTGAATTAAAATTTTAAAGTTTTATAATGTTATAATTTGTTTTAATTTTACCTGTTTAATAAATTTAAATTCATTGTATACGAGTGTTAATTGTTAATTATTTCACAATATTAATTTACACCTCTATGTTAATAATTACCAGCAATTTATAAATAAGAGCGTGAATTTTTAATTTTTTTTATTATTGCATCTTACTGCTTGTTCAGGCTATAAGCAAAATTGTATGAAAAAAGAATGGTTATTTCTGTGAGCAAATGAAGAAAAGTTGACAAACCTTACGTAAGCAAGAGGGAGGGGTCAGGCATTTGCTTATTTTTGCTTACAAGGAGGAGGGAAGGGTTGAGAATTGACAAAAATGTGCTTACATAATACTTGAAAGTCCCTTTACCATAAAACTGAAGGCTTCAAAGTTCACAATTAAAACACAACAAAACACATAGTTATGTAATTTTCAGGGTACATCAGTCACCTTCTAATATACCCAGAAAATTATATAATTATGTGTTTTAATTGTGAACCATGATGGTGAAATGTAATTATTGGCATTCAAACTAGAGTTTTTTTGAGGTTTATGAATGAGACGAAAGAAAATGATTTGTCTAAGTGTTGGAAAATATATTTTTATAGTTCAAAATTAAGAGCTTTTACATTCATTTAAATATTATGTTATTCTTTATATAGGGGTGTGCCAAGCGTTAAAACTCTGACTTTGCTAAGAAAAGAAAAATTAGCTTCGACTTAAATCCTGCTTCGACAATTACAAAGTTTATTCAATAAAAATAGTGACAGCTAAAATATTCAATTTATGTTCAATAATTTCCATTTTTATGTGTTATATATTACAAATTAATGTTCATTTTAAATAATCTAAGGTAATATAATTGCATCTTGTGCTAGTAACTTGATTTATCAAATTATAATGAAAGATTATAAACAATTCTGCATCCCTGTATTATAAAATGTGTGAAATATTTTAAACTAAGTGATAACAAATTATTTGGTGCAAAAGTAATATGAAGTTAGGTCTTTTTAAAAAAAAAATAAACTACACTATAAAAAAAGTACCTGTGAGAAACATTTTTTGAAGAAAGAGATTGCGAGGAAATCATTTTTGTGATATATTCACGTAGTCTTGAAAGCTGCTGTTCAAATGTTTTCAGCTCAGTCTGATGTGCATCCATTACCTGCATCTCATTCTCTATCTCTATCAAATACCTGTTCACCACAGCAAATCTGCAAACAATGTATTTACAACATTGATGGTTCATGGGTAGTTGCCGAGTAGCCCTAGACTTGAGGGCACTGTACTAGTAAGAGTTTCATTCCCATTCAGTATTCACTTGAACATATACACATATTCCTATGCGCGCACACACATGTAGTGAGAAGATGTGTGTGGGCATACAACCCAAACAATTAGTAAGACACTGTGCTGAAAAAAAAAAGTGTGTTCATTGGATTTTAAGGGCAAGTATGACACTGAATGAGAGGGTAAATTAACTAGTACAGTCCTGTCAAGCTTGGATTCCCCTGGAAACAATTCATGAGCCACCACTAATTTATAATGATCATTATAATGTTGATGTCATTGAAGCAATATCACAATGATATAAATGTTAATATGGACCAATAAATACAACTACATTCAGATGCATACATTTGCTTCATCGTCTTAGCAATTATAACACATCTAAAAATTATTTACCTACACTAATTTTGTTCATGGAATAACTGTATTTCAAATGATTTACAAGGACTTCCTAGCTTCCTACCCTTGATGGTATTCAGAAGATGACTTCTTATACAATACATCATTAGAATTCACATACAAGAGATCTTGGATTTGTTGAAATGAATGAAGCCTTATAAACTTAGCATGAAATAAATACTCATTATCAATTACAATGTGATGTATATTGCAGTAAAACATTATTTCAACTTATTTTAACTGCACTGGTGGGCAAGTGGATTAAATGTCAAACACATTTAATGGGGTTTGTTGGCGACAGGAAAGTTGGAGTTTGAATCTCAGCAAGGAGTACTGAGGGTGGCTTTTCCTAAATGGTTTCCCCCTTTCTTTCCATGAAATTGTGGGTATATATCCTTTAAATTCTACCTTCTTCATAATTACCATAATAATGTAATTAATTGCGTTGTGAGATAGAGATCAAAGTTTGACTCTTGGTCGGGTATACCGAGGGTGTTTTTTCTAAAATGGTTTTCCACTCCCCTTATACACACATTCGGGTACATTTCCTCTAAATATAACCTTCCTAATCCATAAAACAAACCATTAGTGTAATAAGTACATAAGCATATAATCCGAACTAGTAGTAAAACATGGTTTAAAAAAATACCTTTATAATTATAGTGTATTCAAAATAAGATAACTACTGACAATCTTATATGTAAAGCCATATTTAAACTGTTATTTGTTTAAAAAGATAAGAGAACCCTACCAGTATTGTTTTAAAATCAGCCCCATTGAAGCAGGTTGGTATGAATTTCCAGGCTTTTGGATAATCCAGGCACACTAAAGAGATATAAACTGTAATTCTAGCAACAATTAAATAGAGGAGGGAAATAGCATTTCATCACATATTGATTGGTGGATGAATTTTACATTTATTTTCATTGAAAAATATTGGGCATACAGTGCAACCCCCGGTAAATTCAAATCTAGTATTTTCACCGTGTACAAAAATCAAGTTGGGTAAAATTTAATTTGTAGTTCACTTGACAATTTAGTTGAAAAATATAACAAGACAGGGCCGTACTGAGAGGGTTTATTTTGGGAATAGCTGCCTTCCTTCTCATGAAAATATCATTAGTAATATATTTTTGTAAGGTATATGCTAGTAGCTTATTGGAGTCTTTAAATTTCACAGTGAGATATGTTTTTTAAATTTAATTCAATTCGAGTGATCCAATGCTAAACAGATTCCTTGTCATCTTCTGTTGGGCGGCTTTATCATGAGTATCGCAGCTATATTTATCTTATATATCTGGGTACAACTCTTTAATAAATAGCATACATATTAAAATGTACCCGAGTTATAAAATAAATTGTATTTAGTATTTACCTCTGCTTCTGATTTCTTTCATATGTATCACTAAAACAACTTTGCAGATTCCTCATCACTTTTGCTTGAAATTCGGACAAGTATCTACTCCTCTTTTGTACATGATTTTCCAACATTTCCTAAAATATAAATAAATAGGAAAATATGATCCAATAAATATAATCATAATACATTTTGTAAACAGGCCAAAACACCTAGTCGTTTAAACAAAATATTTTTCATTTCCGGTCCTGGTTCCAACTAAACAAAAATAAAAGTTACGGCTCTCAAATAGGTTGTGGTTCTTTTAGTTTTTTATTCAATAGCTATACTTATAAGTCTAAAACTGAAAAATATATTAAAAATTAATTTACAACCATATAAAATTTATTTATATAAAAAATGCAAAGAGCTATCATAATTCATTAGCTATTATATTTGGAAGGTACAGGAAAGGTGGATAGAAACATATAAAAGGGGGACAAACACAATATGGTCTTTACAATGAAAAGAAGAACACAGTTCACACTTTACACTGCTGCCAATGGACAAAGAGGTAATGGTTGCCTCTTAAAGAAAATGTATCGTCACCGCCCAATCCTCCAACCTAGGTTTCATTCTATCGGAACTCATCAGGGAGGAGTGTGAAACGCGCAACGCAACTTCATTAGCTATATAATAATGGCACAACTTATTTATTATTTACCATTTGAAAAGTAAATGGTTTTATATATGTTTTATCTGCCACATCTCAAAAGAGAATTGTTTACATTTACTAAAAACTCATAAGATTTATGAAACAAAATAATATACATTGTTGTAGAAAGATTCCACCATTGAGCATAGATGAAATAATATACATTGTTACAGGAACAAAGAGGAGAATCTCTGCCCACCAAAGAGCATAGTAATCAATTTCACATTTCAAAGACCTCCATATAATATATATATATATATATATATTTGCTTATAGCTCAGAAACTATTGGTTTTATAAAAATAAATTTCAAGTAATTTTTTTTATTTTTAAGAGTTCTACAACTTTACAATGATAAGTTATTTTGTATCTCAAATAGTTGTAGAGATATGATCAAAATCGGAAATTTCTGCTTATGTAAAGTATCATTCAAACTTTAAAATCTTCAAACCCTCAAAATCATTTTCATGAAAAAATGAAAGTAACCATTGTTTGTATTGTTAAATAAATTGTGTTTAAATAATTTAAAAAATCAAAATATTTGATCTTTTTGCCCTTCAGTTTGCCCTTAATTTTATTGTTGGACATATAATCCAAAAAGTTCCTTGAGGGAACATTATGAAACTCCTAGATACGAAGCTTTAGCCCAATCGGTAAAATGGTTTTGGCTCTAAGCCAAGATATAGACAGAAGGCGTAGCAAAAACCTTTTTTTTTTGTGGAGGTCATGGAACTTTGTCATTTATCAAAATTTAAAATTCGAGTACATGAAAGATGGTACAGGAATAAAGAATAGCAAAAATAAAAGTAACAAAGAAAGCTGTGTTGCGTTTCACTCTCCCATTTGAAAAGTTATGAGAAAACCAACTCCAAGGTCAAACTATTAGTGATATCGAGCAATTTTCTTCCTTTTTGTCCAGTAAGAGCAGTGTGTAGTTTTAGCTTTGTTTCTCTTTTCACTGTAAAGCACATGATGTGTTTGTTACTGTCACTTTTTTCTAGCCTTTCTTTCATGAACAATAAAAAACAAAGTTTATTAACTAAGATATAACTATGCTTACAATCTTGTTATTGTTTAGGTTATACCTGAGTTGAATGAAGACAGGATAGTGATAGAATTCCATTGTAAGTATTAGGTTCTTCTGACGTTGGATGTCCTGAAATAATTATAATTTAATATTACTTATGTGAAGCTTTAAATATACAAGGTGTATTTTAATTGGAGTCAAATATTCTAGGGGTGTATTCCTATCGACCAAATATTAATAAAGGTGTGTATAGACATGGGTCTAAAAATGCTTAGGTTCTGAGGTCGGAAGTATTTGATTATATGATTACTAAGCAATCAAAGAGAAAAAGTAACGCAACTATACAAGATAAAGATTAATAGAAACAACCAAAAAGCTCAAGAAGAAAGGACATTTTGTTACAATAATTGTTCAAAATTGTGTCCTTTTTTGATGCTTTCTTCTGAGCCTGCATTCCATGCTTTATCTTACTGTGTTGAATACACCTGGGGTTTTAACCTATTTGTTCACATCCATTTACGATGCGCTTTATTAAAACCTCAACATCAAGAGTTGTGTAAACAATGGACTTTAAATGTCCCCAGAGATAAAAATCCATTGGGTTCAAATCTGGTAATCGATGAGGTCATTCAACGGATCCCCCATGACAAATCCATCTTTGAGGAAAATCTTTTATAGTTCCAAAATTAAGTGTTTCTATACCCAGTTTTATATGCACTTATCTTATGTTTTTTGATACAAACATGCCACCAGAATATTTTACACCAATTTAGATACATCCAGAAGGCTCTAAAAATCAATATTGATGTCTAAATAAAGCTATATGCACAACCATCCCCTCTGGAAATTAAAATATAGTTTGTTGAATATTAGATTTTTGGAATGTGTTTCACCATACGATATTAATGCTCAAAATTAGAAATTATTAGATTTTTATCAGTAAAATAATGAGAAGTATTAATGAAACAGAAGCATATCCTGTCTCTACAACTATTTATTAAAGTGACAAAAGAACGTACTAAGAGAAGTAACTTAGAGTAATATGTGTAAAATAAGACCTGGAACCATGTGGCAGCATTATTTAAAAGTGTGTATTTCTTTAAGGTTGCACACTTCCAAAATTGAAAAAATTTAAACAATCACATTACAGAAATTGGCACAGTATTTTCTTAATCATTTAATTTGAAAAATGACATCTGAACATGAGAATTGACCCGGGAGCTTTGGTTTTGAATATTATATTTAGATGCAGCTGTAACCGTACTTAAGTGGGGATGTGGGAAAAGTGAGAAAAAAGTCAGTATTTTTGCAATTTTTATAGCAGAACATTTTCTTGGTAAAAATAAATCAAATATTTCTTCAAGAGAAGCATTTAGTTTAATTTTCTTCACATGGTTCAACAGTTGTTGAATATCTGTCAAGGCTGTCCTGAAATTTAATGACAACATTTATCTTCATTTAATGCTGATATGCTCATGATATATACTCAAGAATTTTTTATATACACTGTGTGAAGAAAATTAAATTCTATATTTCTTCTGGAGCAATATTTGATTTATTTTGGCCAAAAAAATGTTTTTAAAATACTGAAAAACATTGGCCTTTTTTCATGCTTCCTACATTCCCACCTTAACAACTAGTGATTTGGTTTAATCGATCATTAAAATTTGATATTATTACTAACATTTTAATGAAAATATTGGATTGTTCTAAAAATGTGGTGTAAATTAATTTTCCCCTAAAATAGGTTCACTTACCTTCTTTGTGATTGTGAAATATGTGTGACTCGGTTTCAGCATTTTGTCTCAAAGTTCTGATCATGGTATTTGGTTCACATGAAAGTTTTACAATCGGATCATAGGCAGCCGTGTGAATAATTTCTTTCCTAATTATCTTTGAGTATTTAGATTCGTGCTTTTTCTTACTATCTGTAGATAACTGAGAACTGCATTTGAATTTTGATGTATTTTCAATAACTGTAGTTTCTTTATTCAAAAAAGTTTCTTTCGTTTTGTTAATTGATTTGTTATGCTTTTTAAGAGCATTGTCAACTTTAGGAGTTAGTAGATCATCAAAGCTTTTAAGTGAATTATCATCCAGATCAAAGTTTGCAGAAATTGTTTCTGGCTGATGTACATTTGATGAGCTGTTATTGTTGTTACATAATGGTAACATTTCAATGGGAGAAGTGTTAACACTATTGTTTGACATACTACTTGAATTTAGTGACACTAAACTATTCTCTGTACATCGTGATGAATGTGCTTTGTTCGTCTGAGATGAACACAATTTTTCAATTCCACAATGGGTACTATTCTGAGTACACCCCATTTCTAATAAAAATGCATCTACATCAATGGCTTCATTATCTATGGAACTAAATAATTTATCCGATTTTTTCTGCACTTTATTCTCTACGTGTTTTTCTTGGTCATTTTCAACTTGCAATAATAATGGTTGAGAAAAATTAGGCCCATCTGACCTTTTTGCGGCAAAGTTTGATGCAACGTTATGTTTGGAAATACAAAAGTTTGTCTCACTTGGAAATACGTCATTCATTTTTTCTTCACAACTATTTTTGTCAAGTTTTGATCCAATAGAATCAAGTGACATTTTATCATTCATCTTTTGGAAGTACTTGTTAGCATCTTTTCCAAGTGTTTCATTTAGAAGATCAGATTCTACATTTATAGTATTTCCATTAAAAATCTCCTTTGTGTTTTCAGCTTGAATATTTACTGCGTTGTAAGTTTTTAGAGAAAGAGAATTTGGTTTGGTTTCATCAAGAATATATGTATTTGTAAACTTGTTTGACTTTCTTTCTTTATCATTTCTCAAATCAGGAAACATTTGTTTTGATGATTTTGGATTAGAATCGATAGGCAATTGATTTATAGTTTCTGAAATATATTTGTATTTATCCTTATTTTTTGATTTTGACCCTTGTAAAACTGTATCATACTTAAAACTAATCTCATTATTGTAAGGAATTCTTTTTTTAGTCCTTGATTGTTCATTTAATTTTTGTACACCTTGAGCATACAGCTCTTCTTGACAAGTCTTTCTCTTTGTGTCATTATTTGTCATCTTTGTAAATTGATGTTCTGAACCTTTGTACTTAATAGTCTTTTCACCATTGTTTTTAGTTAGGATTGGAGTTATGTTGTTTGTGTTAGAGTTTGGGGAAATTATCTTTCCTGCTTCATTATGATCATCTCTCGCCTCTATTAAGTTCAAGTTTATCTCTTGAAATTGCATGTTTTCTAAGGGAGTTGTAATCAAATGCTTTGTGAAAGAATTTATACACACTTCTTTGCTACCTTTCTTTATCTTATTTGAAGATATTTTTGAAACTTTTGATATTTCTAAATCGTTATTATTGAAGCTTTTTCCCACCTCATACTCATTGCTTGACTTTTCATTCCCCGACAAATCAGAGCAATTCTGTTTATTTGGTATGTTTTCCTTAATGGTAACAGTTTCTTGTGAACAAAGGCGTGGATTATTATTATTATGGATATGAGACTTTTTAAAGTTTATGTTGTTACATTTGAGTTGATTTATTTTGAAATTTCCCCCATGATCACTCCTAATGGGTGACGTGATAAACATGTTTGGTTTGATTGTGTCTGTCTCCTTACAAAGGTTTACCCTCTGCTCATCCAATACAGGATGTAACCTTTTCTGAGAAATATTTTTTTGCAAAGGATTTCCAGAATCTGAATGAAAATTATGTGTCCCATCATGTGCTCTTGAACGATTCAGCAATGGAGACATATCATTATTTGTTTTGTTAAATAAAGAAGCATCTGCTACATTGTTTGGCAGTTCTAGTAAGGTATTTAAATTATTGGTTATATTATCAAGAGGTTTAACCGAAGCATCATTTGTTAGATGCCTTTCCTCTGTGTGTGAGCGAGTAAAATATGCTCTCTGATTTGGTTTTACAACTTCTACTATTAGTGGTGGAAGATTTTCATTTTCACTACTCGAATCACAAGGTGCACACTCAAATTTAATATTCTTTTTACTATTATTTATTTCTCGCCTTGGTTTTTTCTTATTCTTCGATTTGAATGTATTATAGAATGAATTATTACTAAATGAATCTTGACTAATGTCCTTCTGCCAAAGTGAATCATCTGATTCTACCTCTGAGAATATGGAAGTATAAGCTGAATGTCTGTCACGTCTAAGTTTGATTTTGGATTTTTTCTTAACATCAGTTATAAATTTTTCTTTCCACCTGTTTGCGTTGGGAGGTGGTCTGCAAGTATTTTGTTCAGCTTTAGTTATTTCTATTTCATACGAAGCCTTCCTGAATTTGTTGGGGCTAGGCCAAAAAGCCTCGTTATTTTTTCTGTTTAGTTTATACCTTTTATTTTGTGTTTTATTTTTTCTGATTTTATTGGAACTATACACCATCTTGATTTTAGAAGTTGATGTATCACCTATGTCTTTACTGTAAGTGTTGTTCAATTCCTTGTTATTTTTTGAACGAGTTTGCTTTTTTTTAAATTTATGAGACAGTTTTGCAAAAGATGGAATATTATTTTTCAACATTGTCAAATCCCGTGAAGTTTTTTCTAAATCATAGTCAAAATGTATACCTTGTTGCTTGGAAGAAAGGTTATTAGACGTCATAATTAGCTCATTGTCAGGTGTTTTTGAGAACAATTTTCGCTTTTTCCTTGGAACATTTATATTGTTTTCAATACAAGGAGTTTCAGAAATATTTGTAACATTATTTGACATCACTTGATCAACATAATTTTTGGATACTATTTTAATGGGAGATGTGATTGACATATTATTGATAATACCTTGATTCTTACTAAAATTTTTGCAAACATTTCTATCAACACTTTGAAATATATTTTGAATATTTTCTTTTGAATTTGTATCCTTTAACTTTCTTTTTGTTGCAATCTTTTTTGATTTTGTAGATTCCAACTTTGAACTGTTGTTTTTATTGTGAACTTGAACATTTTTTTCTATAAAATTACTTGGTTTTGAATTTAGTTCCAGACGGCCAGAAATCAATTTGTTTTTCACTTGTAGTGAAGCATTAAGCTTATCATATTGTTTTGAGGTTTTAATTTTTTGAATTATTCTGTGTGGACATTTTTGATTTTCTTCTTCTGATTTGTTGTTACTAAATATATAATTTGTACTTTCAGGACATTTATTTAAAACAATCACTGAAGATTCAGAGCAAGGACTATTTTTAAGGCATTCATTAATTGTAACTGTGGTAGATGAGTCTCTAAACTTACTTTTTCCATTTTGTTTTAATTCAGATGAGTTTCTCAAATCTGTTATATTTCTTTGTATATTAAAATGGCTAGATTTGTCACTAACCGGGCAAACTTCTAGACCTGTAGAGGCTGCTGAAATTATTGATGTAAAATCTTTATGTTGAATCTGATATAGATTATTTTTTTCCTTAAAATCAGTGCAATTTCTTGAGTTTGGTGCATCCTCAGTATTATTTTTATTGTTAGAGGGTAAGGGATTAGAGATTTCACTATTAATTACTAATTTTGAACCAGTTTGGTTAGAAGGTGAAGTAATATCAAGTTTCTTAGTACTTTCTTCTTCAAGTTTTGAGCTTGGTACCGTAATCTTATTCGACATTGTTTTTATTATATTATTATTATTATTATTTATTACATTATGTGATGAAAGAATTTTAGGTTTTAAAATAGGATCTTGGTTTTCATTGCTGAGTAATGACTCTGAAGTGGTTTTTAAAACATTGTTTTTTTCATATTTCTGAAGTTGTTTTGGATTAAGAAGGTTATGTTTTTTGTCAAGGTGTTTCAGTTTATTTTTTAAATCTGTGATAAAATTCTCCTTTCCTTTGTTTTTGTTTTTAAATTTGGGAGTTATGTCAATACCCGGAGTTGCATCAATGTAATCATCTGAGGATAATGAGCATGAATCACTTTTTGGAAAATTTTCTTTTAGAGGAGAGTTGACAAATACATTTATAGGCTCAAGTTCCACATTTGGGACAGAGTGTGATTTTCTCGCTGATCTTAATTTCATACTCAATTTTAAATTTTCTTTTATTCCAACGTTTTTCTTTCGAAAAGATTTTGTTTCTAAATTTGTTTGATTTTCTTTGTTGGTCTTGATTTTAGAAGAAAGTTTATTTTCCCTTAAAATGGTCAGTTTTGAACGTCTTGGTGGGTTTGGAATATTTTTTGTTGTAGCCTTTGAAGATGAAGACAGTGAAGATTGTGGTGGGTAGCTATTTCTTAGCTCCTTTTTACTCTTATTAGATTGTGCGAGCATTCCTATGTTTTGAGTTACTGCTTTTGCTGTCTCAACGGTACCTTCTTGTTCATTTAAAAACAATGTTCCAGAAACTATTTTCTTCAAACAGTTTTCAGTAAAAGACTTTATTGGTTGTTTCGATGATTTTGGAGTGTCCATGTCATCTGATGAAACAGAGTTATGTTCATTTCCTTTAACTGAGATTTGAGATTTTAGAGTCACTACACTGCCATTTTGTGTACACACTACATCACTTTTCTTCACTCTTGAACCAGTTTTGTGATTTTCAATGTCATCTGGTAAAACATACTCATTCTCATTTACTTTAGCTGAGGTTTGGGATTTTAGAGTCACTACACTGCCATTTTGTGGACACACTACATCACTTTTCTTCACTCTTGAACCAGTTTTGTGATTTTCAATGTCATCTGGTAAAACATACTCATTCTCATTTACTTTAGCTGAGGTTTGGGATTTAAGAGTCACTACACTGCCATTTTGTGGACACACTACATCACTTTTCTTCACTCTTGAACCAGTTTTTTGATTTTCAATGTAATCTGGTAAAACATACTCATTCTCATTTACTTTAGCTGAGGTTTGGGATTTTAGAGTCACTACACTGCCATTTTGTGGACACAGTATAACACTTTTCTTCACTCTTGAACCAGTTTTGTGATTTTCAATGTCATCTGGTAAAACATACTCATTCTCATTTCCTTTAGCTGAGGTTTGGGATTTTAGAGTCACTACACTGCCATTTTGTGGACACACTACATCACTTTTCTTCACTCTTGAACCAGTTTTGTGATTTTCTATGTCATCTGGTAAAACATACTCATTCTCATTTACTTTAGCTGATGTTTGAGATTTTAGAGTTGTTACACCACCATTTTGTGGACAAAGTACACCATTTTTCTTCTCTCTTGAACTTGTTTTAGGATTCAAACAAATATCTTTTGGAACACTACTATCCACATTTTCTTGTACTGACATACTTGAGTTGTTATCAGACCCTCTTTGCGTGATGCTTGTTTCCAATTTGTTAATATATGTATTCTCTGATTGTTTGCATACCGGTAATAATACATTACTATTATTTTCAATTTCTTCTATCTTCTTGGTTTGTTTTGAAGTCTCTATTGGTATATTGAATACTTTTTGTTGTATTGGAGGTTTTGATTCATATCCTATGGTTGGAGAAACACTTGGATTAGAGATATTCATTTTCAAGTTAGATGTATTTAAGGGTGTGTTAGGCTCTAAAGTAATGCCATCAATTATGTCAATCCTATTTGTCTTTCTTAGTTTAGGTTGCTTTATTTCTCTCAGATTTTGGTCAATTGTTTGATCTCTATTATTTTGATTTTCATGGAAAAACTGAAAGAGATTTGTTTTCTTACACGAATAAACAGGAACAGAAATACTTGCTTTCACTTTTGGCAAATCAATGGTGATGTTTGTATTTTCACAAAAATGGCTTGATGAGAGTTCTTTGTCCATGGAAAAGGAACTCAATGATGAACATTGTTTACTATTTACTATGAAACTTGATTGAAGAGATGAATTTAATGAGGTATTGTTCGAGACGCCTTCAAAATATGGAGATATAATAGGAGTTGAACATGAGGCTTTGTAAGAACACTTGCTTTCATTCACATATTCCAGTTCTTTCGAGATTGAAGCTTTACAGCTAGTTATTATTGGTTTCAAAATCCTTTTGTTGTTAATCACCTGTAACAGTAAAGTTTCAATAAATGTTGTTTGAGAAGCAGTTCCATAACATTATTAAATTACTAAGATCCAAGATAAAAGGTAAAGATCACCAATAAATAATATAAAACAATAACAAAATACCTGGAAGGTGTCTCCAAACAATCTTTTCAATATATTTTCCAAATCCAAAGGTAAGACACTCTTCTTAAATAGTATTTTTATCTGTGTTGAAGAGAAACCATTATGTGCCTTATTTAAAGACACCCGTAGGACAACATACTCATCAGACCCACTGAAAAAGAAAAACAATCTTCTTGTGCTACCAAATTTGGTGCAATTGTTATCCAATTTGCCTTTCAAAATAAAAAGGTAAAAACCGGAAGAATACACTATTTATTCCATTGTTGTTACTTGAGTACACGCTTAGTGAGGGTGTAAAAGGACAGAATACCAAAGAGAAGACGAAGTATGTAGGAAAAAGACAGCAAGGGAGACCAAGGAAGAGATGAGAATAGCAGATAACAGAAAAAGTGGAGAATAATGGAAGAGATTAAAGGAGGAATAATGGTGGAAGGAAAGAGGAATCTGGGGCATTTTACAAAATCAACCCAGTAAAAAAATTACAATTCTAATATTTTAAATCATACAACCATTCTTTGACAAAGACAAATTAAATATTGAAAGGAGGTTAGAAGGGCAAGGCACTTACCAGGAAACTGTAGGCCTTAAAGTTCACAATTAAAACACACTAAACACATAATTATGTAATTTTCAGAGTACATCAGACCCCTTTTTCAGCAGAAGAGAGTAAAACACAGGCTGGACTATGGCAGCATGGCTAGAGCTTTGAGGCCTACAGTTTTCTGGTAAGTGTGTAAGACTTGACATTCTATCTTCCTTTCAATGTTTAATTTAATATAACCACTCAACGTTATTTTTCCTTTGATAAAGACAAAAACAATTATATATTTCAAATTAAAAGTAAAGAGTGTGGTGATTAATTAACATAGGCGGAAGAGAGGAGGTTCATAGGGCAATGTAGTGTCAGCTTGTGATGAGTAAAACACTGCAATTAGTATAATTAATGACTGTCCTAGTTACTAATGCTATGTATTAAAGTGGGCCAATGAAACACATTTATTAGGGCTCAGCAAATACCGGAATTTTGATAAGAGTTTTAAATAGATAAATGAGCTTAGGCTCAAAAGATTTATAGGCTCGCAATTTTGAGCTCCTTGAAAAAGGTTCTTTCTTTGCCTTGTGTTGTGTGTCTGGTGAGGAATGATTCATTGTTTACTGTTATCTATACGTTGGGATATATTTTGTGCCAATGAAGTTTGAGGGTTTAGGAGTGGGGAAAGTGGGGACTAAGAGGGGGAGAAGAACCTAGCTAAGAGGGTATTGTTCTGGTATCCATTGAAATATCAAGGTCAGCAACTGAGTAAACTAATTTTATTGATGAAACAAAGTAAGTATGAGGCAGTGCCGGAGTGTGATCTTTCTTTTTAGTGGGGTCAGGTCAAAGCTTACCAGTAATGATTCAGTCACTAAAGTGCTTGTACAGTCCTTGTGTGATATTTGATGTGAGGAATGAATTATCTTGACTGTAATATTATTTAACCAATCGACTAATTTACTGCATGTATAAAATGGTGTTTTACTTCATATTTGTTTTTTCCCAAATATTTTATAGAATAAAATGAAATAAATTAATATTTTTTTATGTTAAAGAAAGTTGGAAAAATGTTGGTGTGGCCCCTGGTATGAGGTTTAGATAAAAGAATATATAGAACGGTATCTGCCTGTAGGTATTTTAGAACATAAAACACTTAGCATAAGATCGTATCAAGTACAACTTAATGCAAAAGTGTACTAATGTACATCTTAAAAATCATTAATGCTCTAATCTATCTTTGGTAAAAGGTCAGCACCAAATGGACAGCTGCACTCCAGAGGGACAGGGGATAATGGGGCTACGCTCTTCTTTTTTTAATATTGCTAAACCTGCCTATTAAAACATATTTTCATGAATGTTTTTAAAACTTTCCTTAGGATTATAAAATTGAACCATAATTAATTTTTCAGGAAATATCACAGTATATTTAAAATTCAATCTTATATTTTATTATATACGAGTCCTATTTTACTAAAACAAATTAAAATAATTTAAACACGTATTTGTTTTTACATTTTCCTAGTTTTAAAATTATATATTCATTCAAACCAAGCTTGACTTTGGCTCGATACTAATGAGCTTCATGAGAAACTCACTCTATAATCTATATTGATTCAAATCAAAAAATCTAGAGCTCGCAAACATTAGCCCTTTCTCAGCCCTGAAAACACACTAGCTATACAGTACAGTTATGTCAGTACATACCTTTTTTCAAGAGCGGCATTTGCCACTTTGTGATGATCAATTATGATAACACTAGAGCGTGTTTTTTGCGATTGTGGGTTGAGATACTGCACGCTGACTGTCCTAGAGCCACAATTGATGTCTACCCACATATTAGATGAACCCTGGAACATGATTGAAGATGTGATTCCATTTAGAGGTGTATATGTATTGTCACTATATTTTATAGGATTCATTATTTTACATTGGTCATCAAACTTAGCCATGCAAGCAAAAAATTCTTTGAAATATGGAGAAAATATTTTAAAATATGCACGAGCCATTTCAATTGTTTTAATATATCTACAACATTAATGTGGAAACTCAATTAATAATATAAAGTATAATATTATATTTGGAAGAAGGTACAGGAAAGGTAAATAAAACATATAAAGCGAAAAGAGGTTTTTCTTAAAGAGAAAGTGAAGGAGGTGAGTTAGTTTTATAAGTCTTGGATGATAAATATTATTAATAATATAAAGATAATAAGATATGTGAATATGTTGTAAAATCTTTTGCTAATAGCTAGTGAGTTCACTTTATAGTAAGGTCATAAATATTCTGTGAACTTCAAGGGTTTCATCTTTATCATTGAAATGTTTTAATTTCTACTCAAAATTGACAATAAAATACAGTATATATTTCACTATTTCATATCAATTGTATATAATCTCTCTCACACATGCATGTATGCATGTGCACGCACACACACACACACACACACACACACACACAATCATGACTTTTCTGAAAGTGCATGGTTTTTATAAGACTTATGATGGTAAATATATTATTGCAAATTGTTCCTATTCCAATACATACTCTTAAGTTAAATGCAAGTTGAGTTTAATTTATAGAGTTTACCTTTGGTTTTGAGAGTTCTTCGGTCCCAACATATAATCTTACACAAGGAAGTGAAAATACAAGTTGTTTAGGGCCCAGCGCATGATTCAGAATGTTTAGCAAGTATCTACATTCCTGAAACATTAATAAAATATATTATAAGTGCTTATAGGATTCTGGTATGAACAACCTTTGAAAATTTCAAACATATTATTATATGTATGAAATAAAGCCCATTGAGCAAAAACAATTGGTAATAAATAAAATTGTAAAATATTAGGAAAATGGTAGAGCACAAATAAAAGTAAAAACACTAACACATATTATTAGTGTTATTTTATAGGTATTTATAATATATATCAAAAATAACAAATGAAGATCACATGGCTTGATATATGAATGTCTTGAAAAGTAGTTTTATTAGCTTCTGTTGTCAGATATAGTTCTTTTCTTGCGAAATCCTTCTATATCTAGTGTAATGGTTTACTGGTCAGTTATAAAAAAACTGTGTTTATTATTATAGCTGATTCTAAAAATAGTCATTATTTTGGTATGGAATAAAAATGGTCACTTTGGGGTTATTAATAAGAAAACATAGTGTTATAAAATTAGTTTTTCCTTTAACCTTGTCTCTATAAAGAATCTGCCTGCTAAGCTGTAGATTAGGGAGTTAAGTTCCGGTAAGGGCAAAAAATATAAAACTCTGAATTGATTTCCTTTCGCCGAGTAGTCAATTAAAGCTTTGAAATCTAATTGTTGTGTTTGTCTTAGGACAAGACTCTAACTTTGTGCATAGTAATTAAATGAGTGAATAAACTTGTTTTTGTTAGGTATGCTCCTGATATTATATTGTAGGACTTAACAATACACTGTAGAATATTAGTCAACTAATTTTCTAGAATTAAAGGCTACAGTCTATTTTATTAGATTCAAA
Organism: Timema shepardi; assembly: GCA_902151425.1. Classification (NCBI taxonomy): domain Eukaryota; kingdom Metazoa; phylum Arthropoda; class Insecta; order Phasmatodea; family Timematidae; genus Timema; species Timema shepardi. Next base: position 108,063 of record CABFVX010000416.1, read on the forward strand.
TTATTTAATCTTTAAGAGTTATATCGTAAAATGAATATTATTTCTACCAATCCAGAGTTCACAAAAATAATAATAATAAACATGATTATATTTTTAGCATTAGGGTCCTAACTACAAAGGAATAGGTACTGTTTCAATAGACATAACTTTCTTTGGATAGTAAATTACAAATTCTAGAAACAATTTTAACTTCAGCAATTCAGGCTCACCTGTGCATGGTAACATAAGAGACTTTTTAATCCCGTTTTACTACCTGTTCAGGTTATATGCATATTTGATAATTACTCTAATGGGCAGGGATGAGGAAGGAAGCATTTTAGAGTTAATGTATAATTGTATGGAAGGAGGGTGGAGAAACCATATAGGGAAAACCACCCTCAGTTAACCAAACCGGGATTTAAACCCTGATCTCCACATCATAAGCAGGCCAGTTTAACATGAAAGTGATGCCTTAAACCATTCAGCCACAAAAGAGAAGGGTTAGTCACGCTATTATCAATTTTATTTCATTTCTTAGTGAATGACTTTGAAAGACACTTAAAAATGTTACATGAATATTTGAATATATATTTACAGGGGTTTTCTACACTGTCTTAATTTACATAAAGCAAAGTAAACTTTAAATTATTTTCTATACATTAACATTTCCTTTAACAAATAGATGTAAGCCCAATGCCTAAATTTAAGGGTAAACAGAAATAAAATTACACGAGATTAAAACCACTGTACAAATCAATAAAACCCAGAGTAGGAAGCTATAAATATTGAACTTTGTTAGGGTTAGAACTTAGCCCACCATCGAGGTGGCCAGCCCTCACAGATTCACCGTAGTATGTGATGTATTTAATTGTAAATTGAACAGCTCTCCACTTCCTTTGTTTTTCTAGAACCACGTCTTACTACCCGCTCAGGCTATGCACAATGCACATACAAATTATCATAGGTGCCGACTGCGAGGGTGCTTTGCATATTAAGAACCCCCAAAAAATATTTTCAGGAGTGCTCCGCACACCCAATATTTCAGCCTTTTAAAAACCTTAATATCATGGCACTAGTTTTATCTTGAATATAGGTTTGCGCTGTGAACAGTATTTTCTAGTACCTATAACAAATAGCAGATGTTGTCATATGATATGTAGGCAATCGAGATTAAGTTGGTAGCACTCACCCATTGTGAACCGACAGCCTGGCATTTGTCAATGTGTTTCCATTATAGTTTTTTTAGTGGCAGTACTCGCATCGTATGTATTATTTTTGTATTATACACATTTATTTTCTTTTATTAAATTTATTTATATTTTATTAAATATATATTGAGACTGACAAATCACACCTTACTTTTGGCATTTTTTTAAATATAGCGTTTGAAAATTTGCAAATGTTATACCACCCCAACACCGCTTTTTATAGAGCACCCCCAATGTTATTTTTTTACAAGTCGACACCTATGTTATTTATGCTTGTGTGTTAGGGAAGACAGAATGGTGGAAGGATAGAGGAAGATGGAGAGATTTTACTTAAGTTACCTGGCTACAGGCTGGGAACAATTGATGAAAATGTTAGGGATGAGGGAGAGTGAATTATATGAATGTAAGGAGGGGAAAACCCTTTCATAAAAACAACTCTCAAATCTCAATACATCTGACCGGGATACGAACCCTGACCTTCCTGTAATCAGCAGTCCATTCTATTACGAGAGTGACACCATAGACCATGCAGCCACTCAATATGGTCTTACCTTGTTGAAATCTTGAAAGGTGCAGCTAAGGAAAGCCTGTTTGACCTCAGGCCAGAGTTGAAACACTCGGTTCAATGATGTATTGTCTGCCTCTAGGTAAAGTATCGCCTCAAGCACAAAACACTGCATTTTGTACTCACCACAGTTCACTAACAGTTTGACAAGTGGTGCTCTGCAATTAAAGTTTAATTTAATTACAAGCTGACAAACATCAAATAATGGTTGATTAAAATCAAATATATATTTCCATTATTTTATTTTGCGAGCTTATTGTTTTTTGGAGTATAAAGGTGGTGGAAATAAAAGTGGGATATGATGTATTTGAATTTAATCTTGGAATTAAAATCCTTTATTTTGAGTAGCTAGTGTATTTTATTTTCATAAAACATATTTTTAACACCTATACCATTGCCCAATTATGAAAATTAACATAACGCATTGCTTGAAAAAAAAACATGAGTGTGCATAAAATTACAACCTGTAGGTACTGATCTTTCCCCAAAAATAGAACTATAATAGTTTTGGGCAAATTGATTAAATATTTATTAAAAAATGAAAACAAAAACTAGGCATGGACAAAAAAAAATTGTGAAGACAGTAATTGTTAAATTTACAGACAGATCAAAAATGGCCTAAAATAACCAAGTCTAAAAATTAAGTAAGTTTTCCTGATGATAAAAGCCCATGCTTCAATACTGAGTACTAGTATTATTAGCAGATAATTTGGTTTCATAGTGTCACACTTCATCCCAAACTATTTTGACTGTTTGTTAAAATAGTTCTTGACTAAAATATATCAGCACTATCCCCAGGTAAGATGTCACTGTGACATATCTTGTCACATGCACCATTAAAAGGAATCCAGCAGAGTAGGTCAGAGGGTGTTTAATAAGCTAAATATAAAATTTTGCAATTATGTAGAGAGAAAACTTCCTCATGAAACACTCGATGACCCAACCCATAAAATATAGTTCAAGGAAAATTCTTTTTAGCAAATTAATAGATACATTTATATGAAACTAAACATTAAAAAAAGTTGTCATGGTATAGCAGTGTTAAAACGTTTTTCTATGTGTGTGAGATGTAAAAAATATGTATCAACTTTGCAACACATATCTAGTTCAATTGAAGCATTATATAAAGTAATTTGTAAGAAAATTAATGTTTGATGGTGTGTATTCAATAAGTTAAGAATGACAAACTGGATATGGCAATCAAATATTAGAAGTTTGGCTTTATTATAAACAATGATTTATCATTGAACCATTATAGGTCAACTAATATACAAATAAATTATTGACTTGTAAGTTTTGTAGTTTTTCACATAATTAAATATGATTCAAGAATCATGATTATTTCTAGTGATGACATTTATTTTACAGATAATGATACAGTTAAATTAATCATTGATGATGAGAAAAGCACAATTAAGTACCGGACAAGCTTATTTTTAAGGTGTCAGCAACAGTTGTAAGTACAATAATCTGCTGTACTCACAAATAGCATCGCAAGATGGGACAGAGTTCTTCCTCAAAATCGAAATCACAGTCAGCAAGACACAAGATGAACGTCTCCAACATGGCTTTGCGCGGCGACAGGTTTTGTTTGCTGTTCAGAACAAATTCCAGCATGGTCTTCCCTAGTCCCACCAACATGTGACCTCGATGATTGTTTACACAAGCCTGCCATCATATACTCAATATTTAATCAGAAATAAAAATAGTGGTTTTTTTTCTGTAAACCTACATGAAAATATGTAGGCTTAAAAATAATTCTAAATTTACAAATGCAAAATATTATAAAAAATTGTAATGAGGGTTCAATAAACAATGAAAGTGTTTATCTTACACACTTGCCAGTAAATTGTAGGTACAAAATAACACATTAGAATTTGTGCACTGCCCCCTTTTTTAGCACCTTATTTTATTACATGTTTGGGTTATATGCTTACATACTAATTATGCTAATGGGTTAAATTTATATAAAAATGTACCCTCATTTGCACTTAAGGAGAGTGGAAAACCATTTAGGAAAAACCTTCATTCAATTGACTGAGTTTCAAACCTCTGTCTCCCTGTCATTAACAGTCTGGTCTGTTGCAAGAGTAGCACGTTAGAGCATGCAGCCACCAAAACGGGTCTGCTCTGTCTCACTTCTACCTGTTTGGGCTAATGGGAAAGGGATGAGCCGGGTTGAGTTTAGAAATAATATGTCTTAATTTGCATTAAGGGGGAGTGGAAAAACCATTAGTAAAAAAAGTCCTCCCTCCCTACAATCGGGATTTAAACCCTGAACTTCCTATCACAAGCAGTTTATTTTATTTTATTATTATTTAGCGCCGCGTCTTAGTACCCGTTCGGGTTATACGCTTATTTTATTTTAAGAGTGACACCTTATATATGACAATTGATGAGCGTTTCACATTAAAAACCATACACAACACATCATGGTAATTTTCAGGGCACATTAAGCCCCTTCCTCAAAAGAAGAGAGTAGAACAATGATTGGCCAAAATGTTTGGAGTTGATATTTATCAACTTGGAGGGTGTATTCAAAAACTCTAGAGAAAGAGTGGTAACCTACACCTCCATCTCTATTTTTTTAGTGCCACATCTTACTACCCGTTTGGGTTACACTTTCGTCTCTATTAAATAAGTCAACATTATACTTTTACACCATCTGGCTATTGCCTTCTAGACCTACCCTTCTATTAGAATTACATAATTTATTATCACACATATGTATTGAAAATAGAGCAAACAAGTTATTTAAGGAGAATATATTATTCAAATGTATGCTATTATTATTATTATTTAGCACCGCGTCTTACTACCCGTTCGGGTTATACGCTCTAAGTACTAATTACGCTAATGGATTAGGAATTGGGAAGGTTTAATTAGAGGAAGTGAGCCCGAATTTGCGTGGAGGGAGAGCGGAAAACCATTTAGGAAACCCCCGTCCCCCCAGTTCACCCGACCAAGATTCGAACCTCGATCTCCCCGTCCTCAGCAGTCGAGCTTAACACGACAAGCGCGTTAGCCAACTACGCCACCGAGGCGGGTCAAATGTATGCTATTATCAATTGTTTCTTAAAATATATGTAATCTTGGAAACTCACAAAATATTGTGTATTCATGAAATTATATTATATTTATAACGTACACAAAAGCCACCGTTGGTTACTATATTGCACAAACAGACATATTTAACTGGCTTTATAGAAGAAAGCTTACACTGAACAAAGACGAAACATGAATAAATCAGTTATTCGAAACTTCAAGTTCTAGTCTAAGTGATTTTTTTTAGATAAAATACTGCTGACATTTTTTATTTGGCCATATTTAGATTAAGTAAAATACCTATTGAAAGCTATTTGTACAAGGAAAATCATGACTATTACTGAACGATACTTCCTTACGTTGGAAAATCGAAAGACCATTGCCACACTTACAAAAGTATGTCACCTATCCCTATCTTGAGCTAGTTTTATCCAGTCCACCTCATTACAATCTATATCTTTCAGGTCTATTCCAATGTTATCGCCCATCTGTGTCTAAATCTTCCCAGTGGTCTCTTTCCATTAGGTTAACCAGGCAAAACCCTGAACAGGGTCTTAGATTTTTACATTCGCGCTGCATGTCTTGCCCACCATAAGCTGTGAGATTTGATCATCCTAAATGTCTTATGATGAGTACAAGGTATATAACTCATCATTATGAAACCACCTACATTCCCCAATATCTTAATCCTTTTTTGGTCCAAAGATCTTCCTAAGCACCTTGTTTTAGAAGTCTCAAAATTTATTTGTGTCGTGTAAGGTAAGAGAACATAAAGAACGATCCACAAAACTATGATTATGTATATTTTGAGTTTTACCTTCCTTGAGAGCGATCAAGATGTTAACTACTTGCTGAGTGTATAGCTCAACGGTTAGTAAGATGCGGTGCTAAAAAACAAACTTACTGACCAAGTAATAAGATGAATTTCTCATTTTTTCCCCCCTAATTTCCACTATAATATCTCTACACCAGTTAAAATTGTTCCTAAATATTTAAACTCATTAACCATGTCAAAATATACATTGTTCACAGTAACCTCTAAATTATTGTCCTCAATGTGTGGCCTCTGTTTGATCATATTCTTAGGGTTTTTTCAGCACTCACTTTTAAGCCTTGAATAAAATGTCTGCATTACTTGCAATAGCTTCCTTAACCTAACAAATATGTCATCTGCATTGTACTGTTTAATGTCGACACCTTCATACTCTCTCGCATTACCCTCATATCATACTCAAAGGCTAGATTAAAAAGTAATGGGGAACGTGCATCTCCTTGTTTCAATCCATTATCATAACTATACAGTCAATAAACTAAACAAAGTTATTTCAAGTAGTTTCTTTAAATATATTTACATTACATCTCAAATCAAGGTTACTGTCTTTATTTGAGGCAGAAATTGAAAAGAGGTATATATACATACATATATATATATATATCAGCCCTTACAGAGTCATAACCGAAAGAAAGTATTACTGGTAGAGTTGACCCCACAAATAATGTGCTTACTCTAGCTCAATAATCCAAGACTCATTTGTAATTGAATGCATTGAGGGTGTTTTTGTGCATGGTGTTAAATATATACATAACACCCTCAATGCATTCAATTACAAATGAGTCTTGGATTATTGAGATAGAGTAGGCACATTATTTGTGGGGTCAACTCTACCAGTGATACTTTCTTTCAGTTATGACTCTGTAGGGGCTGATAATAGTCTGAGCCTATAAATATTGACTCACTCTTATAAGACACAGCCATTTTAAACACATCCGATTGAAGACAGCTCTATCAATATCGAAAATCTTGAGAATCGTTTGAAGGCACAAATCCAACAAATCAAAAAATTCCTCGCATATGTGATGCCAGTCCGAGTTCTGTAAAACATGAAGCCAGAATTTAAGTATTTTGCATCATACATTTAAACGATGAGGACTTGGAGTTGTTTCCAGGTCAAGCTAGATTTGGCAGGACTGTCCTAGTAAACTGTTAATTTCACCAACCACACACACAATAAGGCATTTGGTGAATGTTTGTGTATTGACTTTGAAGGGAAAGTTTAGTAACGGATGGTAGGAAACCATTTACTGGTGCATACCCATCAAACCCGACTTAACCTGCCAACAGCCTGTGAGCCACAACTGTAATGAAACATTAAAATAAGAACCACAGCTTTGGAGTCAGTACACCAACTTACAATGTTAGAGTACAAGAGATCCTCCAAAATCTTGAGAACTTGTTCAACTTTAGAGAGATTTGCATCATCCTGAAATAAAAATGATAAAAAAAAATCACATTAGATAGAGAATGCTTCAAACTAGAGTGAGAAAAATCAATATAAACCTTAAATTTTTGTTTTGCTTATAGAGTTATGATCAAAACTGCTTCGATAGTTTAAAATCCAATTTAAAAAATCAACAAGAAAAACTGCTTATGGTAGTCAAAAATAAGAATTTCAACCAACCATAACCAAATTAGCCTGGAATGATTCAGTAATTTTGAGAGTGGAACATATAATGTGTGCTCATCTAGGATTTATTCACTAAACGTTTGTGATTTAAAATTGAGGATGGATAGAAATTGGCACAATGAAGCTTATAATTCCCGTCTATAGGACCTAAAGGTTCTTAGAACCTTTATCTGATATACTTGAGGAAAATCAGCTAAATCTGATATTAAAATACACGAAAGAGGAATAATAATAATTATTATTATTAGCACCGCGTCTTACTACCCGTTCAGGTGTTACGTATGCACTTACGCTAATGTGTAATGGTAGGGTGATTGTGAGATGAAATAAAGGACCTACAGTTTAACGTGGAATCCGAACCACGGTGGAGGCCTGGCATTCCTCACATTCACAAGATGTCTTGTCAGAGGTGAAGGAAGGATTTGACAATCAGATAAATCTGTGCCGGGACCGAGGATTGAACCCCGGCCACCAGCACAGAAGTCTGACACCTTACCCTTAGACCGCCAGGTCACCTAAAAAGAGGAATAAGTTTTGAGCAAAGAAAGGATAAGCATGCACAAGGTGCTTAATTACTCTTGTTATTTTTGAAATTGAAACTATAATAATGTAATACTTACATTTGAAGTTAATGCCAAATCCAAATATGTTTTTAGTTTTCTCAGAGTATCAATGTTTGAAGAAACATCACTTTGAATTTTGTTAACACTAGAAGTTATGCTCTGAGACATTTTTATTCTATTCACATGTTTCAGACCTTTCAGTTTATTCTACTGAAAAAAAAAGACATAAACACACTAAAATAAGGTTACAATATAGGTAATCAGATAGTAAATAAAATTCCAAAACTAAGGTTGTGATCATTCTTCACGATTCATTGTTGTAAAAAAGGAACTGTAAAGGTAAGTACCCACTGGTTTGCACCACTTTTATTAGAAACACCTAGCTTATTTTTAATTAATTCTAACAATTCAGTTTCATATCAAGTGTCAAAAAGCAGGTACTGTATATAGCCAGGGAGAAGGAGTTAATGTTGAACTGGCCATTCTCCTTTGTGTTTAAGTTGAACGTGTAACTGTCAGGACTTCAAAGTTGGTAAAGAATAAATAATGTTCATTCTAATCCAATCTGATCTCTACTCTCGATTGATGCAGTGTATGGACAGAGGCACATCATAGGATTCTTTATCTTTATAAAATAAAATAAAAAATATGAGTGTCCCGGGAAGATAGGAAATACTTACTCATAAACATTAAAACAATCATTTATTTATTTTTTAAATTCTTCTGTATTAAATTTTGTAATAATATTATTTCTATAAAATACTATAGTATTAAATATTACAATTTTTTTAAATTATTATTTTATACAATATTACTCCCAAAATTTACAATTAATTTTGTAATTCCAATATGTTGGGACGACAGAGTAACACTGACACTGGTGTTAAGGCCGATTCACACAGAATGCTAAGTTAAGATTTGCTCCGATAACTTTTTAGAAAAATAGCGGACCATGTATTTAAATGTGTTGGTTCACACAGAAAGCTAAGCTAAGCTATGCCGCGCTGTTTTTTCCAATTGCTGGGCGGGCAATTTTTCCATCTCCCATCTTGAGCCATCTTACGTCACGCATGCGCATAACGCAACTAGGGCCCCGTGTTGAACAGACGCAGTGGTGGTCTGGTGAAAATAACTAAAGAAGTGTTGAAGTTTTGTTTTCAGTTTGTTTCATGTTTATTTAAGTAATATTCTATTTAGGTTTTATATTTAGTAAATGTTTTTATGTTTAAATGGAAGCGTTAATTGAACAAGTCAAACCTCCACTTCCTAAATTTTCTTCATCTTCCAAAACAGCTGCTAAGAGCAGCATCTTTTCTTCTTCAGTACTATAATCTGAGCTTAAACAAGACTTTTGGAGAACGCCATCATAACTAAACTTCACTGGAGCAAACCATAAAGAAACAACACTGAATTATGGAGCGAAAAGAGGGACCATTGCTTAGATTAGCATTCTGTGTGTATCAGCCTTTATGATGTTCTATTATTTCATATCATGTTGATATGTAGCAAACCAAGTTGGGTCCACCTCCAAATGTAGACATATACACCAACTAAAATTAAAGTGCACCTTTTCAAGACATTTAATAAAGAACAATCATTGTAATATATGCTACATTTAATCCAAGCAGTCATCTAGCTCACAGTCATCTCAGGTAATGTGTTGGCTATTCAGTTATACCCTGATTTTTATAGGAGCCACTTAGGTCCACAAACAATGAATGAAAGTCACTAAAACTAGAAATTGGTTAAATATGTTTTAATTGATTTATTAATTATCTGCTTCAGTGGCCTCAGAGTCTAACGCACTACTCTCACAGCAGACTAGATTACTGATGATGGGGTGAGTGAGGTTCAAATCTCTTACGGATGTACCAAGGGTGGTTTTTCACGCCCTTCCATGCAAATGCAGGTACAAATCCTCTAAATATTACCTTCCTAACCCTAAAACCATCAGTGTAATTGGTACATAAGCTTATGACCCGAACGGGTAGAAGATGTGATGCTAAAAAAAGATAGGCCTACATAAGCGAAAACCCAAATGGGTAATGAGATTCGATGAAAATCAAAAAATAATATTGCTGTTTTACTCTAATTTATTTTTACCACACCCACTAAACCAGAGGTACTCAGTCTACTTAAAGGTTGTATGGATACTTTTATGTTCTTTGTGTTCTTTTCATTATTTAAAGAAAATCATTACAGTACATAGCTGTTTTCACAAGTTTGTAGTTTCTTTGGGTTTTTCTTTTAAACATTGTAAGCATTTATGTAGGCCTAAGCCAACTTGTTTGTGTTAAAAATTGGTTTTACCGAATCTCTGGTATTTAAGGTTAGTTTCAATAAACCAAAAACTGAATTTAGGGCTAAAATTTTGGCCTTCAAAGGAGTAGAATATCATATGCCTAATTAAAATGGTTTTGACACTATAGATAAAAAATAAGTTACTGGAAATATTATATTTTGGTATTTGGAATTTTTAAATTCACTTTAAAAAATTGGTAAAACTATTTAAAAGCTTGGAAGGATGCAAGAAATACGTTTACTCCTGGAGTAGACTTTTTTTAAATATTATTCACGCTAATTTTTCAGGTCCTACTTCACAGTTAAAAATGGTTGGAATAATTTGTGTGGATGTCATAATTTTATAATAACATGTAGGTACATTATTGCAGTATTTTTAAACAAGAGAAATTTACTTAGACTGTTCCATTCTTAATTTATTTTTATTAGAAACAAAAAGATGCAAATATAAACTGAAACTCTCATTTTAATGGAACTTCACTTACCACTCGTTCAACTTAGATAAGGCTCAAGTTTTTCAGAAAAATAGGTTTATCTGTAATATATTAGATACACAGATATTTCAATATAAATAACACTTGTCAACCAAATGAACATTTGAACATTGTTGTGCAAACCCGAGACTGAGAGTTCTACATTTCAAAATAGTTCTGTTTTTTAAATTAAATTAGCAGCACCATAGAAGAGGAATAAGCATAGAAATGCCACTCTAATGATGGCAAGTAAATCGCATCGCTGGCGCTCGCGGCGTTAGTGCCGTAAACTCAAAAGTTTCAAAGTGAAACATTTTCAACACAGCGCATTTTATATTGTCGAATGTTAATTAATCAATTCTTATATCAAATTTAATCACATGCAAACAAATCTATTATTTTATAAATAATTGAACCGCGTTATAAAATGTAAAATCTACTAACTCTAACTACAGTAGCCCTATGGCTTCTCTGGTGCTGACTGACAGCTAACAGCCGACTTCTGACAGTCAACATTCAGTTATATACCTACATTTTGACTGTCAGTAATGACAGCTGCTAAACACATGTTTTTGCAGATCATATGGTTCGGCGTAGGGATACATAATTTGGTCTGGTAACTTTTCAAAGCCATCAGCTGTCAGCTGTGAGCTGTCAGTCAGCACCAAATAAGTCGTAAGGCTACTGTAAACTCCTTTAAAATAAACGACAAATTGCTAACAAAACAAACAGTGGCAGAGGGAGGCTCTATCAACCACTATCGACACAAAATATATCTCTTTGTGGCGTCATCTGAAGGGGATACGTCACAAGATGTTTCCGATCCTCAAACTTCGCGTGGCGGGTGGATTGATGCCCACCGCTACAGGCCACAGACCGGTAAGAGGCTCTAGCGGTAAGATTCAAGATTAGCTTTCAGAGGCGACCGGGACCACTGGAGAGAGAGCAAGCGGACACATCCTACTCCCAGTAGTAGGTCAACCCCCGTACCCTGACCTGCGGCTGGTAACCCCCTCCGAGATGACCAGGACTGTGTCGAGGCTTCGCATCACGTCCGCTCCAGGTTTGGACCGGATATCACCCCTCCTCCTGGCCAACCTCTCCCATAAATCCTTTGTCCTACTTCTCAGTATCCTGAATGCAATTTTTGTATTGTTGTATTTTCCCGCGCAGTGGTGGGTGGCGACTGTCATTCACATCCATAAGCTCGGGAAACCACCCGGATACCCTTCGTCCTTTCTCTCTTTCGTTGCCAAAGTGGCTGAGAGATTGATCTTAGACTGACTGAAGGCCTGGCTGGAGGTGTACCCCCTCCTGCCGGATCACCAGTTTGGTTTCCGGAGAGGCTTGTCAACTACCCACGTCCTCGCCAAGACGGTTAACTTGATTACGGAAGCGTTCAACGGGCGACGCTATTCTTTCTTCGTGATGTTGGACGTGAAAGGATCGTTCGACAGTGTGAGCCACCGAGGACTGCTCACGGGACTTTCAGAGGCTGGAGTCCACCCCCGCACCACCAGTTGTCAACCTCTTGCCCTATCGTCTCTGGAATCCCCCAGGGCTCCTGTCTCTCCCCCCTATTGTTTTCCCTCTTTGTGCGAGACGTGCCCGTCCCACAGGGAGTCTTATAGTTTTAGTACGCCAACGATACCGCCATCCTGGCGACCTCCTTCGATGCCGAGGTGCTCTGGCCAAACTCACCATGGCATTACGAGGAATAATCACGTACCTTGATTCCAGATTCCTAGCTGTGAATGGTACAGAGATGTTGGCGATACTGTTCACCCGCCGCAGACCGGGCCCCCTATAGCAACTCCGCTTTGCGGGAGAAGCGGTCCAGTGGTCGCCAATGGTGAGATACATGGGTGTGACGCTGGACCGTCACTGTAGCTGGGACTTGAACCTGAGAGCGTCTGGGAGAAAAGTGAAGGGTGTCATGTTAGGACTAGCCCCACTCCTGCACCCAAAACCACGCCCACAAGTTTAGATTGTTCCAGGCTTGTATTATGTCCCTCCTACTGTATGCCGCCCCTGCCTGGGCTTACCTCCCCCGTTAACGCTACTCCCCACTTTGAGCTGTGTATCACCACTTTTTAAGGTTGATGCTCGGACTTTCTCCCAGAACCCGAACCCGTGTCCCGCTAGACCTTTCTGGCCTCTAACCCCTGGACGTGATCATCCGCGGGTTGGCAGTGATATTCTTTTCACGAGATTTGGCTAGTTCTAATGCGATCGTACAGAGCATCGGCGATTACGATGCTCCAGCTCTTGTTCACAGGCGCATCAGAGATGGCGTCGTAGACCCTCCTGCCCGATACAGATGACCCGGGTGGTAGTCTGTGGCGACGAGGAGCGAACACTCCTGAGCAAGTCCAAGGCCGGCTTCCTCGGGACTCGGCTCCGGCGATCATCCTGTGTACATGAGTGGTTTTTTTCCGTCAGGTGTATGTCCCCAACCCTACCAGACAGCCGGTGTAGGTTGGTGCGTTCTGCCAACAGACAATCTACTTTTATGTTCAGTTTCAGTGTTATTATCAGAACATTATTATTTCACATATGTTTTTAATGTTATATCACTTATTATTTAAAGTTACAAGAGACAGCCCCACTGCCCACGCCACTAAGTGACTTGGACTGTTCTAGCACCCCCCTCAATCTGGAGTAGAGACGAGGCGTGGTTTATTGTATTCTATTGCTTGTCTGTGACTCTGTTATATGTGTATTTCACCGTTGTGCTTGTGAGTGTCCATCTTTAAATAAAGAAAATAGTAATCGTGTCCCAGCCGGTGTCTCCCTGTATTGTCCCGCGTTATAAGCAATTTTTATTATTTCTATAACATAATACAATGTATTTTAAATTTATGAAATCATACTAAAAAAACATAATGAAATTAGATTACCCCAACCCTTTTGAGTTCTCGAAATCTGAGTTTACATATCGTTTGTTAAAAAGTTTTATTCAGTCTTTTTATCCCCAAATAGGGTGCAGTAGTCTATTTGTTGTAGAGAGGAGACAATCTCCCCCCTAAACTACACTTATGACCTGGTCGGTCTGCTCGGCGGTTGCACTGCACTGGCCAGTCCCTTTTATTGATTTAATGTATCCTCCTGATGTTCTCCATTATCATTTGGTGATTTTTATTGTAATATTATTGTCCAATTGCACAATTCACATTTCATAGTCTGCCCACGAGTAATGGGCAGTAATATTAGGTCTGCTGACATTAATCATTTTTATTGTCCCACCCCTTCAGTCCTGTAACACCAGATGGGCAGAAATAGCCCACTGGAAAAAGTTTTATTTTCACACCAGGGTTACGTATGAAATTGTCATCGTAGCCCTGGTGTTGTACTATTATTTATGCTAACCGAACCCGGCGGCTCGCTCGACCAGGGTTGCTCAAACTTTATTTTCCTTTATTATTCTGTTCTGGTTGTTTTTATTATGCATGGATCCCCTCCCCTACCCCCCACACCTTTTCCCACTCCATTACAAGGTATATTTTAAGGTCCCTGTCGACCATTTATGTGAGACGGGGCAGTTTTTTTTAAAATATTTTCTCGCCCGTATTCTAAACCATTGCAACCCATCAGCCTGCCAGGGCACCATGTTTGTTCATTAATGCGTTTTTATGTTAATTGTTCTATTTAAAGCTGGAGTTCGAGATCCCTTCGGGGCTGGAGTGCGTCTACCATAATATTCATGAAAATAACACAATAAGAACCATAAGAATATCAAATTTGATTTAATATTAGGGCTACAAACAAAACTCAAATTAGGTTAATTTCAAGTTTCAAATGTTATAGTTTAACTGACATTGTTTTTTCCCCAGTGAATCTTTAATTTAAGTATTTTTTGGAGTCATTATTCAGAGATGCAAAAATGCTGGACCATTTTTTATCAATAAATACTATTGATTTAATTAAGACTTTAAGCACTACGTCTCATTATAAAACTTTGTATTTTTCATATGAATTGTACAATGTGCGCTATGCACTATTTACTATTATCTATGCGTAATGTATGACTATAAGCCCAGCTTGTACTGCTTTGATTGATTTTGATGTATTGCCATTAAGGACTCAAAAATTAATTTCCGCATTTACAAAAGTACTCCATCTACAATGTAAGTACTCTAACTATCCCTATCTTGAGCAAGTTTTATTACACCTTATTACGCCTTATTACACGTTATCTCTTTCAGATCCATTTTAATGTTACCCTCCCATCTGAGTGTAGGTCATCCCGATGGTCTCTTCCCATCGGGTTTGTCAGTCAATAACCTGAACATGGTTCTAGATTATTCAATTTTCAGACCATAAAAGGACGTTGAATGGAGGAAAATTTGGGAAACTATTGAAGTATACAAAGATTTTGTTCTTAATCTTATGCCATTATACTAATTTCGATTTACTTGATAGTTGATGAGCTCTTTAAAATAATACATTATTTAGGTATTCACTCAAAAAGTAACATTCCTTAAATGGGATATTTAAAAAAATAAAATTAATCTAAGTTAATAAGTGTTGCCAGTAGTTTTAAATAAAATATTGTAACAAGATTAGTATCTAACAGTGGGACTGGCGCACTCTTATTGTTTTCCCTAACTGCACCCCCTGTTTTCTCTATCGCCCTCCTAGTCTAACAGGTTTGCAGTGGCCATCTCACTTGGCTGGAGGTTTAGAGGCAACAGGGAGGAGGAAAAGACACACGTCTAGAAGGATCTGGATTCTTTTTATTCTAGCCCAGTATTCTAGAAATGGAGGACTCTAGACCCTTAACTATGACCAACCCTATACATACGTGGCCAGTGATAGCTGGAGGGGCAGTTTTTAGCTCCCATCCAGGTTGTACTGAGCAGGCCGGTCCGTTCGTGTAACGTGGGTTATTGTGGTTTGTCATGTACAGGACACCCTACAATCCTATATTGGGATCGTTGGTGGAGTTTGCTTACCCCTTCGCCCCCCCAACTTTATTGTTAAAAAACTTCCACTTAAAAAACAACAGCATAAGACTATTATTTATTTTATGCATTCATATTGATTTTTATATAGAAGGTTAAATACATGTTTTAATATTTCTTTAATACTATGTCTACTTACTAGGCAAAAGTTTGAAGAAAATAATTAATAGGATAGGATTGAAATAAATATTTAGATCGATGTATCCCGCCTTCAATGATAACTTTGGAAAAACTTAGTGCAATGTATCCCATCCTCAATGTGATGAAACTAAGCTGTCCCTTTATCCTTTTCTTGTTTCTTCTGAAAACTAGCTCCCCTACAAACAGTGGTGGCCCGAGCCTAGGGGCCGCTGGCCAGAGGATTTTTTTTAAGTCAATAGTTTTTCCTAACTTAAAATTACTGTTAAGTATTTTTATTTCTTAAGTGATCATAATTGAGTTTGAATAAAAATATATTTAAAAATTATTATTTTTTTCATTCAAAAACTGTTTCATGTTTTTCAAAGTTAAATTGACAAATTAATTATTTATTTTGATTTCAGTTCATAATATAAAAAACACTTCATTCAAATAGAACAAAAGCTTTCTTCAAAACCTTATTTGCTATTGCAATATAATATACATGTCTAATATAGTAGACCAGTGTGAATGCCTAGTTGTTGGGTTGGGTTTTTTTTAGGAGGGAGGGGGGCAGAGCAAATTGGGCCTAGGGCTCCAAGGGCTTTTAATCCCCGCACTGCCTACAAACCCTCCCATTCGGGTTTTTACACTTAAGTATTAAAAAAACTTTCCGGCTAATTGGTTAAAACAGAGCCCTTTAGTTTGGTCAAGGAAATAAGACGATGTCAAACATATATTATCTTTTAAACAAAATAGTATGTACTCATTGGAGATAGTATTATTTTGCGAGACAAGACATTTGGCAGCCCTGCTTCTATTCACTAAAATTATCAATTAATTTATACAGTTCAATAGTTTACTAAGCATTAGAATTGATAAGTTTTTTTTTAGGTTTGTTTTCAAACCATTGTGATCTGTCTTTAAAAACTGTTGTTTTGACTTTGCCATGTTGTACTATTTTGATGTAATCATGCATACATAGGATAAAACAACTTTACTTTACATGTTACTGTGACTAGTCATAATTATCATCCAAATAAAACAACTCTGCCAATTTGCTTACGATCTTTTACTTGATGAAGCTGTGTGTGAAAGCTTGAAGAAGATATATTAATGATCAATGAAACTTTACAAAGGTAAGCTGGATGAGCCCTATTATTCTTTCAATTCACAATGATTTACTTTAAGGCTCTAATTATTTATATTTGTACAGAGAATGGTGAATGTAAAGAAACTGTCCTACAGTTTAAAATTCATCCACCACAAACTACTTTTAATCATCCTGTTGGTAATGGAAAAGACATTAGAGCACCACGATATAGTATAAATTTGGTATAAAGAAACTTTAAGATTTTTATTATTAATAATATTAGCATCGAGTCTTACTACCTGTTCAGGTTATATGCACTTACGCTAATGTGTAATGGTAAGGTGATTGGGGGATCAAATAGGGAACCTACAGTTTAATGTGGAATCTGAACCTCGGTGGAGGCCTGGCATTTTGCTTATTCATAAGTTGTGATTAATACACGTGTCAGAGGTGAAGGAAGGGTTTGGTAATCAGATAAATCTGTGTCGGGACCGAGGATTGAACCCCGGACTCCAGCACATAAGTCCGACACCTTACACCTAGAACACCAGGTCACCCAAAACTTTAAGAAAATACAATCTTATTTTTTGTGGTCAACAATGATAACGTTTTACTAAATTATTGATGTAATTTTTAGAGTTGGGTCAAATCCACTAATTTAAGAATTCGGATATCCAATTTACCTTTGAATCCTGAATTTTAGAAAAAAATTATGAACATAAGAGGAAATATAAATATAATAGAATATAATATAAAAGACAAATAGTAAAATAACGTTAACATTATTTCTAATAATCCATTCATTATAACATCCTATAATCATATTGGTTCTGAACCATCAATAAGCAGCATTAGAGCTCTAAATGAAATTTATCTTTAAAAATGAATTTTTTTTAAGGACCTGAGACTCCAATCCAAAATTTTCTTGAATCTCTTTAAGGATTCGAAGGAATCATCCCTAGTAATTTTATAGCTTTCAAACATCACAACTGTAGATCGCATGACTTGACATACAAATATATGAAAGTAACTTTTATGGTTATTAGTTCTTTCTATGAAAATTAGACAGTAAATACAAGTGTGTCTTTAAAGTACCACCTTCTAATTGCTACTTTATGGATTATAGATGGGAATAGAGGCAGTGTGCTGGTAAAGTATCCCCTTCTGAACAGAAATGCATAAAAAGATGTGAATACCATGGTCTGCACCTGTGGTTTTCCAACTAAGAGGTGTGAGACGATTTGTTGGTGGGTCGCGGAAACTTATTGAATTGTGAATTTTTTTAGTGTTTATCATTATCATTATGCCTCACTACCTGTTCATGTTATACATATACATACTAATTACACTAATGTGTCAGGAATGAGAAAGGCTGAATTTGAAGGAAGTATACCTGCATTTGCGCACAAATGGAGTGAAAAACCACCCTCAATACACCCGATTGGGATTAGAGCCCGTCATCATTAGTAGAGTTTATTTTGAGAACGATGTCTTAGATCTTGTGTTCAATATATGTGAGTTACTGTGGATTCACACGTTTGCAGAAAAACTAGCGCAGAACAGAAACGTCACGTGATGAGCTTTAAGCCAATCACAACATTTCAACCTAATCTGCGTGAGCTGTCCCGCCCAAGTTCAACTCATCTCTACTTTGTCCACTCCTGGAGGTATTCGGCACAAGAGAATCAATCAAATCTCAGAACCAACCTTTTAAAATCAGTGCGCATGCGCTTAGCCAGAAGCTAGCAGACAGCTTTGTTGGTCTTTGTGAGGGGATTTGAAATAACTTGTTAATGCAAAGCGTGTGTATCGATGTAATGGATTGTGTCACAACAAAGCATTATAATTTGAAAACATCTAACAAGAGAATGATCTAAAATATATGTTTATCCACTACAAAATAAAATATGTTGATAATCAGCTTTTTTAAGTTAGCGTTGCAATGCATCATGGCATGGGTCAACATACAGCGTGTGAATTGCTGCGCCAATGAGACAGATTCTGCTTTCTATTTTCGGCAAACGTATGCATCAAGCTTAAACAACAAATTTGTAATCCTTGTGGTGAATGAAAGAGACTGGTCGCATGTATAGCCCTCGTTTTCATGAACAGATGAGTACGGAGTTCTAAGGAATTTGAGACCCAACAAGTTCACAGTAGCTCCAGTAAAGCTATCAAAAGACTCAATTATAGGCGAGTGCAGATGCAAAATAATATGGCATTGCAATAACAGAAAGTTTAAAAATATTAAGAGCAAAAATTACATATAAAATTGTATAATTTATTGAAAAAAAATATTATATTTTGTAAGGGAACATAATTTTAGAAATAGATTTTTTTTAAATATTATAATTGTGTTTGACCTGGGGCTGATCACATTATTCCTGTGTTTGAGGTTGTTGCATAAAATACCAATCTCTGTGTAAATGCTAAATGGTGAATATTATTTGAAGAATTATTTGCCCTCAAAATAATAAGGGTATGAAAGAATTAAACAGTGCCAATAATAAACATTTATTGAGTTAAAATAGAAGAAAAATAACATACATTGACTACTGTTGAGTATGTTAAAATTAGCCTTACCATTATAAAGAAATATTTTAATAGGAAAGGTGTTATTACATGAAATAAACAGCATTTTAAAAATATATAATTTACTAATACAATCATGAATTACTACAATAACTATTCTAAATCTAACAGGCAACCAATTTTTGTCATGATCACAGATTAAATATGATGTTGCTTCTTTCCTTAAGATCCCTTATTTAATCTCATACCACCCAATATAAAAAAGAGGCATTCTGAGATTTTAAAATTACTCCTAATTACTAACATTTTGAGAGAAGAGTTGTTATTAATATACAAATTACAGTATCACAATTAACCAATAAATTAAAGTAATACACAACATTAATTTCAAGACAAATAAATCTGGAAAAAAACCCAAACAATCTTCTGTACCAAACTCAAAAGTTTTTCTTCTGTAATTTTAAATTACATTTACAGACCTATCCCTTCAATTAGGACAGTGAACCTTGATTATTTTCATTTTGGAAAAAAACTGAAAAATAAATATAATTTGGAGACTTGGTATACAAATAAACATGTATTAATGAATTTTATAATGTTTATGTTAGAAAAAGAATAACAAAACAGCATGTTATAGTTTTAAAAAAACCTAATTATTGAGCTAAATATATGACAGAATTGATTAATTTATTCCCTTTTAGAATTATACTAAACTGTCTTAGAGCTATCATCATACTGCATTTACAGTCTGGCTAATAAACAGCAAGGGCCTATGATAAAAATCTAGCTTTGTACCAAAAAAATTCCTTAACATAAATTATTGGCATAAATCAAAGCCTCTTAATATGGATGACATTCATTAGTTAGAGGCCCGTGCAAATACACACATAAATTGTGCAATAATACACCCACTTAATGCCAAAACAAGTTTGAAAAAAAAACCTTGTTTCTATATATTTGATTCCATGTGTATTATTTGATGACACACAAATTTTATTTATGACATCATTGAAACCATGCACCATGGCTCCTGCTAGCACATTCACAAATCATTAAGTAGTTTTATGCTTAATCATTAGAAATGGAAGTATAGGAGGCAAGTTTAACTTTATGGTGTTCAAGACCGCCCTGTACAGCTTCATCAGACAGAGTAGTCCAACTAAGTGGATGGTCAGACATAGTTTATCTCCACTTGATGAAGCTACCCGTGGCACTGGAAGTTTGAAGAGTATTTGTTTACGTATAGTAATGTGTAAACGATATATAAAAACAATGCAAATTAATGTAATGTTAGTGATTGTGAAAGAAACCAACCTAAAAGATAGTTAGGCAAGGCCTTGATAGAAGACAAATAGACTTCTTAATTAATTTCTTCATACTTCTATCTAGTGGTCATTTATACATTTATACAAATTTTAAATTTTCTGACACATTACCTTTTCAAATATGTAGTTACCATTTTTTTTTGTTATTATTTTTCTGTATTTAATATGAAAAAGGAATATTTCTGAAAATTTTAAATCGTGTATAACTGTGAAAGCAACCAGAAGAAGTTTAAGGAAATTAAGATAAAAGTTTATTTATTTCTATCAAGACCTAAACCATCCTTTCGGGTTGGTTTCTTTTCCTATCACTTACAATGCATTATTTTACAATGTCTCAAATTGTTTTAATAAATTTTCAAGTCCATAGGCAATTACTAATTTTTATAATTAGTAGTAGGGGTGTTCAAGTACTCGAGAGTTTGAGTTGAGTTTTAGAAGCTGATCAAACTCAACTCGAAGATTTTTTTTAACTAAAAAAATTTGAATACAAGGAATTTTCAATCTTTTTCTTGAAAATTTTAATTAATGCTGGTCAATTTTAAGATGTAATTTCATAGCAAATAGAGTGCTACAATATTTTTTATTGTCTAAAAATTGTACAAGTGTATTAAATTTATTTAAAAATTCAAATTTGTGGGAATATAAATTTTTTCACAAAAAAATGTAACTTTAGGAAAATTATGTTTGTGCTTATTTATGGTTTATGCCTGGATCTATTACAGATATTCAACTTCAAATATTTATTGTATAACCAATGCTCTATACTACGTGATATAAAAAAACACCTTAGTTTTCATTCAAACGCAACTATAAGTGAGAAATGTCTATTCAAATACCCCTATTAATTACTATTTTGTTTTCTACTAAATTTTAAAGACCCGAGAGGCTCCACATAGGTAAGCTGGGCTCCTATAATTTCAATAATTCCAATAATTTATAATACAAGAACAACCAAAATTCAAAAATTAATTTGTTTAACCAGGACTTTTAATTTAAAAAAAGTCCAAATTTCGTTGATAATTTGTAATGATTACTTATCTCAATTTTAAAACATTATTCATACAAAAAAGTTTTGAATCCTCAAAACACACATACGGTAATTTTGACTTTTCAGAAAAGTTGCACAGGTGAAAACTAATATGTTAATAGCTGTATATAAACAAATATTTATGTAGGTATATATTATACATAGTATTGACTAAAGTCTTAACTTTATTGACTTGTAATCAAATTATTGTAACACACACAAAAATAAACTTGGAAAAATTATATTTCTTATTCTATAAAGTCTGTATAAGAGGTTCTGTAGTACATAACTTAAAAACTGTGTTTTGGTATATGCTTCTTCATACTTACTATAGTTTCAAAAGTTTAATCAACGGTGACTTTATCCTCAAATACAAAGGTTCCGTGGTTAGCATGTCAGCACAATTAGTCAACATTTATTCATCTAATAGTAAATATTCTACTACATTAGCCAACAAAATCACATGTAAGAAAAAAGTTTTCACACACAGTCAACACATTCTGAATAGTTACTGAGAAACTATTTTATTCTCTCAAGCTTATCAAAATGAGCTGACCAATCAATGGCTTTGCTCTAGCAAACCGAGTAATTTCTTGTTTTATTTGCACAAGACAATCCCATCCTGATTGTAAAGTTTACAATTGTGAAGCTTCCATTCTCTACCTCTGAATCTCAACACACCTTGTGTGACATCATACCAGTTTTACTTAATAATCCTACGTCTAAATCTGGTTGCACAATTAAAAGGTTTACACTTATGGATAACAAGTTTTTACTTGAATGTGTTTTGACTTTACAAATTTGCAATGTTGAAAAATAAAATTAAGAGTTTTATGAATGGCCAATAGGGGTAATATTTTCCTGTGGATATTTATAGTCTTTTAGAGCTGGAATATAAAAAAAATTGGCCGTCATCTTTAAATGTAATCATAATACATGAAAATAGAACATGATTATCCAAGTAATATGAGTGCTGTGGCACTGAAGACATTTGATAATATTATTAGTCAACTATAGTAGAAGTTTGGTTAACCTAAATAAAAGGGGTGGACCAGGTTTTGGATGATCAGTAAATATGAGTTGTGAGAGTAGAAATAAATATTTGTTAAAAACACTTCTTTTGATAGTATATATGAGATATTAACACAGGTAGGTCAGTGTAAAGTCCGTTCACCGTAGGAATTGTTCTCTGAAAGGCCCTTTTCCCTACCATAAATCTATTATATAGTAGGATATTGGTAGGAAAAAAGACCTTTCAGAGAGTAATTCCTACCGTGAATGGAGTATAGTGTACCTTACATATATTTTGTTGAGTTCGATAATAAACAACATAAAAGAATGTGTCTGGCTTGTCATTAATGAAAACTACTCAATTCTCGAGTTCCACAGAGGTCAAAAGAGAGCCCAACAGACAGGAGTGAAAGATGGTCGTTACAACTAAAGTTAAGGTGAAGAAAAGTCATGGAAGAAGAAATTTCCCTAGACAGACAGCATTAGCGAGCACTTGTTTGTAAACACCCTACTCGACAAGTTGGAGCAGTTCCACAATGATGAAATTAATTAATGTGAGAGATTCATGGAAATGTTTATTTCAGTAATTGTAGACTGTGAAAGAATGAAATTCTGGGAAAATTGAGTCCTACCTGTTACACATACTAAAAAAACAAGTGTTTTGCTAACCCAGATTTTCGTTAACTGAAGTTTTACTGTACTTAGTTTAGTAAAATATCATAATAAAGTATTGTGTGAATAACAAATTGGCCAAAGTAAGTGTTTATGTCTAAAGTCCAAATTTTCTAACTCCATTGCCAGTTTAAGTGCAGCATTTTATAAACACGGTTATATCCAGTTAATTTTTTTACAAGTGAGGAGACGTGACCATATAGTTTATAAAGAAATTATCAAGTATTAAAAAAAAACACTAATACCAAACCAATTCAGTAAAAGGTGAGACTGTCATTCAAATTAAAATAGATTGGTTTTTTAAATTGTAGAAACGAAAATGGTGCCAGACTGCTATTTTAAATTAAACATTGAAAAGTGGATAAAAGGGCAAGACCTACACACCAGAAAATTGTAGGCCTCAAAGTTTACAATTAAAAATACAACAAAACACATGATTATGAAATATTTGGGGTACATCAATCCCCTTCTTCAGCAGAAGAGAGTAAACCACCAACTGGACTATAGCAGCATAACTAGAGGTAGGTCATGGTCACTTAAATACTGTTGCATGTTTCTTGGCCTTGCCCTTCTATCCTCTTTTTAATGTTTACATTTACAAGCCATTAGGCACTAATTCATTATATTATCAATGTTTAATATAGTTATATGTACTAATATAGATGAGCAAATACAGAATTTTAATGTCCTTTAGCTGATAGGTAAAAGAACAAAATTTGAAGAAAATAATTATTACAATACAGGATCCTTTTTTTTTTTTTTNTTTTTTTTTTTTTTAAATATGTCACCAAAGAAGGTTAAGTTAATCAAAAATTCAATGTCAACAAAATGTTAGTAAGGATTTTTTGGAAAAGAAAACTAGGCTATATCATGGTTTAAATTAGAAAAGTAGTAAAAATTGTGCTTGCTATTCCTTATATTTAAACCAAAATATTAATAATAAATTTGTTTGTTTCCAATAAAGACTTTTTTTTATATCAAATTAAGTTTCCCTTTATGTTAGTTGATTTTAAGTTTTTTTTACTTCTATTATTATTATTGTAAATTCAAAAAACTTCTACTAATATTATTGTACATTTAAAAAAAATTGAGCTCTCCATTGAAAATGTAATATTTGAAATTTATAAAAATAGGACTCAACCCATGTCTATATTATAATCAATAGCTTCTTATACTAAAACAATTTTAGTTCATTACACAAGAACATGTTTCCATTTTTAGTATATCTGAATTATTGTGATGGTCTTAAAACAACTTCAAGTGAAGTGAATAGATGTTTGCTAGTTAAAGTAGAGCTGTGTACAACTTTGAATGTGTCTATCAAACAGAAATTTATTTTCTACTTTACTCCATATCTTGTATACATTATTCTAATTCTTTAAAATTTTATAAATACTAGTGTAGAACACATCCATCTCATATTAAAGCCAAATATTTAAATTCAACATTTCGGCAAGCACAGGCCACATGTTAGAATCTAACCAAAAATCAAATGGAGTTTAATAATTTTCAATAATTCATGACAAATGTTGGAAAATAATTATAGTTTAATGAGGGTTAGTGCCTAAAATAATATCTTAAATTATTGATAGGGATGTGCCATACACTCAATCAAACAAGATTTTTTTTCCCCTCAATCAGATCAGAAAAAAAAAATCTTGATCTCGCCTCGGGAGAAAAAAATAAATAAATGGAAAAGCAATTAACTGTCCTAAGAAATTTACAAACCAGAGAATTTCTTATAATACTGTACAGAGCCGAAAACAGGCAACGCTTTCCCCCAAAACAGCCTTCATTAAGAAATGTTATGTCATAAATATTAAACTATAAATAATATACAATGCAACCTTCACAATTTTATTAATTGCATATAAAATGTGTACGAGTTATATCTTAAAGTGTTTGAATAAACTATGAGATAATTCTAACCAAGCACCAGCCTAAATGTCAAAATGAATTTTTAATAAACATAGTTAGCATTTTTGTACTTTTAAAGAAAGTTTTCCCATCTTGTTCTTGCTTCTCAATATCATTTCATATTCGCATCTCAAATTGAAAAAGCGGTTCTTTTACATCCTTAATTATCGAAATTGAGATAAATAATGAAAGATAGACTAGCTTATGAAAATGAGTGAACAATATTTAATCGTTTATCAACTGCCAAGGACAAAAACAATATATTTAGACATTTTTGCCAATAGTCTAGTGACAACTGTAGTTAACTTACTTCAAGATGGTGTAGGGCTATGGTAGCCTTTGTGTTTAGTTTTTCTGAATGTATTGGTTTTATATTGTGAATAAGGCATAGGAAAAGGTGGATAGAAACATATAAAAGGGACGAACACAATATGGCTTTTACAAAGAAAAGAACACCACAGTTCACACTTTACATTGCTGCCATTGGACAAAGAGGTAAAGGTTGCCTCTTAAAGAAAAATCGATCGTCACCGCCCAATCTCCCGACCTAGGTTTCATTCTATCGGAACTCATCAGGGAGGAGTGATGATATATTTTTATTAAGAGGCAACCATTACCTCTTTGTCCAATGGCAGCAATGTAAACGGTGAACTGTGTTCTTCTTTTTATTGTAAAAGCCATATTGTGTTTGTCCCTTTTATATGTTTCTATCCACCTTACCCTATACCTTCTTCTCAATATAATACAATTACCTCATCAAGCGAAAAGAGGTTTTTCTTATAGAAATGGATGTATTTGTTGAATTTGATAGAGGCCAATACATATATGGATATTTTTATGTTTTGAATTAATGGGTAAATTTGTAAGTACTGCTAAAACAAACAAGAAAAATAGATGAGGTTCTTTTGGTGGAAAAGTTGTGTGATTTGGTCTGAAAATTACTGTGATGTGCTGTGTTCACACTTTTTGACATAAAATTTGATGCTGTGTAGGCCTTACCCTTATATCTACCAGAGACACACAAATGTTTTAAGTTCATAATTTCAAATATAGTATCAAAAGGGTTAAAACAAACTGTTTTACCTGATAATTATAAATTATTTGTTTTGGGATAGTAATGTAGAAATATTAAAATGATAAATTTAAAGTTTAAATATGAATTGGAAACTGACTTTATTAACATACGCTTGGCTCTCCCATAAAATGACTTGTTTGATCACAAATTCGATTATACACTTTTGTTAAATATCAAAAATTAAGATAGCATTGTATTACGTTTGTGATTTGGTTGGTGTTAGACTGATGGGATTACTCTGCAGATAATTGTGTTCCTTTTATGTGTTTCTACCACTAAAGTTTCCCTAACAGAGACCTATAATATATTCACATCCAATATCCATCTCATATGTTTGTCCTTTATATCATTTGTTCCTTTTGCATTATTCCATCTCGAGATCTGCTAGAATGAAAGCTAGGTATAAGGGTTGGGAAGTAACGACCAATTTTCTTCAGAGGCAGCCGATACATCTTTGTACAGTGGTGGTTATTAGAAGTTTGAATTTTGTTTTAATAGTAAAAGCCATACTGTGTTTGTTCCCTTTTACCTAATTCTATCTCTCTTTACCTTCTTCCATAAATAAAAAAACGCACCTCAAAAAGTGAAACGAGGTTTTCCTTAAAGAAGGGCAGAAGAGAGATGTGATTCAGCACTAAAGTAATTATTTTATCAGTTTTCTTAACAGGTACAAGACATTAGCAGTGTGGAGTGAGGTAGTATTGGTTACACCGAACAAGGATGATCAGGACAGAAGGAAGTGTATAAGCAACTTCAGCGTGCCTCGTGATTTTTAATATACTCAACCACTAGTAGTACACATATAGTATTTTTTATGGTAATAAGTCCAATGAACTACAGGTAGTTTGAAAGACCAGCAGAATTTTCCCACCTACCAGTGATGTGGATTCTTAATTTAATGCTTATTTACCTCGACCATTCTTAGATATAATTAAACTGCTTTCTATCAATAAGAGCATCCCTACTTTCATCCTTTTTTATGTTGCTGTTAAAAATGTTTTGTAGCAATGTGTTTGTTCTTGTATCTGAATAAAAGATATATATTAGAAATTTAGGATTTGGAAGATGCCTAGTCTAAAAGATAGAATTTGACCTCCTTTTTACTATGTTAATTCTAGCTCACATAAAACAATGCTTTAGGAGAGCTAAGTGTATTTGTCAATAAAAAAAAGTTCTACTTAGTTAAATTATTTCTATATTATATTAAATAGGGTCATCACTTAAAGGGGTGGCCACACAATCTCTGAAATAAATTACCTTATTTTTGTTCGGATTAAATGGAAGAATAAAGGGATACAGTATTTTTATCAATTTTAAATTACAGTTGGATTTGTTTAATCAAATTTTCATTTATTTAACTGATCTATAACATGTACGATGATACGCTCTATAATTTTTTTAGCTGTGAGAAAACACAATGTGTTGACTACAACAAATAAATACCAAACATTTATTATCAGATATCACTGTATCCTATAATTCTCTTTTAACTTTGAGCTTGTTGACTAATAAAATATATTTCATTTGACTTAATTCTCCCACCCGTTTTCTAAAAAGTGTTTAAAATTATCCATAGTTTTGGACTACAAAGGTTCAGTTTAGCAGGGTTTTACAGTACTGTTTGCTATAATTGATTATTTTTGGAATGTACACAAAAATAAACAAACACAAATGTTATTAAATACAGTGTTTGATTAAGATTATACAAAATAATATTCCTTTGAGAACCAAATTTACCATTTTTCCTGATCAAATATGAAATTTCATAACATTTCCTCGATCAAAATCACTCTACTTAAGATTTTCACTTAAGTAACAAAGCAGATTTTAAAATTGTTGAAATAAAATATTTGGTATGTAAGATTTAAATAGAAATGTAACTGTTATTTTATTGATTGGCTTCGAATGAATTTTATATTTGACAGAAGGCGGTGAACTCACCGAATATTATTGGTTTATTTTATTCTAAAAATTTCAAATTAAAGAGTGATGGTTTCACTTGGTGAAAATAAGTAAAAAAAAAATATCACTTTATTGTTAAAGAAACACGAGATTGCAAGATATTCTAAAAGTTTTTAAATTTTCAAATTGATTACAATAGTTATAAAATATGAATGTGATCTGTACACTAATTAAAATAAGCTCTACAAATTATTCCAAGCGGTACTGAGCCAAAAAATAATTACACAATAAAATTTGCTCATTAAAAAAATTACATAGCCCTGAATATACTCTTACTCATCTTAGTGAAAAACTAAATAAATCAAAAACTCCAAAGTAGGATGTTTTCGTCAAGAATGCTGAAAATCTTCATTCATCATTATAAACCATTTTAATTGTAAAAGGGCCTGTTATGATCATTGTAGATGACATGTAGCACAGCTGACTGCAAAGCCATGTCAAGCCAGCTTTTATAACAGCCTCTTGCATCAATCTAGGATTTCATTCTGACGCCCGTACGCACGCACGGAGTGAGAGAGAGACTGTGGACATACTTTCTTCCATCTTCCTTCTCGCGGACGTTGGATTTAGAACTGAGACTTTAGACCCCGGATCTATGGACTCAAACCTGAATGCTAGATCCGTTCCCTCAAATCAACTGCTTCATACCCATGGCGTCCAGCCTTCATATAACAGAGCAAGATTGTCCAGGCTCATAGCTTCTTCTATGACATGATCCACCTGACAAAAAGTACATTTTACTTAGTTCAGATGGTTTTAACACAAATATTATTTAATGGCTTACACCATAACCTGTTCTTTCATGTTGGATTAATTGCCTAACACATATATTTAATTATTTTACAATATTTAAATACTGTGTTAATATATTTCAAAGTCATTAGGTTCTTCCCAATAATACACAAAGTGTCAATTTTTAAGAGCTAACCTAACATTTCTGAAGGTCTTCAACCATCTTAATATTTGACTCCTGGATACGGATGAATCAATATTTATTAGATAATTTAAGATTGCTTTGGAAAATGTAATCGAGATATTTCAATCCAGGGCCATGTAAATTTTTTTTAGCACGGCGTTTTACTATCCATTTAGGTTATATGCTTATGTAATAATTACACTAATGGTTTTAGGCATTAGGAAGGTTATATTTAGAGGAAGTGTACCCACGTTTACGTGACTGGAAAGTGGATATTTTTTTTTAAACACCCTCAGTATACCCAACAAAGTTTCAAAACTCGATCTTCCTGTCAATGGCAGTCTGGTCTACTGAGAGAATAGTTCCTCAAACCATGTGGCCACCGAAGCGGGGTTATTTTATTTAAAGCAGATTGTGTATCATGACTATAACATGTGTATGAATAAAGTTTGGTTTAATTACCTGTTCTTGCACTGTGGCCCTTCTACCTGGATCTGGGTCTCTGCCTTCCAACTTCATCCTTACACGTCGCCACACACTCAGAGCATAAGCATTCCTTTCTTGCACAGCTACCAACAGTCAACCAAATTGTCCTCATACCACAATTTTAATTTTATTAAGTTACTAAACTAACAAATTAATTTCGAGGTAATTGCTGCTGTAAAACTATGATAGATGATTGAGATATGTATATTTGGAAGAAGGTATAGGAAAGGTGGATAGAAACACATAAAAGGGAGACAAACACAATATGGCCTTTACAATGAAAAGAAGAACACAGTTCACACTTTACACTGCTGCCAATGTACGGGAGGTAATGGTTGCCTCTTAAAGAAAATTGATCGTCACCACACAAACCCCTGACCCAGGTTTCATTCTATCGGAACTCATCAGGGAGGAGTGTGAAACGCGCAATGCAACTTCCTAAAAGAGAAAAAAAGAGGGGGGAGAGAAAGGAAAATGGTAAAGAAAGATAGAACACATAGATAGGAACATGTAAAAGGTATAAACATAAAGGACAAACACTTTACCTCATAAAGCGAAAAGAGGTTTTCCTTATTGAGATGATTGAGATAGCAATAATGTGTTGTCAATTGATTGCATTCATTTATCCACTCAGTTTGTGGGTTGGGTAATATTTTGCTCCAAAGATTCAATATATTTTAATTAATTGGTTTGGGATCGCCATAGTAAGCTTGGTACTACACAAGAATTATTTAAAAAAATTGGCAGCCAAATATTAAACATCCTAATTTTATATAGAAATTTGGAGACCAAATGACAGGTATAATTGTTTATGAATCAAAAAATCCTTCTTCTCCATTACTCTTTGCAACAGTGTACCATAAATGGCATCACTGCTAATAGCTGTGTCGATATCCTAGCATAGATATTCAATGTTTTTATTTGTTTGGTTGATAACAGCAAACTCAAATAAAACCTTACATTTAGCTATAATAATTTTATAATGGCGTATTAGTATAAGTTTATTCGGTATTAGGAAATAAAAAAGAGAAAATAATATCAATGCTTTGTATTGAAATGTTAAACTATTTTTTCTCTATTACCAAATAAGCCTTCTCTTGTTATACTTAGATTAACATGATAAAATTGCAAAAAAAAAAAAGTCTACATTCACAAACACTTCAATATTTTGATGTCACATGTGACAAGACATCTTCCTAAGAAAATTGAATTTTAAAATTATTGTGAATGTATGCAAGTTTTGTACTACAGCTGAGCCGATCACCGATCCAATCATCAATAATCAATCAATCAAGGCACAACAGGTTAAGACAATCATTTGAGAGCATTTTAATATAATAAGAAGGCTCATGAGCAACTATTGACATTATTATTCACACTATAACTAGAAAGTGTTAGGAAAGGGAAAATGGGACCAAACTTCTGTATTAAATTAAACATTGTAAAGGGGATAAGAGGGGCAAGGCCTTCATACCAAAAAATTGTAGGCCTCAAAGTTCGCAATTAAAA